>CM046870.1:13978569-14533569 GCA_025617745.1 Heliocidaris erythrogramma | reverse complement strand
AATAAAATATAATAAAAATTTGAAGGAGATGTAGGAGATTTCCACCCTACAGTTCAGTTGGTGTGCATGAAATACATATATCAGTGAAAATCTGATGAATACGTAATAAATTGAAACAAAATGTTACAATCAAACCCAAATTGGCAACACTATGATTTCATGTTCAAACAGCTCTTGTTTTGTCCTGAAAATTACATGTAAAAATATCTTTTCTTGGTTGTTGTTGACAGAAAAGATCTATTTCATAGAGGGGGTGTGTAATTATTTGTGTTTGGCAATAAATTGATGAAAACCTTGAAACGTCATCATATTTAAAAATTCTTTACCAGGGCCTCATCATTATAAACTCTGTACTTAACAGATAGGAAATCAGATTAATATCAAGCTGTGATTAATGTGAATCAATTTCTACTCTTTTATAAGACAGGGCCCAGGTATTCCTCAACCTTTCACTGATCTGTTTCTGTCCATTTTATGCTTATTAAAACCAACTTGATGCCAATGATGGATTTCCCCTTTCATAGACCTGAAAATAATAATATTTTGAGCATAGATTTGAGAAATAGAATGAAGAATGGCAGTCCTCAATTTTTGACATGCAAAAATTACACTACATATTCATATACACTGTACGTATATATGTGCATGTACATGTATGTACCTGTAGGAAGTGTATAGTGTGTTTCCCGTCATGATTTGGATGTGGGCTTGAGTGACATAATTATTAGACTCATGAAAGCTGAAACTGTGATTAAAATTCGTCTGTTTAGAGCTAGAAGGGTGTTAACTCTGTGTTAAATGATAGGAGTTAATGCCCTTCTGGCTCTCAACAGATGAATTATGTGAAGTACTTGGTTAGACCTGGGGAGCGTTTCATGAAAGGAAGTTGTCGGATATCTTATCCGACAACTGTTATAAGCTACTGAAATCCTTGCATCTGATTGGCTGAGAGCAAATTTGTCGGATAAAATATCTGACAAGTCCTTTCATGAAACGCTCCCCTGTTATTAACAGAGAGTGATTGGATTGAGTTGCTGTAATTCATCATGTAATGATGCAATCCTATATTCTAAGACAAGAGATCTTTTATTCTTGTATATATAATGTTTCAAGTTGAATGGTTTACATGTATATATAGTTTTAGATGTGCTGTATGGTACATCTTCTTTATGAGGTGATGTCCTCTGTTTGGAGCCAGAAGGGCATTAACTCATATACTTTGACACAGAGTTAACGCCATTCTGGCTCTCAACAGAAGATATGTGGTTTATGGTCTACAAAAGGAAACACTTTCACACACTTGCTGCTTGCAGTGTCAGTTACATTTGTAATTATTTTCGGTTTCTAATGTACTTCGACAATTCATTGGTCATTTTCTAGAAATAATGTCATCTATTAACTGGACATGAACAATTGAATTGAAACAGTGAAGTAAAGAACAAAAAATAGAAGAAGAAGAAGAAAAAGAAGAAAAGAAGAAGAAGAAGAAGGGGATGAGGAGGAGGAGAAGAAAAGATAAGGTGAAGGAGGAGAAGAAGAAGAAGAAGAAGAAGAAGGAAGAGAAGGAGGAGGAAGAGGAGGAGAAGAAGAAGAAGAAGGAGGAGGAGAAAGAAGAAGAAGATGAAGGAAAAGAAGGAGGAGAAGAAGAAGAGGAAGGACAAGGACAAGGACAAGGACAAGAAGAAGGAGGAGGAGGAGAAGGAAAAAGAGGAGAAGCAGAAGTGGAGGAGGAGGAGGAAATACAACGATGGAAATGGTTTTTTATCGTGGTGTCCAACACACTCGGCTTGCGCCTGGTGCATATAATACACCACGATAAAAACCTTTTGTGTTGCCAGATCGCACCCACGCACTCCCAACCATGTATAGTATAATAGTACATGCATTTTGTTTGAAGTCATGTGAACAACCAATTTCTTGCTCTCCATTTGCCAGCCAGGATAATATAACCATATTGTTTTCCAAATTGCAGCTGGGGCTTTACGTCAGATACAGGGACATTAATCAAATTTGTCCAAATCTTTATAGCGGTCCTTTATAAATAGCGAGCAAACCATAGACAAATTACCTCGCTAGTCATAATGACTGCTATTCATAAGGACCGCTATCCATAATGTGTGACTAAATGAATAGCGGTCCTTTATAAATAGCGGTCCTTATAAATAGCAAGCAAACCATAGACAAATTACTTCGCTAGTCATAAGGACCGCTATTCATAAGGACCTTTATGCGTAACGCATGACTAAATCAATAGCAGTCCTTATAAATAGCGAGCAGACCCCACTATAATACGGTATTGAAATTACCTCTGAGTTGATTTCTTGACAGTCTTTGAGATAGTGTTGCTTTCAATAGAACTAGAATTAAGAACAGAATAGCCCACCAGTATATTGTACTAGCTACATAAGGCAGGTGTGTTTTATTTACATATACCCCCTCCCCCACCCCCACCCCCCCCCCCCCCCAACCAACCCCATCTTTCCATTTAAAACACATCAACATTACCCAAGTCACTTCCTAACCACCGGTGTAATATCATGTAATGAATTATTTCACTCTCCTAACAAACCTGGCATTCCCGGTGCAGCGAAGTGTGCTGTGTTATTCGTAATGGCGTAAAATGCATGGCACGTGTCAAAATGATTCAATCTCGCTTGGTCGTGGTGCGTCAGAATCCCCCCTTGCCACTTTAGGCCATTCATCTTGCGGGATTCCCTTCCAGTGACTCATACCAGCACTGAATAAATCAACGCATCAGGGGAGCGTTTTATCAAGCGTTTTGTCAGTGATTTTTACCAACAATTGTTATAAGCTACTGAAATCCTTGCATCTGATTGGCTGAGAGCAAATTCGTCACTGACAAAAAATCACTGACAAAATGCTTGATGAAACGCTCCCCAGATTTAAACTTTTGGGGGACTGCTGTTTTCTTCTGTAAATATGGTTTAAAGGGAAAGGCATGGAATGATTTAGAGGAAAAGGCGAAGATTAGAATTGTTTTAAATTTTGGGGAATGTGATCTGCCAGCATGTGTAATAGTTGATTAGGGGGGAAAAAGTGAAACTGAAAATTACTGTGTGCTGAATATAGCCATGCAGTTTTAGTAAACCGAACCATCAGCGGAGGTTATGATATGTCGAATAGTCAGAAGATGACTTTTCTTAGATGTGTTTAAAAGTCGAGAATATAACCCCATTTTTTATTTTGATATGAGGCTTTTGTTATTTTTCATATTACTTGTATGGCATGATTTGTATAAAAGTGGCAGCCAATTAGGTCATCCACTGTGTATTGTATCTTTAATACAATTATTCTATAATCATAGAGAATTTTACCTTTTAAAATAATGATCTTTAACCCCTTCCCTGCCACCAGATTTTTGAGGAATTGTCAAAAACGAACTTTCAAGAGTTAAATATTAACTTTCAGTGCATTTTCTCTTGAGCAAACTGGGCAAAGATATATTGCATAGGAATAAACATTATATTGACGGCACAAGTTTCTGTATGAGGAAGGATTTTCAAGCCATTCTGCGCATTTCTGGCATTTCTTTTTCCCATTGAAAATTAGAACAGGAACAACACAAAAAACAACAAAATAGTCAGACCTTATCAGGAAGTCTGTATCTCAGTACTCACTATGTGGTTTTACATTATTTTAATGATATGTTTCTCCTATTCATATGGGAAGCCCAATTGTAGCATAACGATGTGGAATGAATCATACAAAAGGGGTTATTGCCAATTTAACGCTTAACACTGTCACACAACATTAATCTGCATATATTGTCTGGGATAATAGAAAGTAATGATATGTTTTTTTTATGGCAAAAATACAATGAACCTAAACCTGGTCCATTGTGAGTGTATTGATATGTTTATATGGGGTTGTTTTTAACAAAGGATGTTGAAAATGATGAAATGGGGGCATACCGGTAAATGTTTGAATTAGCCTCCAGTTGTCTTATACTATTGAGAAGAAATTAGGCGAAATGGAGACAGATGTTTATATTAGCTTACAATGTTATGAGAGTGAGGGCAGTGTAAAATATTGCTCACAAGGTGCATTTCCATTAGCCCAAAGCAACTAGAGCTTGAGAAAACTGATCGGTGCTTCTTGAGAAAAAGGTCCGTGTATAAAGTTTCCAATTTTTATTAAGCTGAGTGTTGTCTGAGTATGTTGATCTTGTTTTTCTATTTTCTTAAATGACTCAATTCTATTTAGTGTATACATGTATGTATTGGGAATCATCGCAGACAAGCCTTTGGCCTTTATGATTCCCCACTTTAATTGTTGAACTTATCTATGAACATGTTTTGTATATATTTTAAAGTTTTAAAAAAGAGAGTGGAAATAAATGAAAGAAATGAAATAAAATCTTCTCTAATGAATTAGGCTGCTGTTTGGCCATATAGTGGACTATTTGGCAAGCAAGTCCAACCTGCAGTTTGCTTGAGGTATTAGCTCAAGCTAATATACCTAGCGCAAGGATGAAATATCCAGCTATTTGTGTCTTCACTGGGCATTAGCTTGAGCTAGTTGTGATCGGGCTTATATTTCTCCCGGATCAGAAGTACTGCACTATTTTGAAAAGTCGGGCTAATGGAGACTTGCCCACTGTTTGGAGGGATTTCAGAGAACTAGGAGCTGATAGTGCAATAGAAGGTTACAGCCAGCTAGGGGGATTAGGCCCTTGGGAATCATGTAATTGATTTGGTATTATGTCATTTTTGGAAATCATCCATGCAAATTAGATTGATGGAGCTGTGAAGTTTCTAAGCATGAAATGGGATTTGGAGATGTGCGTGCCTTTCTTTGTCCCCAACCCCCTCCTCTTTGCCTCTCTTTAGCTCCTATTAGCTGTATAGTATATAATAATAAATATACTGTATATCTGCATCTGTTCTTGTATGTCTTCTTTCTCTTTCTTTCTCTTTTTTTGTCTTTCTTGCTTTCCGTTTCTCTTAGATGTCTCCCTCCTTTTCCCTCTCTATCTATCATGTGTCTCTCTGTCTCACCATTAGTCATCCTATCCCCTCTCTTCTCCTTTTCTCTCACTTCCTACTTGTATCTCTCTCTTTATCCCTCTTTTTCTGTCCCTCTTTTTCTATCCTTCTTCTATTTTGTTCTATACATGTATGTGTTTGTCTATGCCTGTCTGACTCAGTCTGTCTCTCGTTCAGAACTGTTCCTTTTTTTCTTAAATATATAATATATAATAATATATAATAATATTTACTTGTGCTTCCCCCACTCTTGCCATCTCTCTCTTTCTCTCTCTCTCTCTCTCTCTCACCATCTCTCTTTTTGTCTCTCTGTCTCTCTGTCCTGCCTTCCCTCCCCCTCTAACTCTACTTCTCTCTCTCTCAAACTATAATTCCTGTTTCTTTTAACCTGTTTCTTTTTACCTGTTTCTCTGTGTGTATCCATTTCTACTGTCTGCTTTTTGTAAGGCTCTCTAGGTTTTTTTTCCTTCCTCTTTTTTTTGTTTTCACCCTTTCATCATATTGATTCTATCATTGCTTATCAACACCATTGATACAGCCTTCTCATTAAAAAAAATTATGTTTTTGTGTTCTTTTTCGTATCTTTTCAGGGGAGCTTCGTCTTGGAGATATCAGCAAGTACCACTACCTAAACCAGAGTGGATGTACATGGGATGATACGCTAGATGATAAAGGAAACTATCAACTTATCAAGGTAAATTTTCAATACTGATGAGAACTTTAAAGGCACATGTTACAGTGGTGATAAAAGAAAAGCTTTCCCTGTAGACAAACATGTTCCTAAATCAACTGAAGACTGAAGAGAATCAGAAATTTGGGGCTATAAACTTTTGTCAAGTAATGATGATATCTGGTATGGGGATGATTATGTTCATCATTGACTGTAGATACATGTATCAGCAAGTATCGTTACCTAAGTGAAAGCAGCTTTACTTTGGATGATACGCTACATAACAAAGGCTCGTACCAACTTGTGCAGGGGGAAACTCTTGTTCAGGACTATAGACAATATGTATTCTGAACTCTGATTCAAGCAGATTTGTGGGTTCATTCATATCCAGTAATAAATGAAAGTGACTACAGATTGTCATTCTCTTTTTTCTACTGTAAGTTGCCTTGAGTATTGGTAGTGATGTGCATGTAGGTATAATTCAAAAATAAATCTCACCAAATTTTCTATGGATGATCAAGACTACAAGCCTATTTAGAAATTGAATGTGGTAGGAAATCTTTTATAGTGAAAAATAAAATGAGCATATAAAGATGAGGAAATCGAGCAGGTTATCCTGGAATGGATTACATTAATGTAGTCCAATGGATGCATACATATACTTTGATACTTTTCCAATTGATATTAATATTGGGCCCAAGCATTACACCCATTTACTGACGATAAGCAACTTACGATGACTCCTGGCCAATTCTTTCATGAAGAATACAATATTATGTAAGACCCTTGATAATTATGTCTTATTTTTGTCTTTTTCCTTTTCCTTTTAAGGATGCCATGAAAGTGATGGAATTCACAGATGAGAATGTCCATGACATCTTCCATCTACTAGCGGCCATCTTGCACATTGGCAACGTCAAGTTCATCACAGCCGGTGGAGCTCAAGTGGAGAATATGAATGGTAAGTATACTATAGTAAAGTGTCATATCAGTAATATCCTTCTGCAAACAAATAGAAATGCATATGCATATTAATAAATTGTCCATACATCATGATATAACCATGTTCAAAATGTGTGCATTCATGAAAGTACATCATGTACTGTGTTGATTTCATTACGCCTGTATAGGTTTTTGCAGTTTATTGATTGTGTGCTGTTTCAGTGTACAGGAAAATTGGCAAAGCATTCTTCAAATTGGCATTGTAAAGGCAAATGTGAATTCCTTATTTCTCCTTTTATGGGTTAGTTTCTTTCTGAAATACATTGAATATCCTGTTTGTTCGAAGCATGTGACAGTGACAGGGAAAAGAAAACATCAAGAGTTGCTTTAAAGGACAAATTGAGAAGACGTTATTCTGAAAATGCTGTTAAGAATATCCAATTAGTTCATGTGTGTATAATTACATTATGATTTTTTTTAATTACATTTTTTAATGATGCTATTTAACTATGAACCATCAATCATTTTTTTCTCTCTCTGATGTTGTTAATAAGTAAACAGTTAACATTCAAACTTATTGTTTACGTAAACCGGTAATGTATCTCTATTTCATGACTGATTGGGAAAAATAATAAATTGAGCTTGAATTAAATGATATTAATAGTCTGTTCTTTTTATAGTGCATATCACATTATATGCTGCCAAAGAGCTTTTAGGTATCATCACCCCCAGCTTTTACCCCTAGAAACTATTACCAGCACACAGTGCATTTCAAGGAATTATCCTACTAGGTACCCATTTACCTCTCCTGGGTTGAGTGTGGCAGATGTAGATTAATGTCTTGCCAAATGATGTAATAGTGCTGCTTCCGGGATTCAAAGCCTGTACCTTGTGATTCACATTATGGAGACTTATCCACTAGATCGCAACACCTATGTAGACCTCTATAAATTCTATGTTTAATAAATTATCTCTTGATATATTTTATAGCCTTGGAGGTAGCAGCCTCTTTGCTCCATGTCGATGAATACCAGCTTATGGATGCACTTACTCAGAAGACGAGAACCCTAAGAGGAGAAGTCATCAGTACACCCTTGGATCTTGACCAGGTAAGGCCATCGAATTCCAGTTCAATATTCATTCAGTTCAGTTCAGGTTAAAGTGATTCATTGCTGTTCAGTTCAGTTCATCCCATGGATGCATTTAAACAAATGACAAGAACCCTGAGTGGAGAAGTTATCAGTACACTCTTGGATCTTGACCACGTAAGGCCATTGAACTCTCTTCTTCAATGTTCATTCAATTCAGTTCAGTTCAAAGCAATTCAGTTCAGTTCAGTTCAGTTCAGTTCAGGTCAGATTAGATCAGCTCAGTTCAGTTCAGCTCATCTCATGGATGCATTTAAACATATGAATAGTCATCAGTACACTCTTGGATCTTGACAAGGTGAGGTCGTTGAAATTTGTCTTCAAGGTTCAGTTCAGGTCAGTTCCAAAGAGTTCAATTCTACTTCAGTCAAGTTCAGTTCACATCAGATCAGAAGAGTTCGGTTCAAGTTCAGTTACATGTAAATTCAGTTTTTTATTAGTTCAGGTCACTTCGGTTCATCTTAGTTCATTATATTAAAGTTCATCAGTCCCATTACAGTTCGCTTTCGTGCAGTTCAGTTCATTTCAGTGTAGTTCATTACCGTTCAGTTCATTTCACTCTAATTCAGTTAGGATCAGTTCATGTCAGTTCACTTCAGTTCATTTCAGTTCAGCTTAGTTTTCATGTACTGTAGGTCATGTCAGAGTACAGTGTAATTCAGTTAAGATCAGTTTAATTTACTTGTTTGGAAGTGGAAGTTCCTGCATTTGTTGGCGAAGTGCACTGTACTATTAAAGTAACATCCTGATGTAAGGCACAAACAAATACATGTTTGAAAACTTAGGGCATGATAAAAATCCACTGCAACAATACAGTCGATCATATGCATGAATGTAACCTTGTATTGCCCTGAGATCATGTCTAGTTGCTATTGACTGCAGACAAAGAGAATTATAAACATTTTTGTTAAGCAGGGTACCATCATATTTGCAGTGGTGTACTTTTTAAAACTACATGTATGAGAAGAAACAGCTCCTTGTGTAATAGCCAGTCTGTATGTGCTATGTAAGCCATTTGTATAGGGTTCAAAGAATGGCCATTAAATTTAATGAAATTAGATTCTTAAATTACACTGTGAAAGTATATGCACAGTATGTGCTTAAAATTGAAATGTAAACAATGGAGAAAGGTCATAAAATTTTGTTGGACAGAAACTTACATAACCTGAATTATTGTTACATAATAACTTTTTATTTTATTTTCTTTGTTTTTCTGCATTGTCTTTTAAAAAGATGAAATATTTTACTAAACAGGCAGGACATTGCACACACTTAAATGGCCAGACTTAATGTGTACCAACAACCTAAAAAATAATCAACCTCAAAACATGTTTCCTGGCCTTCTGCGGGTCAATGGTTAAGGAGAAATGAAGAAAATGAAGGAAAACTTAAAACCCCCTCACACAGAAACCCAACTCCGAGTTCAGTTCTGCGTGAGTCCTTAATATTCTGTGCGAGCGCTTACGGGTGTTTATTGAGAGTGTATTCCAACTTGCAATATTTATTTATAGATTCAACATTTGAAGCTCATTTTTTGAATATATTATATCGACATAGAACCCCTAACATACAGAGGAAAATATCTTTTGGTGATTGGTAGACTTTAAATCATCATAACTGACTTAAATCTTCATTTTTGTACATCAGTATTTTTATTGCATTAGATTCTACATGTAAGAATATCATGTAAGCGAGATGTTAACCCTTCTAATGCCACCAAGTTTACAAACATTAATCAGTTGTAACTACAGTTAATACATGAAGAATGATTTTGATCTTTGTTTTGTTTTCATTGTACATTTTGATTGAACACAGTGTTCCATACTATCAAATAAATTTTTCAATGGGTGAAAATATATTTTATCTCTATTTCCCCCCTATTTTCTTTCTATTTTCTTGAAAACATGGCTATTTTTTTACTATTTGTCCTGATAAAATAGGGGGAAAATAGACTATTTTTACTCTATTTTTTCTTGAAAGCTATTTTTCCCCTATTTCCTACAAACAAGTAAAACCCTTGGACTATTTTTCTGCTATTTTTTACACACTCGTAAATCAGAAGACTATTTTCCTTCTATTTTTTTCAACTTGTCCTGATAAAATAGGGGGAAAATAGAATATTTTTACTCTATTTTTTCTTGAAAGCTATTTTCCCCCTATTTCCTACAAACAAGTAAAACCCTTGGACTATTTTTCTGCTATTTTTTACACACTCGTAAATCAGAAGACTATTTTCCTTCTATTTTTTTTCAACTTGTTCTTTTCGCCATATTCGAAGCTGAAGAAGATATAAAAATAGAGAAAAATAGAAGAAAATTAGTGAAAAAATGAATTTTCACGCAATTTGTGTAGTCTCGTAACGGGATAGCAAAGTCTGAAGCTGGACTAATTCATACATGAGCCAATCAGGTTGCAGGGCTGAATATTTCAAATTCATTTGGAGGCTGTGTAGAGATAGTGTACATGCTGTTGACAGCTATGGATATTTTACTCTAAATTTCTTACAAGTTAGTATAAGTGTGCAGACATCACTTTCTTTCATGTTCTCTATATTCATCTTCCTTTAGTGTGAAGCGAGTGAGAGTGAAAGAATGTGTGAAAATGAGGCATTTCTTAATATGCAAAATGAGAGCATAATTATGGTTGCAGTCCCATGTACTAGTTCTTGTGTGTGGTACGTATTCTGGACATGTGCATAGCCTACAGTCTAGCTCCCATCATTCTTTGAAAATAGCATTCAAATCTTATTCAAAGCCAATTTATTTTTTGGGAAAGTATTTTTGTTTCTTCTCACGTGTTTATTAAATGTATTTAAAAAAAAAATATGTAAATTAGTGACAGAGCATACATGTATGATAAAAATAGTCAAAAAATATATTTTAAGAAATATGTCATTTTTCTTGGTCTATTTTTTGTCTATTTTTATGTATTTTTATCCTTATGTTAATTTGTTAAAAATATATGTTTTTGCTATTTTTCACCAATTTTTAGTATATTTCTGGACTATTTTGTCCCTATACCTGCCCGTTTTCCTGCTAACAGAAATATATTTTTCCCCTATTTTTCCCCTATTTTTCTCCTATTTAAAAAAAAATAGCTCTTTTTTTTTCATATTTTCGCTGAAAAATAGAAAATAAATAGTCTATGTCCATACTATTTTTTGAAAACTAGAAAATAAATAGACTATTTTTTCACTATTTCCCGGCCAGCTTGTTATTAATAACTATTTTAAAGCTATTTTTACGGAACTATTTTTAACCTATTTTTTTTCTTCTGCACACATGATAGGCTATTTTAAAACTATTTTTAAAACATTGTCTACTATAGATTTTTAGACTGCAAATTACTTAACTATTTTCATGCTATTTTTTGTACTTCTAATATTGCAAATTACATTTTCTTTTCTTTTTGATAGAAAGAAAGAATAGTAAAAGAATAGAAACTAATAGATTCTATAAACAGTACTATTGGGTTTGGGTTGTTTCTATTGGTTTTTGGATGTTTCTATTGGTTTCTATTGGTCCTATTGGTTTTTGGATGTCTATTTGTTTCTATTGGTTTCTATAGGTCCTAATCAATCATGAATATTCATGAATAACAATCTAAAATATGAAAACTAGTGGAAATAGATAAATACATTTAGATTTGGGATTAAGATTTGAACTGTGATAGAGATTTTACTTAAGCTATCTTTTGTACTTCTAATACTTTTTAGAAATTACTTAACTATTTTTAAGCTATTTTTTGTACTTCTAATATTGCAAATTACATTTTCTTTTCTTTTTGATAGAAAGAAAGAATAGTAAACTAATAGATTCTATAAACAGTACTATTGGGTTTGGGTTGTTTCTATTGGTTTCTATTGGTTTTTGGATGTTTCTATTGGTTTCTATTGGTCCTATTGGTTTTTGGATGTCTATTTGTTTCTATTGGTTTCTATAGGTCCTAATCAATCATGAATATTCATGAATAACAATCTAAAATATGAAAACTAGTGGAAATAGATAAATACATTTAGATTTGGGATTAAGATTTGAACTGTGATAGAGATTTTACTTACATTAAACTATTGTATTTGTACACAATTTCAAAAATTAATTAATAATATTAATTAATAAAAGTTTAATTAATTTTAATAATAAAAGTGTAATCTAGTCAGTAACCATTTTTTTATAGCACTACAACTATGTCCCTATATATAATGAATGTGATACAATTGCTTAGTAGCTAGGTATAGGACATAGGATGTAGGTTATAGGATTTATAGGAGTAGGAGAGGATAGGAAAGGATATGATTACAAGATAGGATTAATAAAATTAGTATTAATAATTAATAATTAATTAATTAATGTCATGTGATTTCGGTTCCAATAATATATGAAAAAAAAAAATTTTTCCATTGAAAAAATAGTAAAAAAATATATTTTTTAACTACAGATTTCGGTTCCAATAATATATGAAAATTTTTTTTTACTATTTTTCCATTGAAAAATATATTTTCCCTATCTATTTTTTCACTATTTTCCCCATATTTTTAGGCTATTTTATTTCGGGCACGGTATTATGGACAAGAGAATAATTTTTCTTGGTCTATTTTTCAACTATTTTTCATCTCTATTTTTTGTTCCAAAACCTATAGGGTAAAAATATATTTTAAACATATTTTTATCACTATTTCCATTATATTCCTGAAATATTTTCTCACTATTTTTTAAAGCAAAGAAATAGTAAGAAAATATATTTTCTGGGTCTATTTTCTTTCTATTTTCCATCTAATTTTAAACTATTTTATTTCGACTGGGGCAGGCCATTTTGAACTTTAGGAAGAAAGACAGGCTATGCTCTGTCAAAATATATTAGATACAATATGAAAATTTTGGTAGTTAAAAGTGTCCATGGCATTAAATGAGTTAAGCTGTGAAAGTCCATTCCCCAAAGAATGCCTTGAAACTTGAAATCAGTTGTCCCTGTTAAGACAAAGACCAAATCAAGTAATGTTTTATTCTTTGACCTTTAATCTTTGACCCTGTAGGCTGCTGATTCGAGGGATTCTTTAGCCATGAAGCTGTATGCTCAGGTTTTCCGCTGGATCATTCAGAAGATCAACAACCGCATCAAAGGCTTCGGAACCTACTGCTCCATTGGTGTTCTTGATATCTTTGGATTCGAAAACTTTGAGGTAAATTGTTAAATTTGATCAAAAAAATAAAATGAAACATCAACTAGCTGTTGATTAAATCTGGTGTTTTAATTAATTTCAAGTTTTTTATTTCTTTCATAAAAAATGCAACATGTTTAAGTATATGTACATGTACTGTAGCTGTTCAAAATGTTGTGGGGTTCAGAAATAGAAATATTAGTGCAAGTACAATTATGAGTGTAGCTGTTTGTAAGGCCATCCTTCCTTTGCTATGTCCCCACACATAATTGTACCTGAATGAGTTTATAAGAAAAATAAACAAACATCAACTTCACCTTATTTATTCCCCCAAATAAATAATATTGCAAAGTTCATGCTACATGAAACCATAAAACACTGGAAGGAAGTTCTGGGGACGTACTGGGTAGAAAAGAATAAATAACATCTTGCTGTTATAAACTAAATGGTCAAGCTGTACATGTACAGGGTGTAGTAAGCAAAATTATCATTTTTCAACCCAAAGAGTATTACTCTGGTTCAAGCAATGTATTCAGTTATTCCTTCATGGTTTGATTAGGATAAAACAAATAAAATCAGATTTTAAAAATAAACATATTAGATGTTATGTTAACAAGACTTATTACATGTTAAACAATATGTTTGAATGGAGGAGAGTACCATGATCAATTAATTCATATCATTCCTCTTCCCTTTGTAGATAAATCGCTTCGAGCAGTTCAACATCAACTATGCCAATGAGAAGCTTCAGGAGTACTTCAACAAGCACATCTTCTCTCTGGAGCAACATGAATACGCTGCAGAGGGTCTGGAGTGGGTGGACATCGCTTACCAGGACAACGGAGAGTGTCTAGACCTGGTGGAGAAGGTAAATGTGAAAAAGGAGAAGATGAAATAAACAGCTTACTGAAATTTGTTGAATTATGTTAAAGGGGAATTGTACTTGTGGGCAAATCCAAGTTAGTTGTAAGTCCCATACATTACCAGGTAATATGGAATTGTGATCATAAATTGACACAAAAGTATCATTTTTCTTGTTATTTTATGTGATCCCTGCTCTGAGAGTGCTATCAAGTTCATGCAGTCATCACACATTAGATGTATTGAATTCTTAGATGTTGTTGGTAACGTGTGGGACAAATAGCTTTGACTTGCCCTTGACTATGAGGGCTAGTGCTGGCTTAATTGAGATATATACTAATTTACTCATGTCCGCTTGTGTGTCATTGGCTTTTCACTGATGTGCATCAAATCAGGTTTGATTTTGTACTTCTGTACCCCGAGCTTTCACGTCATCTGAAAGATGCTACTACATGGTTTGAACTAGGGCAAGTCATATTTGATTTATAGGGGAAGAAAGAGCATCGACCTCTAGTTAAACTGATATCCCATTTCCCCTTGATGAACAAGGCATTTTATCTACTTTGATTCTGTCTACACAGGTTTATATATGTAAATGAATACCAAGTTATTTGCAAACATTATGTGCTTGCATGCAAATTGTCCTGTTACAATATTCACTTGCAAGCAGAGAGTGTGGGCTGTAGCTACAAGATTTAAATTAAATCACATGAATATAATAATAGTAATAATAGGAGTAGTAATAGTAATGGAAATAAATCACTGTAAAGCAAAGGAAAAATGCTAATTAAAATACAGATATTTTCATAATATTAATTATCAATTTGTTTGATGTTTTTCTTCTTAGAAACTGGGCATCCTGTCATTGATAGATGAAGAGAGTCGCTTCCCAAAAGGCACGGATGAGACGATGCTGGGTAAACTACATGATACACACAACGTAAGATAACCTTTAACTGTTAACTTTCCTTGTTCAAAAAACCAAAAATAAAATAGATCAATTAATTAAAGTTGTACATTTTTCTTGTTAACAAGTCAATTTACTGCAATAAATCATATATACCTACCTATTATGCCTGTAGTCTTGACTACGGGACCCCTTCGAGAATTTATCACACATGAGTCACAATATTGTGCGCACCCCCCGTAATCCTATTGTCCCCTTCGCCACTCACGCGCGTCAATACGCTACGGCCATCTTCCTCTTTCTTGCTCGCCCCCGACGAGATAGGACGTATAGTCACAGCGCTCCTGAAATCAGGTCGTATAGTATCTTTTAGGTGCGCTTTTTCGCATAGTTAAAGCACTTTTAGGTATCTATATTCGTTTAGATTATAGTACTTTGTGTTTTAGTAGTCACTCTTGCCGATTGCAAGGGATTTTTGATTCCCTTTCTTGGCATTTATTTTTCTCTTTCACGGTCAGCCCCACGTAGATATTTCTGTGTTTGCGGGTGTTTCCGTTTGTCACCGAGCCTTTGGGTTCGGTGTTTGTTCTTACGGTTTTTAGGCTGTGAAAATTTCTTTAGTGCGTATCTCCCAAATAAACTTTAGTTTTATTTACTGCATTCAGTTGAAGTATTTCTTATTTTGAAAAGTATACTTTATTGTCTGTTTTATTGCAGTGGTATGAATTCGGAAGAAGAAGCAGCTGGGTCAAGGAGACCTGCTTCTTCCGAAGAGTTGTCTAGCAAGACGACTCGGCCTTCCAGAACTCCCCCGAGTACAGCGGTACGCGGGGGAGGGAGGAGGGCTAAAGGTAAGTTGCCTAGTGGTGTTCCCTTGCAGAGTTTGCCAGTCTCGGAGCTTGCGGCTTCGGGACGGGTGGCGTTAACTGAATCGGGATTGTCAACTCCGAAGCCTGTGGTTTCGGGGTGGGTGGCGTCAGATTCTAGTGGTTTGGATATCTCGAATCCAATCCCCCGGTCGCTGAGACCAGAGGGGGGGGGCTGTTGTTTCCCGTACGGTAGCGTTCACTCGCTCTGATCCGTTAGGGGAGACGCGCCCCACTACTGCAGGGCAACCCACGGGCTTAGTCCATGTTGGTCTGGGTTCTCAAACCCTAGCCCCCGGCAAACGCCATATGGGGGAACGAGTACTTTCTGGGCTGTCTCAGTTGCCAGCTGATGGGAATGCTCGAGCTAACAATTATGGACGCTCTTCGGAGCAACAGGTGTTTTCACCTGAGTGCGTGACTACTAGTGCTCCCCTATTGCTGCTTTCGAGCGGTCCAATAGTGGGTTCACACGCCTTTAGTAGTCATCGGGCACATACCGAGTCATCTCGGTCTGCCCACGCACTGGGAGCTTTTAGCTCCCAACCCATGGCTATGGCATCTTCTTGCCTAGCCAATATGGGTGATTTGGGCGATTCTCTAGGCTTACGCCATGAGCGCTCCAATCCCTTTATGGGAAGTGAACGTCCCTCCGCGGAGGGATCGGTTCGTGTTTCCGAAGAGGCTTCGGGGATCCGAACGAATCCGATTAAGCGTTCTAAGAAAAGGGTTTCGGCTACGACTCTTGTCGAGCCAGCCAAGAAAAAGGCCAAGAAGAAGGCAAAAAGCGGCAAGGCTTTGCCGGCCTCTTGCCCGTCTGGCCTGGCTAACCCGGCTAGCTCCTCTCAAGCTGACATGTTCAGTATGATGCGGGCTTTTGCTCAGAATCAGGGTTGGTCCTTTGTACCGGCTTCTTCAACCCTGACTTCTGTCCCTATTCAGGGATCTCGCTTTGAGTCTAATCAGCCTTTTGTGATTGATTCCTCTTTGTCTGAGACTGATTCGCATGTGCCTCCTATTCCCGCGGCCCTCGGGGCTCCGCCGGGCGAGGAGACTTTTGGTGAATCATGCGGGGACCTGCCTGCGGAGGCCTTTGTTAGCGTTCCTTTGTCTCATTCCACTTGGGTGGAACCAGATTTGGATGCGTCCTCTCAAGCTTCGGTTCCCGAATCGCTTGGGCAGGCGGAGTCTCAATCGCTCAATCTCTGTGGAGTGGAAGCGATTGCTTTGTTGTCCAAATATCTCCCTGAAGTTCAGTCAACCCGCGCGCAGGGTTCGACTTCACGTTGGAATTTCAAGCAGCAGGTCTCCTCTGAGGGTATTGCTCTTGAGGAGGTTTTCAAGCTGGAGTATGACCGCATTGAGGCCGCGCTGTTGGTTAAGCGATCTAATGCGGTCAGGGGTAAGGCCTTTGCCTTTTGTTCTCAGGACCAAGACAGCTTTTTCAAGGCTAAGATTCTTTCTCCTGAGATTTTAGAGGTTGGTCGTCGCTTGCGGGCGACTAATCCGCTTACCTCCGCTGCGTTTAGGGCGGAGGATAAGATTTGGTCTAATATTGAAAACCACATTAGGTCAGGGATGCGTTTGGCGGCTTTTCAAGGGCTTCTCTCCGACCTTAGGTCCAGGGCGGAGGAGTTGAATGTTACCGATGGTGACAAGCTGATTATTGACGACTTGCTGCATACTCTTTTTTGTCTGCAGTGGTCGCAGCTTTCCACCGCAGCTGCTTCGGCTACGTTCCGTCGCAGGACCTCGGCTCTCTCGGCACTGGGTGTTAGAGAGTCGGGCATTGCTCAACTTCTCCGAGATGTTCCGTCTCGGGGTCCTTCGCTTTTTGGTGGTAAATTCGCTACGGTGTTTCAAAGAGAGATCGATGCGCGAAAGCAGATCTCGGATATGACTAAGCAGTTTCACACTAGCTCTAAGCCAACGCGGGCCCCTGTTCGGCGTAGACCTGCTGGTCCCGTTTCGGGTCAACGCAGTCGCGTGTCTAGGGTCCCGCCTCCTGAGCCTCAGCCAGCTCCTTCTCGTGGGAGAGGGAGTCGTGGCAGGGGCTTTTCGAGAGGTTCTCGTGGTAAGGCGATGGCTTCGCAGAAGGCCAAGCCTGGATTTTGATGTTTTTCCCCGAGCGCTTGTTCGACCGAATGTGGTAGGTGGCCGACTTCATGCGTTTCTCCCCGCTTGGGAGGCCATCTCCGGGGACGTGTTTGTTCTCTCCGTCGTGCGAGACGGATTCTTCATAGATCTTTGCGCCTCGCTCCCCGGAGGGGCTATAAGAATTCGGTCACCTCCCATGTCTGCCCTGTCTCGGTCTCATGCTTCAAAGGAGATCGAGTCTCTTTTGGAAAAGAGGGCTATAGAAAGGGTAAGAGACAGGCCGTCTCTTTCCCTTTCTCCAATTTTCGTTATTCCCAAGCGCTCGGGAAAACTTCGTTTGATACTGAACCTGAAAAGAATAAACAAATTCATTCCTCAGGTTCATTTTCGGATGGAGACTCTTGCCTCCATTCTTCCGTTGATCAAAAGGGAAGACTACGCGGTCTCGATAGATCTCAAGGACGCGTACTTTCACATTCCCATTCATCGCGCATCTCGCGATCTTCTGGGGTTCTCCTTCCTCTCGGAGACTTATCGTTTTCGTGCTCTTCCCTTCGGGCTGCGCCCGGCCCCTCGGGTTTTTACTCAAGTTGTAGCGGTGCTAGCGGCCTCTCTGAGGCGTCGCGGCCTGCGGTTGTTTTGTTACCTAGACGATTGGCTTCTCCTTGCGGAGTCGCGCGATCGCTTGGTGGACGAGACTCGTTTGCTCGTCTCTCTTACTCAAGACTTAGGTTTCCTAATAAATTGGGAGAAGTCAGAGTTAGTTCCCACTCGCAGCCCAGTTTTTCTGGGGGCGGTGTTAGACATAAGGAATCAGTTGGCTCGGCCCAGTCGAGTCAGGATTCTCACCATTGTCTCTGCGGCTCGCAAGCTCTTGCTGGCCAGAAGAGTCTCGGCCAGACAGTGGCTTCAGTTTCTAGGTTATCTAGCCAGTCTAGTCGATGTTCTAGAGGACTGCCGGCTCCTCATGAGACCCTTTCAGAGACATCTCCTCAGGTTCTTCAAGCCGGGAAAAGACTCTCTTTCGGTCTGGGTTCCAGTACCAGTAGGGATCAAGTCTCTTCTCTCTTGTTGGACGAGCGAGGTGTTTCTCGCGCGAGGCAGGTCCTTCTCTGCCCCTCGGTTTCGACGGACGCCTCTCGGTTGGGGTGGGGAGGACACTGCAACGGCAGCACGGTTGCGGGGGATTGGTCTCATCTTGGGACTCTTCCTCATATCAATGTCCTGGAGTTTATGGCAGTTCTGTTGACCTTGCTCCATTTCAGAAGTCGACTTCTCAGTCGTTCGGTTCTGATTCTCACGGACAATGTTACTGTGGCGGCATATATCAATCGGCAGGGAGGCACTCGTTCGGTTGCCCTGAATGCCCTAGCAGCTCAGCTGTGGAGGTGGTGTCGTCGCATGGCAATCACACCCGTGGCCTCTTTCATCCCCGGTCGGGAAAACCTCATTGCGGATTTTCTGTCCCGGGGCAGGTATCTTCCTTCGGAATGGATGCTCCATCCGGAGGTATTTTGCCGCATTCGCAGTTGCCTAGGTCCACTGGAAGTGGATCTATTTGCGTCGGTGCTAAATCACCAGTTGCCGAAGTATTGCTCCCGTGTTCGCGATCAGGGAGCATGGGCTCTCGATGCTTTCTCCCTCAGCTGGGAGAACCTTCAGGGATTCGCCTTTCCTCCCTTCCAACTGATTCCGCGTGTCTTGCGGAAAATCAGGGAAGATCGGGCGAGGGTGCTTGTAATAGCTCCCTTTTGGCCCAGGAGGAATTGGTTTCCGGAACTTATGAGCCTTCTAAGGGCTCAACCGTTAGTTCTCCCGTTAAGAGCGGATCTGGTGTTACAGCCCCTATCGGGGATTCTTCACCACAATCCGGAGTCTCTTCATTTGACTGCTTGGCCCCTGTCAGGGAATCTGCAAGACAGTCGGGTCTCTCTGATAGAGCCGCGGACTTTTTAATGTCCAGTCGTAGGGTTTCTACTAGGGAAATTTACAATTCCCGTCTCTCGGTCTTTTTCCTTTGGTGCAAAGAGAGAAATCAAACCCCTTCTAAGGCTCCTATTGGTTCAATTGCGGATTTCTTAATCTCGTTATTTGACAAAGGGAGATCTATTTCTACTATCCGAGGCTACCGTTCGGCGATCGGGGCCATTCATTCGGGTTTTTCGGATGGTTCGGGGATTTCCAATTCCCCGCTACTAAGTGGTTTGATTCGTTCGTTCTTTCTGAAACGACCTTCGTTTTCTAAGTTAGTGCCGTCTTGGAGTCTGCCTAAGGTCCTGGAGGCCTTGGCGAAACCTCCTTTTGAACCGTTAGGTGAAGCTTCGCTTCATCATCTTACGGTTAAGACGCTCTTTTTGGTAGCTATTGCCTCTGGGCAGAGGCGCAGTACTCTTCATGCTCTCTGTCTTACTCCTGGTCATGTTCGCTGGGAGAGAAAAGGCGTTAGATTGATTCCTAGGGCTTCTTTTGTGGCCAAGAATCAGACAGCTGCCTCTGGCCCTGTTGAGATTTTTCTTTGTCCGCTTTCTAACTTTTCTTCGGTGCGTGAGGACAAAGTTTGGTGTCCTGTAAGGGCTCTCAAATGGTATATTGATAAGACTAAGTCTTATCGTAAAGATGATCAGTTGTTCCTGATCACTAGAGAGCCTTTTTCTCCTGCCTCTCTTGATTCCATCTCTAGATGGATCGTTGAAGCTATTAGGGCCGCTGGCACAGAGGCTCTTTTATCCGACAGTAAGCCTCGTGCTCATGATACTCGTAGTGTCAGCACTTCTTGGGCTCTGTTTCAAGGTGTGGCGCTTGTTGATATTTTGAAGGCTGCTTATTGGCGTTCGCCCAATTCCTTCATTTCTTGCTACCTTAGGGATATTCCCGCAGGTGAAGCTTTGTTTGCGTCAGCCACCTTGAATGCCGCTGTGTCTTCTTTGTAGTCTTTGGTGTAATCCTATTCCCTTCTGCTCGAAACATGCCTCCCGGGCTTTGAGTTGGCGCTGGTCTGGCATAATAGGTAGGTATATATGATTTATTGCAGTAAATTTGTAAAATCAGCACTGATTTTCTTATTTACTATATAAATCTATATACCTACCTATGACCCTCCCTCCTTCCCCTCACCTTGCAAGCAACATGTTTCTACTTGGGATTGCTCGCAAAAGAGGAAGATGGCCGTAGCGTATTGACGCGCGTGAGTGGCGAAGGGGACAATAGGATTACGGGGGGTGCGCACAATATTGTGACTCATGTGTGATAAATTCTCGAAGGGGTCCCGTAGTCAAGACTACAGGCATAATAGGTAGGTATATAGATTTATATAGTAAATAAGAAAATCAGTGCTGATTTTACAATTTGTCAAGACTCTGTTATTGCATTTAGTGGAACAAGAATGCTTTTGTAGAAACCAAATGCTATTTTTATTTCTATTAGTAATAAAAAATATATTTTGCAACAACAACATTTACACTGAATGTTTTAAATTACTATTAAAAATTTAAAAAACTATTACTATTAAAAAAGTTAAAAATGTATAGTTGCTAATTATGTACCATTGAATATGCAGCTGTCTTGTCTGTTCTAAAATAACAGAAATTCTGCAGAAATTATGTGGTGGTTCAGCAGAAACTACTGGTGATGAAACAAAAAGTTGAAGGGCATTTTGTCTGTCAGAACATTAATTGAGTACTTTTTATCACATGAAACATACATTAAAATATTTTTTAATACAGGCCTGTAAGTACTTCCAACTCCTAGGATACTGCCTGAAGAAAAGGACAATACAAGGCGAAAATAAACTATGTTTGCTCACCATTAGGCTATACATTACCTGTATGTGTACAAATATGCGTAATTGAAATTTCCACTCTTTTGCACCTTCTCTTTTTTGTAGAAAAACTTGTTCTATGTGAAGCCTCGAGTGACGGACGCCCGTTTTGGGATCAGGCACTACGCAGGCGAGGTCTACTACACCACGACAGGTTTCCTAGAGAAGAACAGAGATACATTCAGGGATGATATCCTGCATCTCATGAAGGAAAGCAGGTAAGATTTCTTTGAAGTTTAAAGGTACATGTACTCCTTAAATATACCATGCACTGAGAAGCTCCACTTGAAATTATGGATTCTCTAAAGTGACTGGGATAGCACTAAAGAAAATGGTTACTGTCAACAAAGAATCCATAATTCTACTGATGGCTCAAAAAGATTGCATAAAATATTTGATTTATATCCTTCATAAAAAAATAAAAGAAAATGTTAACGATTTAGAAGTAATCTGAAAATCGACTCACCATATTTGTCTGAAGCCCCTTTTACGTAGAACTACATTAAAATTTCACATACATGTACCTGTATATACACACAGTAAGCACTACCGCAGTGACTCTGTTAAGTTGGCGATTTGGGGGGGATATCGCGATATTGATAGCTTTGAACTGTGACATCAATCGTAGTACATTTATGTCCAGGATATACCATGACTGACATCACAACATATCCACTTCTATTTCATGGTGGAAGTATTTAACAGGAGCTATCCCTGGCTAGTCCTTGCACTGGACTTTTTTTTACATTTAATATTTTTGCAGCACAAGTTGGGAACCTGTCAGAGCCCTTTCTTGTAAATGATCACAGAGGGCAGCATCATTCTTTGCGAGCATTAGCTTTGTGAACCATGTACAGTACATGTGTATAGCTGTAATATATTTGTGTCATCTGAATTCAATATGGGAATGGTCATCCATTTTATCTCCCTTCTCTAAATAAGACAGGGAAATGCAATTTTGGACAAAGTTAGCAATATCAGCCTTAACTTGTTCTCATTGGGGTTTATAAATTCACATTGCTTACATGATCATATTCCTATCATTGTGGGATTCTGATCAGATAAATAAAATTCTAGTTGAAATGCAAGTGTGAAATATATGTATATTTACTGTGAATCAGTAGGTTTGCCTGGATTTCTTAACTTTGAGAATGTAACATTTCATGTGCATGGTTTTTAAAATAATTATGGAAGAATATGAAATAGATTTGCGTGACATTATCTGTAATGATGAATTTAGCAGAGGCAAGGACAGACCCAGGATTTTTTTAAAGGGGGGGGGGAGGGCTAATCTCTGACAAGCAAAAATAAGAAAAATAATGGCTCCTTATACAGTGCTTCTATTCATCACAAAAAGTCTTTTTTTTCCACTTTTAAATGAGATTAGATTTTAAAAGGAGGCATACACCAGTTCCCCATCCACCCGTGATTACAGTACTTGATTGTTCGAAATGATATACATGTCACTACATACTGAATGCACTTCTTGTTTAATAAGTGTTATTGAAATTGTCAGTAAGGGCTTCTCTCTCCAATGGCTCTGCCTGTTTGAGAAGGAACTCTCAATTTTTTTGAAGTGAAGCTACAAGTAGGAAGTGGTATCGAAAGTGTCATCAAGTTTTATTGCTCTCAAGGAGCATTTACTGTCACCCTCTTGTCCCTGGTGATTTATTAATGTTACATTTGTTCATGAGAATGAAGTAATAAAATTTGTCTTGATATTATGGCTACAATGTTCCTGGGATAAATCATGTTCTACAACAAACTGGTTTAATTACTCTCAATGGAGATGTATGTGGAAAACTGGAAGTAGTGTAAAGTGGGTCAAGATGTAGGTCACATAGTCGGGTGATTAAAATCTTATGACAAAAATCTTAAAGGAATCCTTCAAGGCTCTGGGGAAGGGCCATAAAAATGACACCTTCAAAGGTATTCTTTCATATATAACAACTGACTGTTTTATTAATGAAGCTTCAGCATAAAAGCATTCACTAACATGTATCAGGTCATCCCTGAAGATTTTGAAAGATATTCTACAAATTAAACTGTTTCTTGACATAGATTAGTCATAGATTGCGCATCAGAAATTCTCCACTAGTCAAATATTCAAAAGCATCTAGAGAGCATTAAAATACATATACCTTGAGATTTCTGCCAAAATAGTGATGAAATATTTTAGTGCTTGGACAGACAAAAATTCCATTCATCAATTATTTACTTTACCATCACCACCAGTAGACCAGTAACTTTGTATATTTTTAAAACATCCCCGTATACATGTAATCTCCCATTTATTGAATGTTAACCCCTACCATGCCGTGGGCAGCAAATCCCGCCCAAAAAAATTGAGTGTTGAACATTTTGTTTAGGCTCAGAGTGGCTTGAAAATTCTTCCCCATACAGAAATTTGTGCCATCAATATAATGTTTATTCCTGTGCAATATATGTTTGCCTAGTTTGTTCAAGAAAAAACGCATTGAAAGTTAATATTTAACTCTTGAAATTTCATTTTTGACAATTGCTCAAAAATCTGGTAGCATGGAAGGGGTTAATGTAATATGTTTGCCCAAAACAGGTGGTGTTCCTAGAAGCTCTTGAATTTAAAGGAGTTTTTTGTATTTTATGTTTAGAAATAAGCTTTTTTTTACACTCTGTTCATATACAGCGCATACAATGCAATGGCAGAGATCTAAAATACCTTTAGAAGATGATTAACTTTATCATTTTAAAAATATTTTTGGATCTATACACATTCTTTGATTCAATTGGATGGGAGAAGACAAAATATTTAAATTGGAGATTTTTGAAAATATGTTCTGATGTTACCAAATGTATAGTGTTTAGTCAAGACCCTCTTTTGAGATATGCAAACAAAATATTAAGTCTAGAGCCAAGCCTACATCTGCTTGGTCACACCCAGTTTCATTTGTAGTCTGTACTCCAGACCCTCAAGACTAGAGTAAGTTTTGTGCTTGCTTACTGGCAAGAGGACCTCACGTCTTGAAAATACCAAACATGCGATCATCTTCATTCAGCAAGGAACATTTCATCGTCTGCACAGGAAATAGGGATATTGAATTCGGGTTTAATCCACCGGGGATTAGGGATAGATGATGATTGAATGTCTCAATTCAAATACTGCGTCAGTAGGGGTATGTGTGTGTTTAAAGGAAGCAGTATTTATTTCTTGGCAATGATAAGAATATAGTATCTTTGACAAGGTACACTAATGAAATGTTTTGACAGATAAAACTGCTGCTTCTTTACAAAGAACAACATCTGAACGTAAATCAGTCCATATGTCTCGGGCAACAGGATGATTTAGCATTTTGCCTATCCATTTGCAAGCACCTGCAGAATACAGTACTGCATGCACACAAAACCATCAATTCTATACATAAAAAATTGAAGTACAGGATCACTCATTGAGTGGCAATGGTTATATCCCCTCCATTTTATGATGGAATTTTGCGAGATGTATTTTTCTAGTACTAAACTAGACACCAATACTTGCTTCTGTGCTTGAGCCTATTTGTTTTCAAAACATTGTTTCCCCAAAGGTAACATTTGGTAGAAATTATTTGTATACCTCCTATTTGCTTTGTCCAGTCTGGAATATATTGAATTAAAAAACATTAATTTTATATTCTTCTACATTGTATTTTAAGTATGATTGCCACGTGAATCATGGAACTGATTGATTCTCATCAAATTTACATGTAAGTTATTTGAAATAGTTTTGGAGAAGACCTTTACCTCTATATCACAAAACATAGATGTCACTTTAATGTCAAACATGATTCTCATATCAATGCCTGAATCATACAAGGGAGCTATTATTGATTGCTATGGCAACCGGACAAAGTAGAACATAGTTTCCGATTGTTCCAGATTTACCAAGAGGTGCCAGTCATAATTTATCAGGTTGTTTGTATTGTAAGCCTATGATCCTGTCTGTATCTGGGGAGCATTTCATCAAGTGTCTTGTCAGTGATTTTTACTGACAAATTTGCTATCAGCCAATCAGATGCAAGGATTTCAGTAGCTTATAACAGTTGTCGGTAAAAATCACTGACAAAACGCTTGATGAAACGCTCCCCTGAAGTCTGCGACAAGTTGATGAGAGAGGGAAAGAGGGAAGCGATTTGACATTTATATTTATGAAGAACATTTTGGGGATAACTCTGTGTACATGTACGTCGCCATCTCTGTGTACATGTAGATCTTTGATTCGTGAGAGGCCTCGCTTTTGAAAGATTTGCTGAGTCATAGTTGTGACAAAGTGATACAAACTAGCTCTTTATGTTTCAAATTTGTTCTTCCTCATTCTCACAATGTCTATCTTAATTGGTTTATCAGGTATTATCATTGATATTTCACAATAATTATTTGTTTGTGGAAGGCTGTAATGAAGAAGATACATTTCTTTTCCTGCAAACCTAATACTTATTTTGTTAGTGCTTTCAACATGCCATTGCGTGATGGATCTGACAAGGGAAAATTTGATCCCCTGTCACAAAAAGTTGTTGATTACTTGCTAGGGCTAAATCTTCTTTGCTTAGAGCATGAAAGATTTTAAAAATCTATTAAAATTTACTGGTAAAGGGCACCAACTACCAATCACCAAAAAATATTTTGCCCTGTATGTTATATATTCGAAGTAGCTATATGATATTCAAAGAGTTGGGTTCCAATACTTGCTTGCATAGAATAAGGGCCAGCGGGGAACCGAACTTGAGGTTGGGTTCAGCGCGAGGTGGTTTTATGTTTTCCTTTACTTCTTTCATACTCATTAACCCCTACCATGCCGTGGGTGGCAAATCCCGCCCAAAATGTGAGTGTTGAACATTTTGTTTAGGCTCAGAATGGCTTGAAAATTCTTCCTCATACAGAAACCTATGCCTCCAATATGATGTTTATTCATATGCAATAAATTTTTGCCCAGATTGCTCAGGAAAAAAACTCATTTCAAGTTGATAATCAACTCTTGAAAGTTAAATTTTGACAATTGCTAATAAATCTGGTGGCATGGAAGGGGTTAATCATTAACCCATAGACGGTCAGGTAAAGTGTTTTGAGGTTAACTTTATTTGTTTTGGCTGAACACAAATGATCTTTTAGGTGATTAGTACAGTTTAATGCTCTTATGTTGAGAGCCAGAAGGACACTAACTCTATTAAGCAAAATGGTGTGAGTTAATGTCCTTCCACCTCTCAGCATATGTTATACATGTAGTTATAGACTTGGATGAGCTTTTAAATGCACTTAGCAGTTAAGATTCTGTCTCTATTTTGCTATCCGGGTGTGTGAGGTTAATGCTGATTGGGATGGATGTGTCTGAAGATAGGGTGCCAAATACAGGCACTTTATCTGCGGATATCCTTCATGCTGGCAAGATCTACAGATCTCTGCAGATTTGAACTAGACTCTCAAAAAGGATAGAGCAAGTGTAAACCACACCCCAAAATGTTGGACTTGTGATCAGACGTCTTACCTTTGTAGAGGAAAAGGAGCTAGATTTTTTTTTATCAGGGAGAGCTTTATTCGTATGACTTGACAGAAAATATATATTGTTGAATTGAAATTAAAAATTTGGTTATTTTGGATGTACACATTTAGATTGTTATTACATTGTGACGATTCTTCCATGGATTCTTGAACAAAGAGACAAAAGAACTTGTAGGAATGAAAGGAGGAAAATCATTTTCATGGATTTTATTATAGAATAGGAATTTTCATATAATGTTCTCTGTGACTGAGCCCCATCACTGCCTATCTTGCTCTCTGTCTTTTATTTTCCCTCATCTGTCAAATCTTTTGAATTTCTAGCTAGCTCATGTTTTATCCCTCTCTCATGTAATCATCTTGACCAATTCCTTCTATGTCATTCTTTGTGGGTAAATCTTTGTATTTACGATATACCTGATTCAGAATTTCTTTCTTAGTTTAATCTTTTGTAAAACCAGGTGTTTATATTTCTCTCTTCATTTTTATTTTCTATTACCCTTTTCTATTTCCCTTAACAAAATCAATATTAATATCTCTCTCTCTCTCCCTCTTTCTAATTTCATATAGTAAATTTTATTTGTACTTGTAGCCATCTTTTCTTCTTTTTGTCCAATTGTGTACTCACTGCCCTGTCCTCCACTCTTTCTTTGTTTTTCCCCTCTCCTCATGATCATCCTCATTTTCATTCTCTGTAACCACTTTCTCATTCTCCTTTCCCCTCCTTTCCTTCCCTCCCCTTCCCCCTCTCTACCTCTTGTTACTCCTCTACTTCCTCCTTTTACTTCTCCTCTTCTACTACTCTTCCTCTTCCCCCATTCTCCTTCTCCTTCTCCACTTTCTTATTCTCCTTCCCTCTCCTCCCCCTCTCTACCTCTTGTTACTCCTCTACTTCCTCCTTGTACTTCTCCTCTTCTACTAATATTCCTCTTCCCCCTTTCTCCTTCTCCTTCTCCTCTTCATCCTCCTGCCCTCCCTTTCTCCTCTCCCTCTTTCTCCTCACCCCTTTCACAATCCCATCCCATCCCCATCAGCTTCCCTGGCACTCTCTATATTAATTATACCTGGGATGGTCCAAACTTTAAGGTCAATGAAAACCAGGCAACCTTGCTCAGAGATAATCAGATGCTTGCCAGAATTACTCTGCTCTTTTTCTTTCATCTCCATTTTTCATAGGAGAGTTAATTGTGTTTAAAGGATGAATAGTCTTGTACTAATTCACATTTTCAATTGAACATTATAGTGTTTGAAATATGCGAAAATTAGCTTGGAAGAAAGCAAATTAAAAAACCTTTAAAGCAAAATAATTATTTACATGTTAAAAGAGCAAAAAGAAAAGGATCATTTGTAAGTACAAGAAAATACAGAAATATGTACACAAACATTGAAGTTACTATCTTGAAATATTTTTTTTTCATTATATATATATATATATATTAGCTTTTCATGGTTATCTTTTGATAATTTCACTTCAGATAAGTTTTGTGCCACAGTCAGGTGTAGAAACTTTAAATACTGTAACTTAGCTGTATGTTAAATTTTAAATTTTTAAATTTTGTAGTCTTTTTCTGAAAAAACCATGCACCCATGTTGGATCTCAGTGAATAAACTTAAAGATATGCTAAAGAAATCTATAAATACAAAAATTTCTCCTTTTCTTTGAAGCCAGTGGAATGACAGAGGCAAACTTCTGTTGATACAAGCACATAAGAAAATAAATGTCATTTTCATGTTTCTTCAAAGATCTTATTATATTTTCATTATAAGATGATATGATATGAATATTTTCTGGAGCTTGGGTCAGTGCATTGTGGGTAATTGGCAATATTCCACGGAAGGAAGCAAAAAGTGTAAAGTGGAAGACCTCTTTAAAATGGGGGAAGGGGTTAAGTGTTTCCTACAAGGCTTGCCTTCTCGCGGATGAAATGAAGGAATTGTGGGTAATTAGAAGTGGCAGGTATAGCCTCGTCGGCGGGAGCAGGAAGTTGGTTGCCCACCGATAGAGTCGTGACAAGGCGGTCCGCTCAGCAAAGACGACAACGGTATAGGAATGCCTTGAAGTTTGCGGGTAGGACTAGCATTCCCGCAGGAACGCAAGCTTTGCTACCAAGAGTTTGTTGTGGAAGTCAACCTGGGGAAAAGTTTGCGCTAGCTGCGCAAATCCGCTTTGCCCGCTTCACACCTGTCATTACGTGGAGAAAGGTAGAACTTTTTATCTGGGTTGGAACTGTGTTATCTTGTGTATCCAGGCATTTCTTAAAAACTTTCGTCTCCTCATTCTCAAGTGTTTAGAATATGAGAAGTATGATCATATTTGATGCTACTGAAAACATCTTGTAGTCTTTGGCAACTGCTTTATCTTGTGCGTCCAGTCTTATTCAAACTTTTCCCCATTTGGAATTATTGTGAGTAGGAGGAACATTGTGTCTGGTTTTATGCCCTGATGCCACTGACAAATAACTTCAGCTTTGGATGTAAGTTCTTCAGCTTGTTTAACCGAGCATTTTAGAGTTTTTTTTCTGCTCATTTGATTTGGGAGTATTCACTAAAGCAGAAGGAGCATTGTGTGACGTTCTGAGACTAGACAATGCTGATGCAACTTTTAATCTTGGATAAATCATTTCTTTATTGCCTTTGTCCACAAGAAATAATGAAGTGTGGATTTCTTGGGATGCCATATTTCTAAAGGCAATTGTTGCTTTTCTATACATCTGGTTGTGAATATTCGACTTTCCTGATAATTTGGAGCTCAAGTAACTACACATCACAGATTTTCCTTGTCTGTAGGGTGGGTGAAAGTTGCAATTCAGTCTGGATACTTTGGGGATTTTATTGTTGTATTACATAGACAGTTCAAGATTTTTATATGTGAGAATGGTTTATGGTTTTTATGAGAAAATGGTATTTGGAATTTGTGTATTATCATTTTTTTTCAGCAAAGAGTCAAGTGGAATAGATTGCAGTGTACATGTATTGTCTGCTGAGATGCAGAAAGGCATTAACTCTATTTATTTACTGCTCTTCTAACTCTTAACAGACATTTTATCTAAATGTGTTTTTTTTTGTTAGCTATGTTGGAAAACTCACATATTTTGTCCTTGTTCCATGCAGAAGAAAAAATAATCATGTTTTTTGCCACCTATAGCATTACTTAGAGAAGAACCAATAATGATATCAAGCTAATATACATTGTATGTAATGATACATATAGCATTGCTCAGGCTTTACTGAAAATTTGCATAGTTGGAACATTAACTGCATCGTGAAAATGTAAATTGCAGAGGTTCATATGTCTATAAATTACATAGATGGAAATTACAAAGTGTGTTATATATGTAACTTAAAGTAGATATTCAAAGAAAATCACAAATATGGCAATTAATGTATCACTAGAAACTGGGAAGCTTACAGATGGCAATCGTATAAGTTTTATGTCAACTCCGTATCTGATGATTATAAACACAACACAAATAAAAGCTCCTCTCAGCATCTGGAATATCCGAGGATTCGCCAGAAATATAGCGATGTTTTGATGTCGTCACACTCGGGATCGATCCTGCTTAAGCAGACGACGTCCTATAATGAATGAACGTAATTGCAATGCAATTATTTATCAAATTATAAAGAGTTTGGTGTATTTAAACATGACCTTATTTCACACCATTACAAAGGGAAAGTGAAACTGATTCTGATAGCTAAAACCGTTTGATTGTAAATACACAGGAGAAGGGTCAATGATCAATGAAATAAACCCCACTTTCAAATTGAAAAGCCCTCCGAATAATAGCAGGATGGTATTCGTTCCCTCTTGAAACGCCGAACATGCCCGGGTGCAAGCAGCTGAAAATGCAATGGCGTCTTATTTTGTTTACAAGTGACTGATTCCTTTATTTTTTAACGCTGCATTTTTCATCAAAATAATACCATACACGAAGTTAAGAGTGAGGCAACAGACTAACATTAAGACTGACGCTAGTGAAGGAAGAGAAATAAGTGAAGAGGAGATGACAAAATAGGCTCTGAAAAATGTGTAAGATGTTATGGGACATCGTCTGCTTAGACAGGACTGGTCCATGGTGTGTCGTCACATATCTCAGCAGCGTTCGAGGAGCTCTTCAGCTGCTATATCGGGGGCTGTATTTTACCGTTTTATAATTGATAATAATCATTACTTCAAATGTTTCCAAGCGTTGAATTTGGATAACCTTGTTTAATTTATGCCATCTATGCAATAATAAGTATTAAGCCAATATTTAAAATCATTAACGTTCTACTTTAAGTATTTTGGGTGTGACCATGACTATCCAATCACTTTAACCCCTTTTGAAAGCCCCTTTTGAAAGCCCCTTTTGAAAGCCCATTTTATTCATCCAGAACTAGAAATGACCTGTAAAGATTACCTAAGCTTATGGTAGAATGAAGTTTGAACTATGTAAATCCCAAGTCACTAATACCATAAATAAATATCTCTTCTAGATTATATCGTTTATGTAAAGCTGCAATGTATTGTGTTTTTAGCCGTCAAAATGTGGATTTAATGGGACTATGTGACACATCGAAAACATTCATTTATCTTTATTGCGACTTGAATATTTCTATCTCTTCTCGGATAATATCTTTCCAGATAATATCTTTTTAGTTGGAATGTATTCTTGGTTTTTTCTTCAAGTCATGCAATGTCATGATCATAAGGCACCTCATAAGAGTTTATGAATTGACATTTGACTTTGTCAATTCATTTGAGCAAGTTATGCTCTACATATATATACAATCAGACATTCTGCTTCCCCCTCCAGAGGTGACTCCGCCCTTCCCCTGTTTAACAGTTTTTGGATACACCTCTGTGGGTTGCCCTGCAAGAATTTGTAATTGGTGTAAATTCAGTTGATTGGTGTAAGCACCTAAACCAAACACTAGGAAGGCTAATCTGTTTCAGCCCATTATTTCATATACATGCTTCAATTTAATTTCAACACCCAAGCATAATAACTTGACACCCTTTGAATAATCTGATTTTAATATCCTAATCCTTGTCCTGCAATGAACTGTCATGTCTAAAATTTTCTGGCCATATTCCATAATCCTTTGTGACGGTATCATGATCCTATTTGGCGTTAAGTGCATTGGTAAAAGATCTAATAAACTCAAAATGCTATATTTATGATGAGCTATCTTTAAAAATAAAAGAATTTAGTGGGGATGGGAGGGTCATATGCTGTAGGGTCTTTTATGGGTATTGCATGAATTTTTTCATAATTTTCAGGATGACAGTTTTGTTTTTATTTTTATTTTTTTCTGTCAGTATAAAGAAAGAGAGAGATTCTCTAATAGAGTAACTAGTTTAGTTTGAGTAAGAGGTACACTGGGGTCCAATTTTGTTTATGAATGATGAATTTGATGGCTATAAATTGTGAGCATGGTTTGCGATCCACAAAAAGGAAAGACATTTGCTTTTGAGGTGGGTGGGTTATAGAGGCTTTTAAAGGTGTTAATATATATTTCCAGCATATTAGGGTTGACAGTTTTGTTTTTCAGTTTATTTCTGTTCATATAAAGAAATAGAGCGATTCAAGTTAGTAATGTGCATACATGTGCATTAATCCTGAATGAAAAATTTGATGGGAAGTTAAGAGCAGTTATTAAAATACATATTTTTTTATTAACATGTATTTTAAAAGCTAAACAGAGGCTGTAAAAACAAAGTTAAGATACTAAATATTCAATAAAATGTTGATGTGTATGATAATATTCTGGTTGAATAGACTTTACGTATTAATAATCACACATTTTTAATTTTAAGCTACATGTACGTACATGTATCAGCATTCTATGAAATACAATATAACATATGATTACAAGCATGTTCTCTCATTAAGCAATAATTTTATTTGAACTTTAAAAAGTTTTTTTTGTTTTTGTTTGATGTAGTGTGTATACATACAAGTTCTTGGTTTGGGTTGGGTTGGGTTGCTATCACAATTGATCTTGAAGCTCTTTCTGAAATTAAGGATAATTTCCCCCAGAAAGGATATAGGGTGATCTTGCATGTAAGGTCAATTATTTTTAATAATGTGTGTCAACCATATTTTCTGAGCTTCAATCATTTTTTTTTCATGTGTCATTCAGCAGCTTGACACAATGCCAAAAAGAAGGAAATTAAATCTTTACAGCTGCACAGGGGCTTTAATTTTAGTTTACCCAATCCAGGAGAAATATTTGCATTTCATTGTCTTCTATTTTGAGACTAAAAGTCTGAATTTATTGTGGTTTGTGCCCAAGATTGGCATCTGAATAAAAAATGTTCACCAAGCAATAATAAGTCCTTATCCACTTACATTAGTAAAAGTTTCATAAATTTCATGACACAATGCACCATGAAGTACAAGAAGCAAGTGCAGATGCAGTAAATTTATATTACCTTTAAACATTAAAGTATTATTAAGCCATTATTATTCATTGTATGTTATATCTTTCGTGGTCTTTCATATCTTTCTTTATTACTGCATTCTTCATTGTGATGATGTACAAAATCAATGTTATATTGAACCAGCAGCATATTTCCCTAATGATGATTGTACAATTATCCATTTATAACTCTATTAATTTACATGCAAAGGTTTTTACATTTTAAAGTTGCTTATTTACTTAAGAAATCTTAGATAATCAGAAGAACATTTTCAGGTGGTTGAAAAGTTTTAAGGGCGAATAAGAACACGTATGGGGTTAATTGTTTGCTACAACAGTGTAAGGTATGCCAGATTGAGTTTTAAAAGTGGGGCATATTTTTGTTATGCCCCCTTGGCTCTGTCACTGCTGTTACTTTAACGTTGACGTTTTATCTTTTCTTGCAGATCTGACTTCATCTATGATCTGTTTGAGAATGTTGTAGAGAGCCAGCCGTCCGGAGGAGGAGGGGGAAGGGGAAAGGACACCAGGAAGAAAGCTACCGTCAGCGCTCAGTTCAAGGTAAGAACTTGAGTCTCTCATGACTGTATGCAAGAGAGTAGACTGAATTTAAGCTGACTTCGTTGATTCAATGAATCCATGTTTTGTTTTGTTTGTTGTTGTTTTTGTTGTTTTTTTTTTTTTTGGGGGGGGGGGTTTTAGGGTGGAGGGCAAAAAAAAACCCAAGCATTTCCACTGCCTCTTTTTTGTGTGTGCATATTTCAGGAATGCCAGAGTTGGCTCTTTGTGCCCCCTCCCCCCCCCCCCCCCCCTTCAAAAAAAAAAGATACATACCACTGTATTGATTTATGAAGCAGCAGGTGTCAATCACTTCATTTTGTATAAATTACTTTGTGACAAAATTTATTACAGAAATAAATTATGTCAAATGACAAATTGACTTCACCATGACATGACATTTATTTTTTATTGAAGCATGTTTATTATGTTTGTTACAAAGATTAGGTACTTTCTAAGAATTTTACATGGTTCTGAAGTGGTTTAATTGTTTGTTGAGTTGGTTTGATTTAATCATTTTTTTAATCTCTAATTTTTTGGAAGAAAAAAATGCGAATTAATGGTAAATTAAATATTCAATTAGAAAAATAAAAATAGTATATTCCTATTGCAGTATTGAAAATATCGTAATTTAGGGGGCAAATTCAAAGGAATTCTATGTTATTATCACCATCTAAATATTATTTTTCATTATTTCAAAAGTTAAAAGTACAATGTAGTTTTAAAGATTGGTTTTTAAGAACAGGATTTTTTTCATAAAAAGCTAATATTTACATCGCATTTTGCTCCTTCACACCCATCCCGTTTGCAGGATTCACTTCATTCTCTTATGAGTGCCTTGAATAACTGCAATCCATACTTCGTAAGATGTGTCAAACCAAATGCTGAAAAGGTAAGTCTTGATGAATCCATAACCAAATTACTTCTGAGTTTTGATTTATCATGCATGGATACCACTTATATATCATCGCTTGATAACCAAGAGGGCATTTTCTTAACCCTTTCAGGACAGGAATTAATCAAGGGCTAAATTGATCACATTTTGTTATTCAAATTGGCAACAATAATATTTCTCTTTTAGTGCTACATGGTTCTAATAAGGTGTAATGTCTTTGAAAACAATATACATGGTAAGGAATTTTGTCGAGAAGTTGAAACAATTCCCAATGTTGATAAAAAGCATTGATTGTTGCCAATTTAAGGATTTTAAAGCTTGTTCTTGTTTTTTATAATTCCTGGCATCAAACGTAATATGGTCATGCAACAAAAATGAACATAGTGTGTGCAGAAATTTTTGCTCTTTCTACTCAAGCATCTGGTATATTCTTTAGAGCTCTGAATCGAAAGTTATTGATCCGAACCACAAAATGTCTCTAAAGGTGTGTCAATTAAAACCTGTTGACTACTGAATGATCTTATTTCCATGGGCTTCTACAGGAGCCACCTGTTGCCCAGAGGCAAAGGGTTAACACCCATCTCGATCTTAGCAGATGACGTCTTAATATGAAGGGGGACCAATCACCAAATTCCTTAATTCGTATATCACCAAAAACTATATAAGACATTCACCGTTAAATGATGATGTTTGCTTTAATAGCAAAACAGAGTGTCACAAAAACAAGCGTCTTGATCCCAAACGGTGAAATTGCTGGTGAAAGTGGTAAATGAAAAGTTGTAATTTGACATATGTAATGACAGTTTTGATAATATTAAACCTGATGAAGATAGTAGAGGTATTTTTACCTGCTCTATTGCGTAGTGATATGTTTTCTACCAGAATACAATAAAATTATGATTTTCAACTGGACGCATCTTTTATCATTTTGTATTAACCCCTAGCTATGGAAATCACATGGTTGCTGTATTAAACCTTGGGGAATGAAATAATTGAGTACCGGTATTCATTGGATAAGGTTTGCACTGAAGTTCACCTCAAGTTTTAAGTTCCATGCATGCCAAATTTTATGCTTTCATTTACTGTAGACGTCTAATTTGGAATAGACCACATACATCATGTACTTTATGAGCATTTACGATGGCTGCACGTCTCACAAATTTCCGCTTGAATGTTGATGATGTCACTTTTTGGCGACATCTTCTTTCATAGGTTGTGCACATTTGAAACATTTGAGTGACAGAGAGCAAACTAGGCAGTGAATAGCAATTTTGTAGAATTCCCACAAGTAATTGCGTTTCATGATCATCTTATTTGTCACCTATTAGTACTAATACATGTAACGATTATTTCACACGGAAGACCTCTGTTTGTAATGAGTCAGCTTACCTCAGAATGGGCAATAGTTGTTTGGTGTGTTCCATGGGGAATTTTCCTGACCCCTTATTGCCCCAAACCACATACTGTATCATCTGTTGAGTGTCAGAAGGGCGTTTACGCATATACTTTACATGGACACAATGCTATTCTGACTGTCAGTAAAAGATTATCATATCTCTCTTAGCTTTGGCAAATCAGATCTCCGTCCTTATTCTATTTGAAGGTAAAATTATTTACATATACATGACTGTGTTCAATTTTTAGATCAGGTAGAAGTCATATTTCAAGGTTATAATCCAGTCCCTCATTGCCTAGACTTTGCCTTTGAAGTCATTTATATATTATTATTTCTGAGGTTTGGCTATTGGTAGTGCCCTCCCCACACCTGTGAATTTTAATTATTTGAACAGTTGTTTTATTGAAATTTTCTTTACAACTTTATCGTTTAATAAAGTTATTTTTTTAAATTCACAAGTGTTTTCTGGTTGACACTTAAACCATTTTGCTACTGTAGGTGGCAATACTAAATGTTAGAACTGAGAACATTTCTTCTTTTATGATGCTATTGAGTTATGTTTGGCATTGGTATTGTGAAAGTAAGATTTCCTTGCAGGGCTTCTTATTCATTTCTTTGTTTAGACAAGAGTTCTTTCGAAGCCAGCAAATTAATCGCCTCTGCGCCTATGTATTTTTTTACTGATTTATTGAAAACATTAGAACATGCCCAATTTAGCAATGAAATAATCATAAACTCTAGATTTCACTCTTGAAAGTTCATCTTTGGCAATCATTTCTTAACTCAGTATCACGGATTGGTTCACCATATCTATGTCAACAATGATTACCAAGCATGAAGTCATTTTTGCTCATGCTATTCAGGAAAGATGTAAATATTGTTTATGTTTAACACTTTTTAATTCATCCCCCAATAGGGTATCAATTGTATGTTCTCTATCTTCTCTAAAGTATGCAGAGAGATGAAATCCATCTCTGTATGACTTGGTCTCTCGATTGACAAAATGTTTTTTATTCTCATATGTTATCCTTATCCATGTGGTGGGTCCAATCGCTAATACCCCCCCTATAGAATGCCCAATTTAACAATAAAAAATGAATCGTAACTGAAGATTTAATACTCCTAAACATTTGTTTGTGACTATCATTTCTTAACTCGGTTGCACGGAATGGGTCAACATAACTGTGTCAATAATGATTACGAAGCATGAGGTCATTTTTGCTCATGCTAATCAGGAAAGAAGTAGATATTGTTTGTGTTTACCAAATGTTGAACTCATCATGTTTTCTAACTGCCCCCCTGGCCATGGTCACTATGGCGATGGGATTATGAACTGACAAGTGTTTGCAAAGATGGGAAGTCGATCTTGGTATGACTTGTCTTGGTCTCTGTAGTGACAGAATGTTTTTTTAATTATAATACGTTATCCTTATCCATGTCGTGGGTCCAATCAGTAATTTTTTTGCTTGTGAAATGTCCAATTTAACAATGAAATAATTTAAAAGATTCCACTCCAGTTGCACGGAATGGGTCAACATAACTGTGTCAATAATGGTTACAAAGCATGAAGTCATTTTACTCATGCTATTCAGAAAAGATTTTTTGTCAGTTGTAACTTGCCCCCCCCCCCCCTTCCACTTTAATACTTTATTTTCTTTTGCTAGATTTAGATGTACATGTTTGTAGAGCAATAATGGGGATGATGATGAAGGTGATGAAGATAACAATTATAAGTGCAAAAATTCAACACCGATAGGTATTGATAATAGATAATCTCTCTGAAGCTCTTCCGCCTTCTTCATACATCATATTGAGGGTGAGACACATTTGTTGTCAGGCCCTTTGTAAGGAAATCACCTACTTCTCTCAGTTTGAATTGTTTTGTCTTAACATCATTTACTTCTCAGTCATCAGCTGTCTCTAAAAGAAGCCCATACCCATTACCACAGCACATTTAAACAAATTTGTGCAACAGGTCGACAGTCAACAACATTATTTTGCTTCCGCCGCACCTTGCTTTGACTCGGCTTCTAAATGTATGAGATGCTTCCTGCTCACGTGGTGAATATTAACAAGCTTGTAGCGGGAATCTTTCATTGCCTGGGAGTTATAGACATGATGTATAAGAAAAGTACCGCAAATTGGATAATTCTACACATTTAAGTCCTCAATTTTCACCTTGAGGCTAATCACTTTAAAGAGTTTTGGTTTCCAAGGAGGTGCAACTTTGCGCCTGTGTGAAAAGAATTTCAAATGATTTTCGGGATTATGAGTGAAGGATTTTTTTTGGAAGGGAATGTTTAATGCCAAAATATGATGTTCTTGTTAAAATTTATTTCTTAATCTATCCATTTCTTATTTTAGGTCTTCATTTTAAAAAAATCATCATATAAATATGATCCAGGACCCCTTCTTTCCTAAATCATCAAGCCCAATATGAACCATGGATCATATTTCATTTTGGAAAGCAATATTTTGAAACCAATTTGAGGGGAGAGGTTCAGATGGAACCTTGCTCCCCCTAGCATTTATAGGATGGTGTTATCACAGACGGGACGAAGGCTTGACGTCTTTACAAAGTACAGGATGGAGGGGGAACTAAGGACTTCTTGTAGATTAAGCCTATCGCCTCTTCTACATATACCAGTCATCTCAAAGTGATGAGTGACATTACTTTACCACCTCTTGAACAAGTCTCAGAGGTTGATTTTTTTCTTGTCCCAATTTCGTATCGCACTATTTTTTTTTTTCGTTTATTTATTTCATTTCTAAAATGTACAAACATCTGTATGTGACAAACATATATTTGATATTTACATTGATAAAAACAACAACAATTAAATATGAGTATCAGTTAGCCTGTATTGAATTTATAAGAAAAAATGAAACAGGAGAACTTAAAATAAAGCCTGCGTTGGCCTTGTGAAACAAGTCCCCTATATGATCATTAATGATAAATCATGGGTAACCCTGTATATTAGGTTTCCAAGGAGGTGCAATGCTGTACCCCTGCAAAAAGAATTTCAAATGATTGTCATGATTATGTGATTTTATGAAGGATAATAATCTTTGGAAATAAAAAGAAACATCAACAACTTGCATATTAAGACTACTTAAGGGGATTCCACCCTAATATCAACTTCAATTTCAAAGAAGCAGAAACATTAAAGGAATAGGTCATTGAAAGTTTGAGCAAAATCCGATAAGAAATAAGAAAGTTATGAATTACTGAAGTTGTAATCAATCAGACATCAATTGGCATATTACTTGCATAGTAATATGGTAACTATAATGTTGGAATAGGAAGTCTTTCTCCTTTTGAAATTCAAACTGGTTCTTGATTCGTGCATTCAGATATCAAGGAACAAGATAGCGCACTGAACCATGATTTTAAAAATTTTGTCAGGCGTATTTCTAAATGTAATGGCACTGTAAAGGTTCGTTCACATATGCCACTATAAATTGCCGCAAAAAAAAACTCTGCCGTCAGAAATGATGACTGATTTCATATTGTGATATCAAATGGTTTGATCATATACATGCTGTAATAAGTTGTTTTGCAATATGCTTGCAATTCTATATTACCTTATAGTTCTCCATCTTTCTATAACTTTAAGGTATATGAACCCCTTGTCCTTAAATAAACATTTCCTTATAATTAATGTCTGTTTTATCCAATTAGAGCAATTTGTGTGACAGACTCAAGGAAGTCTAATTATATAAACCTTGAGAAGAAAGATTATTTTTAATTGATTGGCATCAAGTACATTGTAGCCTTCTAATCAAAGGTTGTCACTTTAAATAGAATTCATCTCATGTGATAAGCATGTACATGTAGTACTGAGTAAAGAGAACTTACACATTAAATATGATATTGTAGCTCATTTTGATATTCATGAAACTCAAATGGAAAAGAAAGGAGTCCAGATGATTGTTCTTGAACTATCTTTTTGCCTGAAACAAGCTTCATTAGCATTGTTTCCACGAGATATAACACCACACCCCTAAAAATACAATCAGCAAAAAAAAAAAAAAAAAAGAAAGTGGACACTCTTTATTCTTCCAAAACCATCAATAAAATATGATAAGATATGTATCATATAAAAGAAAAATCAATGCTCTACCAACATCAATTAAGATCAAGTTGTGAAGTTTTACGCTTGGATGGGCACATTCATTTAACCGTTAGAAGGACTGATTAAGAAAATTGCAAAAATAGAACAAGTTGCCTTTCAAATGTTGATGAGCATTTCCATCTTGTACGTCAAATTGATACAATGAAAACAAAAATCGTAAGAAACACTTGAATATGTGGTTGGGCTTGTCAAAAACCCATGCAGTCCTGAGACTGCAGTTCACATCTAGAGCTCAATCCTCCTCATTGTTTCTCAGTTTTTTGTTAACATTAATGAACTAGAATGTCTTACAGATGCACATGTTCATTAACGTTTGAATGGCTACTTTGCAATATGCTCAATCAGACCTTCTAACGGTTAAATGAATATGCCCTTCCAAGCTTGAAAATTCAAAACTTGATCTTATTGGATGTTGGTAGAGTATTAATTTTTCTTTAATATGATATATATTTTATTGACTATTTATATGAAAACTTGGATCAAGACAGAGTTTCTTTCTTTGATCAATAAACAGTTTCTGTTTTGCTGACTGAAACGTTCTTGATAACATAATGTTGAGTTATCACAATTCTTTGGGGAAGCCCATATTATGAGCTGAGAGCTAAAATGCCATTCAAATGTTGATGAGCATTTCCAACGTGTAAATCAAATTGATACAATGAAAACAAAAATCATTTGAAACACTTGAATATGTGGTCTTGTCAAAAACCCATGCAGTCTTGAGACTGCAGTTCACATTTAGAGCTCAATTTTCCTCATTGTTTCTCAGTTTTTTGTTAACATTAATGACCTAGAATGTCTTACAGATGCACATGTTCATTGTTCATTAACGTTTGAATGGCTACTTTGCAATTTGCTCAATCAGACCTTCTAACGGTTAAATGAATATGTCCTTCCAAGCTTGAAAATTCAAAACTTGATCTTATTGGATGTTGGTAGAGTATTAATTTTTCTTTAATATGATATATATTTATTATATTTTATTGACGGTTTATATGAAAACTTTGAATAATAAAGAGTGAGTGTCCAGTTTCTTTTTTTGCTGACTGTATAAACATGCGGTTGAAATGTTCTCAATAACATAATGTTGAGTTATCACAATTCTTTGGGGAAGCCCATATTATGTGCTGAGAGCTAAAATGACATAAAATCTGTGTAAGGTAATGAGTTTTTCTCAACAGACAATATAATGTCATTATATTTACAACTTTTTTCAGCTTTATCATTCTGAGCATGCCCATGTTTGTAAAGACAAGGTTGTTTTAGCCTGTTCTAAAAAAATGAGGAAGTTATTAATTTGTGAGCCAAATCCTTACAATTAGTGTGAATACAGGGTTATAAGTCTGGTATGGTGCTCAGTCCACTTTAGATTAGATCTATTAATCTGTCATCTTTCATAACAGTCAAACTTTAGCATCATAAACTGCCCAAATGATTTTTTAAAAAGATTATGTATCATTCACAGTATGGGTAGGGTGTGATTATAGATATGAATTTGAGAACCCTGTCTTAATTATATAGATTGCAGTAGTTCACCCATATTTCATTGAAACCTATTACCAATTTTTCGTGCAATTAATGAAAGGTTAGGTAAATCAGATGGTTGATACATCTGAATCCACTTATTTATTATTTTATATATTTTTTTTTCATTTACTGGTCTTTATGTGTGTCTATTTATCTATTTCTTTTTATCTATTTATGATTCATTTGTAAGACCTTCAATGGATGGAAGTGAAAGAATTTCACAATGGTTTTGTTTTTGTTTTGTTTGATCTTTGCAGTTGCCATCCAAGTTCCAACCCCAAGTGGTTCTGAATCAGCTGCGTTACTCTGGAATGCTTGAGACCATTAAGATCAGAAGGGCTGGTTACCCTGTGAGGAGATTATTTCCAGACTTTGTTGCCAGGTAAGATTTGTTAACTAATAATGTAATAAAAATGAGTAAGCAAAAACAAACCAACAAGCAATCAGACACCTCAGACAATCAACTTCTACTCTGGAATTCCAGAGGCGATCAATCCTGCCAAGTAAATCTTTGCTGATTATGTTGCCAGGTAAGATGGGGGAATAATCAACTGAAAGAAATTCATGTACCTGTATTAAAGTTTAAAAAGGAATTTAAAACTTTTTTTTAACTCCAAGATAAGCCCCCAATATTTTTATATATGATAAGACATAATTTATCATGTGGATAAATGATATGATTATGATTATGACTGATCTTTTCAGTGTCGATTATGATGCTGATGGAGATGAGGATTGCTGGTGGGTATAGTGATGTTGAGATGGATGGGACAGAAAGAAGGAAACTATTGAGGAAAATAATTATGCTGCGTATATTAATCATGAAGGTTCACTTTCCGAAACTTCAACAGCCAAATAGACCTACGTTAACCAGAAACTTATATGACCACTGTTATCTTCCAGGTACAAATCATTGTTCAGCAAAGAACAGATTAAGACTATGACGTCCTCGGACGATGCCAAGCAGAAGTGCAGCGTGCTGCTCCTGCAGTTTGACGGCACCAGGAAGCAATGGCAGCTAGGAAAGAACAAGGCCTTCCTCAAGGAGACTTTGGAGAATACCCTGGAGAGGGAAAGAGAGAGGATGCTAGGGGTCAAAGCAGACCTCATCAAGGCTGCTTTCAAGGGCCATATGCAAAGGTGGGTATATGGTTTGGGGTAGTACCTGTACATGTTCTTTTTGGAGGATTGAAGGCGCTTGAAGGAAAGGCTTTTCAATAGCTTTAACAATTAACTTTTTCTAGTGCCACTGCGTATTTATTCAGATCTAAAATTCTAATCCCTTTACATTTTTCTCTTCTCTTGAGACGTGTAGTCCTTTGTCTTCCCCTTTACCTCTTTTCCTCTATTTTTCCAATCAATGTCAACTTTTCTGTCTCTTTGGAGACATTTTTCAAAGAATTGGAGTAGTTGAATTCAAATTTTGTTTGTAACCTTCTGTTAGTCTTCACTCTAATCAAATTTCTAATTAGTTGATGTTGAGGGATGTGTAGTAGTAGTATAATATATTTATGTAGTCCTAGACAATGATGAGGATGAAAATAATAGTAATATTGAAAATGAGAGTATTGGTCAAGTTTGTGATTATAATGAGGAAGAGAAAAAAAGAGGATGATCACTAAAGGGTACCAATCACCAAAAAAAATATTTTATAATAATAATAATAATAATAATAATACATAAGATTTCTATAGCGCCATAATCCATTTTGATTAAATGTTCAAGGCGCTTTACAACATAAAGAAAATTATACAAACATAACAAGAGAATGAATAATTTTGTTCTGTATGTTAGGGGTTCCATGTCGCCATACGATATTCAAAGTATGAGCTTTAAAAATTTACTCTACAAAGAGATATTGCAAGTTTAAATACTCCCTAAATAAATATTACAGCAACTTACCAGTAGACTACTGTAAAAGTGGAAATTTTTGCGCGATTAATTTTTCGCGCTCGGCTGAGTAAAGTGAATTTCATGTGTTTTTAATTTCGCTGATGCGCTAGGCTCATGGGCAAAAGAATACATAAACAAAAATATTCGCGTGTTTTTATTTTCGCGCACATTTCATGCTGCACGAAATGTATGAAAATTTCCACCCCGCAAAATATTCCACGTTTACAGTAATAGACGGACCCGTGCACACTCGCACAAAAAAAGGCCCTCGCAGAACCAAACCCGGAGTTAGTTCCGCACGGGGGTGTTTTACGTTTTCATTTATTTTCTTCATACTCCTTAACCGTTAACCCGTAGAAGGTCAGGTAAAGTTTTTTGAGGTTAACTTTATACGTTTTAGCCGTACACAAATTATTTTTTCAGGTGATCGGTACACTTTCAGAATTAAAAGCAAAAGCAAAAGGCAAGGAGATTGAATAGAATGGGGGAAAGATGAAAGAGAGAAACAGGAAGAAATAGTAGAAAGTGGGGAAAGAAAGAGGAAGGAAAATAAAGACTTAGGAAAAGGATTGAGGATTTGAACCAAACTTTGATCTTAATTTGTTTGGTTTTACAGACTGAACAAATTAAGATTTAAGCAGATAATCCTGTTGCACTTTTTATCTAAAATTGTTTTCTTTCTTTCCAGAAAGCAATATCTGAGGACACGCGCCAAGATCATCGTTGTACAGAATATTATCAGGGTAAGAAATGCTGTTTCTGTAAGCTATTTATTCATATTCAGATTTCCATCACTAAATTTTTTTAAATCAAGATACAGTGTTTTATTTCATTTTTGATAATTTTGAGAATGATTATCTAAGATTGCACTAAAACAGTACATGTGACAAGCACCCAGAATTTTATTGATCATTTTTTACATCATTATCTTGCAAAGGTTAATATTTCTACTTAGAATATGGCCTTTTTCAAATCCTCATATTGTGCTTGAAACTACTTGAAGCTTCCACATGAAGCTTGCATTTTAAAACAACCAAATAATATGACCCTTTCTCCTTAAAATCATAAAGTTTGTGTATGTTAGACAGGTGCTTGAAGCAATCATCAGCTCAAATTACCTATAATTACCTAAATAAAGCAAATGCAATTTTGCCAATTCATTTTTCAATGAGACATTCATCAGGTGTGAAAATATCAGATATGGAATGAAATGTTAGTAAACGAAGAAGCTTGAATAAATGTTGTTTTCCGATACTTCCTCAAATCATATTGCTTAAAGATTATTAGATTGGTATAGAGTATTTTTTGTTTTGTCCTGTCCCATATTAGCATGTTTTTCCCCCTTCCTTTTCTTTTTTTCCCCGCTTTGTGTTTTTCTACATGGTGTATCTGTTTTCATGTATTTGTTTCATAGTTTCTTAATAACCAGTGAGGAGAGCCTTTATACAAGAGTTTCCTCTAGATAGCAGTTGTAGATTTAGTTATTTCTTAAATATAGATGTTTATGTTATTGTCAATGTAAGTTGTTGTATTTTTATATACCTTGAAATTCAGTAAATGACTGAAAATCTTTGAAATGGGCTTTGATATTGTTTTCTCTTTAGATGCATCAAAAACGTCTGGCCTTCATCCGCATCAAGAATGCTGCAATCGTCATGCAGAAGTACGAGAGAGCTCGCAAGGCAAGGAACTATCTGGCTTATCTGAAGGAAGAGAAGAGGAAGGAGGAAGAGAGATTGAGGGAAGAGCAGAGAAGAAGGGAGGAAGAAGAACAGAGGTAAGAGCCCTGTAAATGCTGGGGTATGTGCCTTTTCTGGCAGTTCATGTGGATGGTATACATGGAAAGATTGACTAATTTATTCAGCATTCATTTCTTTACTATTTAGAGAATCATGTAGTGAAGAACAAATATAGAAGAACATATATTGTATACTACCTAGAGAGTCTTGCTTCCACTTTTCAATAAAATATTAATTGTGAAGATCAACAAAAAAGATTATTAAAAGCATACACTAACACTGAATGTTAATCCTAAAAAGTCACATTTGCTTAGTAGATGAATTGAAATCACCAAGTGTTATTCATTCTGCTAACAATCATTTTTAAGGACATATTATCTCTTCATGTGAGAAGCTATATTTTGGGTTTTCTCTGTTTTTTCAGAGAGTTGGAGAGGCTGAAACAAGAAGCAAAGTTGAAAGAGATGGAAGAATTACAGAGGAAGGTAAGACTCTTATGACCTCATCAACAATTGTCTTTTTATGGCAACAATATCACCAGTCTCATGCTGATATAAAATTTCTCTTCCTACAACTACATATTCATAGTCCCTCGGAGAGGACTTAAAGCTGTCAGTCCCCTGGTTGCTTAATTACAAGCATGCACATGATTTCTTTGCAGTCAGGTAAAATAAACCATGAACCATTACAAGCACAAATATTTATATGTATTTGATTTGTAAGAAGAGGATATATATTTTTTTTTCTTTCTTTTTGTTTCAATATTGAATCTTCAAAACTCTTTATACAGTGAAACCTGTCTATAAAGACCACTCAAGGGAGACAAGAAAAGCGGTCTTTACGGAAAGGTTCCTTTAATACACATTTCAATGAGAAACATTGTTCAAGGGAAACAAAAATTTTGGTCTTTATAGACAGGTAGTCTTTCTATACAGGTGGTCGCTAAAGCAGGTTCGACTGTAGTACCACCGATGTGCATAAGTCCCTGTAGTGCCTCTGTTTACCATGTACATGCAAAAGAGTATTTCTAAAACTTGGGGTCTGAAATTGTGGCTCCTGAAAATGACAAATTGTCAGACAAATGTTAGAGGGGAAAATATAGAGATTTTTCATGAATGTGTTTTGAATTGTAAATTTGAAGCTGAAACTGGTCTCATGGGAATATCTGTCATGAAAAACTTGTTTATTCACACCATCCCATAATTTGATGTCTTTATGATTAGCTTGAGGAAGAAGCCAAACAGAGACAAGAGGACGAAGAAGCAAGGAGGAAACAAGAAGAGGAGCTAAGATTGGCAGATATCGAGAGAGCCAGGGAAATTGAGAAACAGAAGCAGATAGAGGAGGAAGAAGCCAGGAGAAAGGTGAGCGTGTTGCAGGTCATATGATTCGTAGAATGAGAGGGATCATGATATGGAGCTGATGATCCTGGGCCCTGTTTCATAAAACTTTTTATCAATAACAAGTGGCAATGACTGTTATAAGCTACTGAAATCCTTGCATCTGATTGGCTGAGAGCAAATTTGTCATAGATATGTGTCAGTTGTTACTGATAATACGTTTTATGAAACAGGGCCCAGGTTTATGATGGTGCTGTGATGGATTCTTGATCTAGTGAACCGACAGTAATGATGGTGTTGATAATTGTGAAGGTTTTCATCTGTTTAGAGCCAGAAGGAAGTTAACCCTGTGTTAAATGATATGAGTTTGCCCTCGGGCTCTGGGCAGCTGATTTTTTTTTATTTATGAAAATCATACTCAGGTTTGTGATTATGAAGATAATGAAATTATCGTTTAATAAATCCTTGATATTTATGATGTTGAGGATTCTGATTCTGATAAGGAAGATCGTTATTCCGCTGATGATAGTAGTATTGAGATGATGATGATTTATATGTTGAGCAAAATTATAGTGGTAAATGTGATTAGGATATAGATAGCTAAAGAAGTGATGTTTACACATAACAAATACATCCATTGTGCTTACAGATATGTTGACAGACAAGCAGACTTAGATACATGTACGTGTTGACAAATCTTTTGATAATAATATATGTTGCTTGTATAGGGCATAATACAGGGGCATCTATGCGCTTTTCGAATGATAATAGTGATAATGATTACAGTTGACAAAGTAAAGTATGAAAGTGTTTCAATCAAGAAGTCGATAATGAGTTACATGTTCAAGTATATCATGAAAATGAAAATATGACTTTTATCTATCTATCCATCTTTTCAGGCTGAAGAAGAAAGACTAGTCAGAGAGGAGGAAGAAATGAGGTATGTTAAGATGCATGTCACATTAAACAAGTATGTGTATACATGTAAGACGTTGAAAACATACAAGACTTTGAAGACGTGTATTTTTGCTTTTCATTGCAATCATGTGTGATATATTGGGAGCACTGTGGTATATTGGTGAAGGCGCGTGACTCTTGTATGGGAGGTCCTGTGTTCCATTCCTTGCTTGTGCTAACATCCTTGGATAAGGTATTTTACCTACGGTTGTCCCTCTCAACCCAGGTGTATCAATATGGTACCTGTCATTGCCAGGGTAATGATAATTGCATGTACATGTACAGGGCCTTGAAGGGGCTATTTTGAGTAAATCAGACCATACTAGTACAGTCAAACCGGTTTTAGCGAACACCTGTGTAGAAAGACCACCTGTCTATAAAGACCACAATTTTCGTTTCCCTTGAAAAGTGTTTCTCATTGAAACATGTTTTGAAGGAACCTGTACATAAAGACCACCTGCTCATAAAGACCGCTTTTCTTGTCTCCCTTGAGTGGTCTTTATAGACAGGCTTCACTGTGGTACTAAGATATTGTCTTGATACCCCTCAAACTTTTGACCTCAAATTTGGCTGCAGGCAGAGAAAGGAGGAGGAAGAGCTAAAGGAGCAAGAGGACATGGAGAGGGCGCTAGAGGAGGAGGTTGCTCGGAGAGAGGCAGAGCTTGAGAGGTTGAGGCAGGCAAGGCTGGAGGAAGCAGAGAAGGACATCATGCAAGACTTTGATCAGTCTATTGCCATGGTAACTAACATTTTAATAGCAATTCACTGGAAAAAGACTGAGTAATCATACATTCATGTAGGTTTGAATTGTCTACATTCATTGTGCTTCCTCTGAATTGTAAATCATTTATTTTGATGTACTATTTTGTATTATTTTTCTTTTGTGTATGTGGTTTTTTTTTTTCTTGAAAATCATGTGCATTAGCCCACTGTTTGATTGGCCCAGTTCAATACTGTGGAGTGTTTCCTTGTTTCCATTTGTCTTTAGCTTCACTCTTTCAAACAGAGAAAAGTAATAATATAATTTATAATAATTTATAATTTCTATTCCCAATGTACTGCAACACTTGCGAGGAATAGAAATTCTCAGCGTTCACTATTGACACAGTTGCTTTTATACATGTGAATGATCATACAAGAGAATTGTTAACAGCAATTTAGGGAGTTTTTTTAAAGAGTTGGGGGCTCCAGCCTACTCGCCAGTACATAACACTCTTGGTGTTGACACCAAGGGTGAAGAATTTCAGAAAATGAAAACCATGTGCAGATTCCTGGCAACAAGGGTATGGACAAGGGTAATAAATCAGTCAATGCCTACTTTCAACCACCAAAGTTGTTTTGGTCCTCTCAAACCACCTCCCTGGGTTATTATAAGGCCATACTTTGCTCAATATGGACCAATAAATGTGTCGGTGTATACTTTCAAACTGCAAATTTGCTTTGGTCCTCTCAGATCACCCCCATGGGATTCAGTAAAGCCTTATTGCTGTCAATTTGAACCATGCATAAATTCTTTTCTCTGCATAGAAGCCTGGGTGGCTCTATGATGACATTACAGAGTTTCTCTGATATAGATTCTTCAATTATTTTTGATAGTTTGAGCAAGATCTACCGGAGGATGTATCTGAGATGGATGAAGATGAGGATGATGATACCATTTCAAGGAAGTCTGATGAGACACAGTACTTTGAGGGTTTCCTACAGATGAAGGCTGGTAAGATTATGGAGATAGTGATGGTGGTAATGATTGATTATTTATTTATCTTTCTTCAGTAACAGTGTACAATACATATCATACAAATGTACATGTACATTACATTTCATAAATAGCAGGAAAAGAGAAGAGAGATGAGGTGACCAGGAGAAGCAGAGCTTGTAAATTGGTAATGATGAAGATGGTGGTGGTTTTGGATGTAGTAATGGTGGAGATGATGATGATGATGATGATGATGATGATGATGATGATGATGATGATGTGCTGGTGGAGATGAAGATGATGTTGCTAATGATGGTGATTGTGAAGATAATGATGATGGTGATAATGATGATAGAGATGATGATGATGATGATGAGTCCAACAAGATGATGTTGATGATGATAATGATGAAGATGGCAATATTTATGGCAATGGTGATGAAGATGATAGGGATGATGGTGATGAAGATGATGTTTGATGAGAGTGATTGTGATGATGATAATTCTGATGGTGATTATGATCATGATGATGGCAACAACCATAAGGAAGTTGATGGTGGTGATGATGTCATGTAGGAACCAAGCTGGTGTAGATGATTCGTAAGCTTTTTCTCATATTCTTTCTTGACCATCCAGGGGGTATGATGAACACGTGGAAGAAACGCTGGTTTGTTCTCCGAGATGAAACACTCATGTGGTTCAGAACCAAGCAGGTTAGGTTTAATTCCCACTCACTTTCATGAGACATGATTATTACGTTTGTTTACCTACAGAAATGTCTGAAGAACTGTGATGAGTTTGATGTATATCATGTACTGTTTCTTGGTTCACACAGCATGTACATTTATTTGTTAATAACCTGACTGATTTGAAGAAGTGCTATTTCATTTGGACTTGTGGTGACGGGATTCATTTCTATGCTTGATTGACAGGAAGCATTGAAATCTGGATGGCTACAGAAGAAAGGAGGAGGAACAGGAACGTTGTCAAGGTATTGCTCTCTCTCTCTCTCTCTTTCTCTCTCTCTCTCTCTCTCCTCTCTCTCTCTCTCTCTTTCTCTCTCTCTCTCTCTCTCCTGTAGTTTGATGTTGCAAAACTTCTATTCCTAACACAAGAGTATTTATATAATATTGAATGGTCTTGAGTGGGATACAAGGGTATATCGCACGAGCTATGAGCATATTTTCAAAATGAGTGCGATATACCCTTGTCCCACGAAAGAAAAGCCATTCAATATTATTTTTATTAATTGTATGTAACCTAGTTCCTCAATTTTCACCATTACATGTCCTTATGTCTTTGTATCGACTTCAACATAGAACACATGTAGAAAATACATTATTTTGTCCTTACCCAAGCATCTTGCAAGGGCTGCGAGCATACATCCATTGTCTTAACCTTTGCGTATTTAAACACGTATTCACTTTTCTTACGTCTCACACGCACCCCAAACCATGAGATATGGAAATATATTGCACGGTCATCCGCGTACTTTTGCGCAATCCATGAGATATGCCAATTTTTCTGGTCGCCTGAAAACCCTTAATACAAATAATAATTGTAAATATTTCGTAACAGTGCATTTTACAGTCATCTATGATAAAGATTTAGGTCCATAATTTCCTTCTATCATGATCTCTGAATGTAGCATCAATATAATGACAGAAATTTAGTGAAGAAAATGGTATATTACTTTAGATATATCTATTCACATATTTTATTTAATTCAACTGAATTTTCAACAGCCATTTTTAAAACGTTTGATATATCTTTTGTTCTGAAAAATACCCAGTCTTCAAATATACAAATAGTTCTGTGACACATCCAAACAGATGTTTATCTGTGATATCTTCGGTGTCTATTGTTCAGTCACCTTCATCAGACATGTATTGGCAAACTTAAGTTAGTGACTGTTTTGCTATCGCAATTGATGAGTATGTTCAACTGTTTCCAGACTTATGTAGTTAAAATCACATTGTGCTATCTTTCATCCTGTAGGCGTAACTGGAAGAAGAGGTTTTTCTGTCTCAAGGATACCTTACTTTCGTACTATGAGTCTGACTCTGATGGCGCTAAACTTCTAGGCAAGATTGACATCAAGAGTGCTATGTAAGTCCATGTTGGAATGTAGATGTGATGATGATGACGATGGCTTCCTAAGAAGTATTAACAAAAGCTATTAGTTTTATATTGATTGGAGGACTTTCATTTGATTTCATTTTAAATTAACAGCTCCTTTTTAAAACGGGTAGGATTGTTTATCACAAGATAATTGTTGCCCTTTTGATGGTCATACATCTTTTTCCCTCTTCAGGCAAATCATTGACAGCAGCGTGGGACGTGAGAACTCCTTGGAGCTGATTACAGACCAACGAACCTACCATGTGGTGGCCGATACAGCAGATGAATGCAGGTAAGTGGGGATTCATAATGGAAATAAATGCATTTACAGGATGAAGAAGAGTTGGTGGGTTTGTCTTTGTGGGTAGTGTGGTCCGGTGGGATGGGTGTGTCTTTAAAATAGTGGGGGAGTGGGTGAGGGTGGATGTGTCTTTAGGTAGTGTGGGTCGGTTATGGTGGATGTGTCTTTAAATAAATAATTGAGGAGTGGGTGAGGGTGGGTGTGGGTGGGTGTATCTTTATGTAGTGTGGGTGGGTGAGGGTGCGGGTGTCTTTTGGTGTTATTGAAGTGTGTGAAGGTGCGCGTGTCTTTGTGTAGGTAGGGAGTAGGTGAGAATAGGAATGTCTTTTGATAGTAGGAGAGTGGGTGAGTTTGTGTGCCTTTGGGTAGTGGGGGAGTGGTTGAAGTTAGATATATCTGTGGGTGGTGAGGTAATGAGGGTGAGTGTGTCTTTGGGGAGTAAGTGAGGGTTGAAGTACCTTCAAAAATTAGTATATTCTTCAAGCAAGATTATTTGTGCAAGGCTCTTTTCATGTCCATGAAAGTCCATTTAAAAGTACCTGTTGTTTTATTCTTTGATCTTCTTCAGCTGTTTTCTATTGAATTGGATTATCCAACATGTTTGTAGTTTGTGAAGAATGATAATCATATGCTCTCGTTGTTCATTGACAGTGAGTGGTACAGCATATTAACGAGGGTGAAGAATGCCAACGACTTTGAGCTTCGTCAGATGAGGGATGAGGAGGCCAATTCAAAGAATGCCATTGGATCCCTGGATGTTGGTCTGATAGACTCGGTGGTACCCGTCAATGTCCAAGCTAAGTAAGTCATTGATGTCAAGTTTTTGCTGTTTCTTCTAAAATCAGGAATACTAACGAGTAGATAGATATATGCTGGCAGGAGCATTAGCAGTGCATGTAGTATTATATCCATCATGAAAAGAATCTGCCCAATTGATTGGTCAATGCGCATCATGTGACAAAACACAATTCCTACTAGCCTCATGCAGTTGAGTAAATTGCCATCACGAGTAACATCTGACGTCACGGATACTAAATACAGCGTATGACATCACACGTGCATTTCATTCCTTCTTTAAAACTGTATATGTACGTACGTGTGTGGTCTACCATATTCCTATGGTGCAGATGATCATCAGTGGATTAGTAGATTAGGCTTTAGTTCGAGGATAATGGATATAAACCAAATACATGTATATACTGCCCACAATCAAGTTTCTGGTTAAACTATGGAAAAAACTTGGTGACATGAATACAACACTGAGTGAAAATAGTCATGGTTCAAGTCACCTCGGAGACCATTGTTCCAACCAGAACCTCTCATGGCAGTATATATTTGTATATTAGACAATATTGGATAAACTGCTTACAACCTTATCTGCTAGATGGTCCATGCTATTCTTTTGGTTGTTATGGGGATCCAATGCTTTAATCCGTAATAGTCATTTTATTGCTGTTTTGGAGGTGAAGTCTTCTATTAAAAAGAGGAAATTGGTTATAGAGGATTTATGAATAAACCTGTTGTCTGGGTTTCAAACACTACTTTAATATCTTCTACATGTTCTGATGTACTGTGCCTCCTCTCTACTCAAAACTAAAAACATAATTTTTCTCATCACTCTGTTGCAGAAGTGAATCTGAAAAAGATGCAATAAAGACTCAAAACTAAGTCATATAATTTGTTCTTCAATCATACATGTTATTATCATTGTGTACATGTACCTTGTAGTTTGCATATTCATCTTTGCAGACAACTTTACTGTGAGCTAGGATTATTTTTTGTTTTTCTATTCCATGTTGTTTCCTTGATTTGCGGTTGGTTATACAGTGTGTACTTTATTTTTGTTGATAATCTATGTTTTGTGCCTATTTTTTTTTACCAGACCAAATGCCTTTGCCATTATCACAGCTGAACGAGTAATAAGCCTTGTGGCTTCAGCGGCAGAAGAAATGAATAACTGGCTTACAGGTATGGAATGCACTATTCATGCCTTTTTTCCTTTTATCAGTGCCGAAGCCCGAAGCATGATTCATTAACCCATTAGTATTTAAGTATGTAAGGAGAAAATTAATGATCCCTTTCTTTGTGATTTACTTCAATTTCATCCATCTGAGCTGTTATTCCGTCTCCTACAGTGCTATCTCCCCATTTTGTCTTTTGTTCTCTTTATTTCCCCGTTCAATACTTTTTTTTCATGTCCTTTGTTTTTTGGTTTTTTTTATCAACTCTTTCATCGGTAATAAAGAGACATAGAAAGAAGATATCCAAGTTTGCCTGATACATGTAACCACTTATGTATCAGTAACTAATCCACTCTAAACAATGTGATTTCTTTGAAATGCCAGCAATATAGGGCCAAACTTTTAAGTCTTATCTTCTACCCCCATACATGTACATGTAGGTGTATCCAAAAGTGAGAAAATAAAGGATAATTTATTGTAAACCCCTTTCCCAACACAGTGTATAACCTTTAATCGGCACCTAAATTGTAAATGTATATAAGATGTATTTGAGTATTTATTGTTCCCCTCCGCAGCTTTGACCCAGTACCACAAGGGACAGCGGACCTACCGCAAGGAGGAGGTCATCCTCAGCGGGTGGATGACCAAGGAGAACACGACAGGACTTGCCCGGGCTGGAGGGTCACGCAAGAAGCGCTACTTCGTCCTGACACAGCACTCGTTGGACTACTACCGCAGCATCGAGTGCCAGCAGAAGATGGGGGCTATCGCCATTAACAGTCTCTGCTCTGTCACCGAACCTGATGAGAAGACGCACAAGGAAGAAGGTAGGCAGCAGTTCACTTTCACTGATGGTTTAAGGGCAATGTTTCTTTACAAAAACTGTTGTTCTTTACTTAGCAGTGGGAGTAATTTTTGCAGTCAAGAGCCAATCTTTTTCAAGTAATGGCAAAAGTGTTTTTTTCAGATTGGATATTTATCAGAATTAGATTTATCGTCAATATACAAATAAATCCTCTCTATCATTATAAAGTTAACAGAACCATGCAGTTTTAATTTTATGGAATTTGAAAGGAATATCAACAAGATTCACATACACATACAATCTTGTCCTCTTCTTCCTAATATTTTCCTCCATGATATGAAAAATATGTTCATGCATTAAAATATGTATATGAATAACAGAAGAAGGCAATGGTCTTTCAAATTCATGCTCATTTCATTTATCATTCTAAAGTTTGCCGCATGGTGCTGACAAATTTTCGGTAGTTCTGCAACATATGTCTTTAGTACTCTTAGGCATAATGTCATTTACTTCATATTCTTGTCTATTCATATCTGATATACCCCTTCATGCATATTCCATGTATTTTCTCAGTAAACATTTATTCCACATATCCTGAATATTCAATATATGGACTGCATTGCATATTAATATTTCTTACATTTTAAAAATTACATTAATATGTCACTAACACCATAAATTTACAAAAATAATGTGTCAGGGAATACCGCATGAATTTGTACTATGTTGACCGGATGATTTATGAAGCATAATAGAAAAAAACAATAACTGTTTGGTGTGCCAATAATGTTTGTTCATGTAATTCACAAAGCATTTTACCTCCTTGTAAATGTGGGTTGTGTTTTTATTATAGAATTTTCTTTATCAATGGAATATTGGCTTTAATGAATATTTTGCATAGGTAAATCTACGTAACAATTTAATTCCTGTCATGAAATCTGTAGCCATTCCATAAAGTTAAATTCCAAATAATACATTTATATTTCCTTAAAATTAGTCTCTATCAAAAGATTTTATAAAAAGTAAATGTAACAAATTCTTTCTACGTAATTTTCAGTTGGCATGGCGATAATTTTTGGTAAGCCTTTAAATTTGTACTTGAGTAAATAATGTTTTAACCTTGATTTGTTAGTTTTTATCTGCAAAAATCAATCTAATTTAATTTAACCTCAAGAATAAATCGACACTCCAAGAACATCTTGTGTGAATGGAGTTTTGAGTAGTTGATGCACATCACTATTTTGATAATGGTCTGCTTAGCAATAGGTTAGTAAGTTTCTAATAATTAAAACATTAACGGCATCATCCTTTATTTTTTACACCTCCACTTCTTCATATATCTACTGGACTTCCGCCACTCTTCAACCTCCATACACGCATACGCACACACACACATTTCACTCCTCTAAAAACGAATCCTGTCAAATCAGGCCATACTTCTGTTCACATAGAAAATGATGCCCCCAACGACTATTATACAAATGGAATAGATAACGAAAATGAGAATCCAACGTACGAGAACATGCCCACATCACATCCGTTCACAAATGGTTTTAGTGGGCGCAAGATCAGTCGCGTCCCCACCCTAATACGCACCCGAAAGAAATCAAAGTCATCAGGCCCAGATGGTATGTATGCAAAAGCTGTTTTTGGAAGAAAAAACAAAAATGAAAAGATGCAGTCCAAAATGTGATCGCTTGATCAATGGATGTCCATGGTCTTGTGCTTTTTAGTCGAAGCTGTGTTGCATGTAAACAGTCTTGTGATAATGCATGTCTATGTCGTCGTGTTGCCAATTGCATGAAAAGAAAGTGATTTCAAATGCCCCCTGTAGCAGACAAAATGCCAAAGCCTCTTTAACCCCTTCTGTGCCACCCAGCTCATGAAGAATTGTCTCAATTGACCTTTTAAGAGTCATATTATGAATATTAATTCTTTGTTTCATGGTTGAAATCAGTATGAAATAACCTCCATGTGAATAAACTTCACCCAGCATGTGCTCAATATATATTTCTGGAATAGAAATGTAGCCATTCTTAGTCCAAATTTATTAAACAATATTAAAGCTCTTGGGTGGCCATGGCATGGAAAGGGATTAGGCTACACAATTATAAAAGTTCTGGGGGGCGTTTCATGAAAGGACTTGTCAGATATTTTATCCGACAAATTTACTCTCAGCCAATCAAATGCAAGGATTTCAGTAGCTTATAGCAGTTGTCGGATAAAATAAAGAAAACTTTTATTTTGAGTCCCTGGAAAACTCAACTTCAAAAAAAAAATTCTGTCAATAAAAGTTTATTTGAGAATAATGATTTGAAAATTGATAATGTAGGAAATAAGATTCCTCAAAGAGCATTTTGACAACTGGTTGAAGATTGCATATAATGAGAAAAACACCTTCAAAAACTAATGTTAAGATGGGTGAAAAAACCTACATGTAGCTATGATTGATCATATGGCAATTTAAATTCAATTAGAATTTTGTGGATTATTAAATACATTTTCTATCTAGTTCTTGTGGCGGAATTACCAAATTGAATTTTGCCCCCCAAAAAAAGTACCTCATAAGATTTTAGATATAAAAATATTATGGAAAAAGGAATTCCTTTGCATTAACTGTTTGAAACCAAATGACATTGCCTACATGTGTGTACGTAGTGCATGATGTACTGTATCCAACTCTGTTGGCATGGATAGTGGGCGAATGAGAACAAATGAATGTGAAAGCATCTGTTGGAATCTGCATGAATATTTGATGATTGTATTTTTGCATGCATGTTTATGATCTAACCTCCAATACACAATCCTGTTGTCAGGCTATAACAAACCACACACATGTACTTTTTATTACTAACCTTTCTCTCTTAACCCATAGTACATATAACATTTCATTTTAATCTAGTATTATTTGTGCAGCATATAACTACAGCCATGTGCAGTCACTTGTGTGACCACAATCAGGATTTTCTTCTAATTGATACATCCTTTTCTGGGATTTACTTTGCAGCTTGTTTTCTCCTTTTCAAATTTTAAATGAAAGTGTTGCCCATCGTTAATGGACCACATTATTTAAGGATGGAAATTGGGTGCGTCATGTGTGTGACTGCAACAAAGAAAAAATAATAATTGGTGCAGATGGTAGCTTTATCATAAATGAGGAAACTTTTTTTCATTATTTTTTAAAACATGACATTTAAATAATTAAAGTAACAGCAAAGTAACCCCAAGTTATTTGTTTTTAAGAACAATTTGCAAGACTATGAAAAATAAAAACATGCATGTTCGCAAAATATATTAAAGTAAGATGTAATTTTTAAAACTTAGATTACGTTTTTCCCCTTCTGTTTGAGACACAATTTGGGTTAGTTGAGTGGTTTAGACCTTTTATTCTTTTGTGCTCAATTCAATATTTTTCATTTTATACAAGTAAATTTATAACATTTGAATCTGGACTGATGTAAAAAGTTCAATGATAAAGATTCGAATCATTTGTCAATATATATGAATAACTGTTTTACAGTAGCAATTGTGGCAATGATTATAGCACACATCCATTGTTTGCCAAAACAGTCAAATGTGTGGATCCATTGAGTTTCCCCTATTGAAGTTTGCATTCCCAGTGTCAAGGTTAAATATCCATATATGGTATGCTGCTGTATGAACCAAGCCTTAATAGACAAGCTGTGTTTAGTGAGCATGGACCTTATAGGAAAGGAAGATGTCTTTACGTTGTTTGTCTCCATATGTGAACGAGTGCACACTCTTACTCTACAGAATCATATTGACCTGTCCATCTTTTATTCTTTCATCATCATTTGGTGTAGAGCACCATAGTTTAATATTATTTTATATAAATTATTAATTTATCCTCTTCTTTCCCTTTTATATCCTATAATCCATCCATCATTTACACAATTATTTTAAGTGTATTATTAGGGGTGAAGCACGCTTTGATGTATATATTGTATTCATAAGTATATGTGGCGGAATAAATTCCACATCATGATTTGTACAGGGTATGTACTTTTTTGTTTATTTCATATATACATGTAGGCTGCTTAAAGCAATTACAAAACATGGCATATTATATAAGCAAATTTTATTTTTTGAAGAAATAAGTTAAATATTGTTCCTTGATAACTATGCTGCAATGTTTAAATGAATTTTTTGCTTTGTTCTAACTATAAATGGAATGGTGCATCTAGATGTACCATCCATATACAGTATTTATTTGAACTGTATGGTTTCTGCTGGTTTTGATAAATTGAGTTCATTATGTAATTTCACTCATATGATATATTGCACTTCTTTTTCACATCCTCCCTTGTTAATAAAAAAAATCAAATTCACATGGAAATAAAACAGGCAAACTGACTGGTAAGAAATATATGGAGGCATCAAGAACTGATGTGAATTTTGAAGTGATATTTTACTGTCATTACAGTGGTGTTCCCCTTTTGGAATGGATTTTACCATACCCTCCCCCACCCCTCCCCAACTACGATTCCCATGCTTTAACCTCCCTTCCTAGTGGCGCATTGTCTGCACTCCCCTGTCCCATTGGTCCTAATGTACATCCCACTTTCTGTATCAATTTGGACTTATTGCTAAACCCCACTGGTCCTATATCCCATCAGTTGACTTCAACCAAATGTTATTTTGAGGCACTATTCATTTTGCTGGTGTTGGTTGGTATCCCACCGCTGCCACAAGGACAGTAAGGACTACACTTCTACCACAATAGTTGTAGGGTTACTTTACAATTAATTGAGGTTTGGCTGTGAACAAGCCGCAGTGCTGAATGGGGCGAACAGCAACAACAGACATTAAACAAAAACTTGCCTAAAGAGGGCAGCACACACAATTGTGTAAAGCCACATATAACAACCTGACTTAACTATATTTTTGAAGAATAGGATTATATATGATAATTTTGAAATTGCGAATTCTAAGTGGTTGAAGTCCTGAATAGTTGAATGAGTAATGATATCGATATCGAAATCGTGGGGCATCGTGAGACTTTTGGTTGAAGAAAAGGCCTGATCACCCGATGAATGTACGTCATCCGACCATGTGGTTCATCTGCCGATCTATTTGCAGTTGACTAGGCCTGTTCTCCTTAGGCCAAAGTGTATTGTAGATTTCAACTGTATGCTCTCCTTCCCCCTGTAACTGTTGTGCATGAATAATCCTTATTGACACAATCAGCTTTTGCACACATTTTTAGTGGTGCTGTATTGTTTTATTCCAAATGCACCTTGTGTTGTGTAAACTGTTTGTAATGATGTATTCCCCTGTCACTCCCAACAGTTTGCACATTCCTTTTAGAATTCTACTTCATATATTTCCACTGCATGATAATGTCTCCTATATACTTCTCTTTCCCTACCTCTTCTCTCTTTTCTCTACATATACATGTACATGTATTTCCTTGCTATTACATGTATATTTTTATCTTTCTGTTTTGTTATGTTCATTTTCTTGTGTTTTTTGTGCACTCATTTCTCATTCATTTTATGCACCACCTGCATTCCTTCCCCCAAACCCACCCCTCCCTTTCTCTTTTTTCATGAAAAGATCAAATAGGTCTTACCTATAGATAAAGGGATAAGGTTTATTTATAGGGTTAGGTATATAGTTTGGTCCACGGGTTTAAAGTGAAAATTGAAGTTGTAAAAATTGATCTTGGAGCATTTGTCACTGGATTTGTCTTTAATACCTGTGTAAATTTGGCTAAGTATACAGTATCTGCATCAGTAAGTTTAAATTCTGTGGTTTTACACGTTTTGATATTGTACCCCAAAGGCAAAAGAGCAAAGGATAACTATATTAAATGTAGGAAGGAAATATTTACAAATTTATCACTAGTAACTTGCCTAATATTTTGGAGCCAAGTTCATGTGTGTGTGTTATTTAAGTTTCAAATAAGTGCTTCCTGAATACAAAATCTGACATTAAGTGAGTAATGCAGTTAATTCATGTCTGAATATATATTTAATTAACTTTTCGCTGTGCTAATATTACTTAAAACAAATGTTCAAGTTTATTTTGAGAACCCCACAGTCCTTTTTTAACCTTTTCAAGACGGCTGTTGTATTTAATGTTTCTGAGACCCACTAGATGAATGTAATAAGAGAAACATGTCGCACTGAGCGGGTTCAATCTTAACATTTTTCTCTTTTCCATTTCCAGGTTGTTGGAAGATCACCCTTCACAGCCGACGAACATCACTCAACCTGTACACAGCGTCTAACGAGGAGGCGTGGAGGTGGACCAACTCTATCCAGGATGTGATTGATACTAAGCCCCCACTAGAAACGCCCTTCCAGACCCTCATCAAAGAAATCAGGGTATGGACAGCATTTTCTTGCCTTGGGGGCGGGGGAGGAAATGTTAGAATGTACATTTATGAGAAGGGACCATAAGCTACAGAGTTTGTTTTCAAAATCTTAAAAGTCACCTAATCAAGTGTTTCCATATTTGTTTGGTGGCCTTGGTTCTGCATATTCTGAAATTAAATTGTTGAGAAAACTGTGATGACAAAAATGTCAAAAACACATACATTTATTTTAGTCAGGTGCTGTTGGAGTCATTTGTTCATATTCTTCTAAAATTTAAACCTGACTATAGATTTGAGCTGTGTCTAAATTGGAGTCTACCAAAAGGAAGTTTCTAAGTTTTTCCCTTCGTTAGAAATAACTTCCTTGTCGACCCATTGTCGGGTTGAACTGAATGAGTCGAATATGGTCAGTTATGTTCTAAGATTGCCCATTTTATTGTTTCTTCCTCTTCTGTCCTACAGTACTTCACGGTTATTGCGATATTTCAAGAACCATTTTAGAAAAGAAATATTCAAAAATTCATACCAGTTCTCGTTACCATTACAGGTTGTCATTAGCGTTAAAAATGTCCTCATTTTAGTTATTTTCTCACTAATCCTACAAAAGACTTTTTGCTCGCTTTGCAAGGCCTTTAGTGTCCTTCTGCTTCTCAATTACACTGATTTCCTTTGTTTGACCCTCAGGAAGTGAGTCAAGCGGGTGATAACAAGGCCCTAGAGAGGATCTACCAGCTGAACCCCATCCTGAGGAGTACACCCCACCTCCTCAAGGCACCTCTCTTACCCCTCCCCTATGGACACATCAGCAGCAGTAAGTCCGGACGATATTTTGTTGGTTCGTTTTTGCTTTGAGATAAGTCGAGATCAGATTTAGATGAATTGAATTGAGTCATACCTACAAGGCCCATCTCATACCCCTCTCCCATTACGACGTCAGCAGCACTACTTTGAAATAGTGTTTTATTGGCAATGATTTGTGATGAATCCGGTGATGTTTTGAGGCAAGTTGGATTCAAGTTGATATAAATTTAGTTACAGACGATATGGCCTCAAGGCCCCTCCCTCTGTGTAGTGTTGCATGTCTTTGACTGCCGTGTGCAGTTCAGACCTCCCAAATTTTGATATTGCATCTTACAAAGAAAAGCATTCACTTTGCTGTTAAAATTCAGAATGGTTATCTTATCAAACTTAACAATGAAAAAAATTGTACTGTGATTGAAAACTTTTCTCATGAAATATGTTACTTTTGATGTATGAGTTTTAAAAATGTTTGTGGCACCACAAGGATTTGGAAAGTAAATAGAAGTTTTCTAATTTATTTCAGCTCCTGACAAGGGTTACTCCACCCTCCAAGATGAAGCAGTCAAGATCTTCCCAGCTCTTCAAGGCTCTCTGGACAATGTCCCAGATCCTCTACCTCTCATACAGGTCAGTAATATTACCAGTAGCGGAATTTGGGGAGGCACAAATAGGCGTGTCCCTTACCCTTGTAAAAACTCAATGCGGCATACCATAAATACACGTAAGAAAATGAGCTCCCCTCTAATTATTTTATTATTAAAATATGCGCCTACAAATGTGATTGATTTTTTATTGCCAGAAATTTGTCGGAATCGTGCTTCCAAAGAGTCTCAATATTATACTCTAGCTTCAGCTCTGGCAGCCGTTATCAGCACGCAGTGCGTTGCAAGGAATAAATCCTGCCAGGTACCCATACCTGGGTGGAGAGAGAGACACAACTGTAGATAAAATGCCTTGTCTAAGGACATACGCACCAGGCAGAGATTTGAACTCTCAACCTTTGGAAGTGTTATTAATATTTTATCTTTATTTTTCTTTACAGACCATTCTTCAGACGGCCCATGACCTCAAAGCCTTGAGGGACGAGGTCTACTGTCAAGTTGTCAAACAGACCACTCAAGTCATGGACCCAGATGGCCACAACAACCTCCGCAACTGGCAACTCATCGCCTGTATGGCAGCAACATTCCTTCCGAGCCGCAACATCCTCAGATACGTTCGCTTCCACATAAAAAGGTGGGCAGTGGATATTGAACTGAAATTTGATTTTTTTTTTCCATACAATTTGTAGGTGAGGTACGACTGGAATTTTAGAAGTATGAATAGTACTACTTCCAATTTTGCTCCAAATCATGTTATCTTCATTCCTTTGTTTTGACCAGTGTACATGACATCATTTTCCATGGTATCACAATTTAATGGTGTGGAATGGGCCCAGCAATTGAGGGACCGCTGGCATCAGGGGGACAGGTGGCACCAATCTTCAGTACAAAAGAAATGCAAAGCGATAAGGCCACCAATTAGGGGAGGATGTGGATGGGGTTTCTATCAAGTTCTCTTTACTTTCCCTTTCCCCCTTTCCCTTTCCCCCTCCCTTTCTTTCTCCCTCTCTTTATCTTTTTTTTCTTTTTTGTTTTGCCATTTTATTGGGAGGGGGGCACATGTCTGCACAGCTACACTCTGTCAAAGTTCATAGAAAGGATTAAGATTACAAAGACTGTATGTTGTGAATCTAAGCTTTTTTTCAAGAACATTTCTTTCCTTGGCTCTGTTTCTTCCCTTTAATAGACAAATGGACCTGTACCCAGACACACAGATGGCCAAGTATGGTGCGTTTGCTCTAGATGCACTCAAGAGAACCAGGACTAGAGAGTTCCCTCCGTCCAGACAAGAAATCATCGCTATCTTGGTTAGTTGATCTTCAGTGCCCCATGATATGATTTAATTTCTCCTAAAGTGGTTCATTGGGTTTGAGTTTGTTTTGATATATTGGGTTTCAGTTGGATTGATATGACTCAATTTGATTTAAGTTGGTTGGATTTGATTTGATTTGATTTTACTAAACATGATGTTATATGATACGATACGATCCGATACGATATGATACGATGCGATATGATATATGATATGAAATGATATATGATATGAAATGATATATGATATGTTATATCATAGGATATAATGGGGTAGGATAAGATATGATGTAATATGATATTTGATATGATGTTTATTTGATTTAATTTGGTTTGATATGATTTGACATTATATATTCTGTTTTGAATTTATTTACTTTTCTACTCTCCTTTTTTTGATAGGGCCGAAGAGAGATGAATGCTACCGTCCACTGTCATGGCGAAGGCTCATGTCAGATCACTATCAATTCATCAACTACAGCCGGCCAGGTGAGATTATGATCTTGATCTTGATAATAACAACAGCCGACATTGATAATTATGATAATGACAATACTGATGATCATGATGATGATAACTATTTAGATCATAATAAAGATAATGATGCTGATGATGATAATGTTAATCACCAGTGATAATGAGGATATCCATGATTATGATGATAGTGATATTACTGGTGGTAGTGATGATGAAAATGATGGTATTGGTCATGATAACCGGCAATGATGACGACATTGAAATTAATGATAACAATAGTAATGCCATTATGACCATTTATCTGTCATTTTTGGACCTCAGATACAATTTACATATTTATTTAATCTTTGTATCTTATTCTACAGCATATGTTTGCTTCATCTAGGTGTAGCTGTAAGAGGTGTAGTGGTCTTTACATGTGGTGATATTAAATACCATACATGTACCTTCTCTTGTCATCTCTTTCCGTTAATACCTCTAATCAAAGGAGTTGATTATCATGGCACTTTGAAGTGTAGATGACTTTCCTACATTATTCTTCTGGAAATATTAGTTGATGTGTTTTCTCTCTCTTTTTTTGCTAAATTTGTGATGATGACCTTGCATAGGTTGTACACACATTGATCAAGGGGATGGGTCTTGAGAAATGTCACAACCGATTTGCTCTCTACGAGAGGAGCGGCCAGGTTGAGAAGGCCATTGATGACAGAACGGTGATCGCTGATGTCCTCACAAAGTTTGAAAGGTACTTGCTTACTGTTTTTTGGAGTACATTTAATCCATACTAAGCCCCTGATTACTTGTGGTGAAGCCATTTGGAAATGCATGTTATATGAAAATTTAGTTGTATCTTCAAAAAATTTTAGTATACTCCACAATGAATATTTATCTTTATGTGTTATTTATTATTATTTGGATTGTCAATTTTAAGTTATACCATAATTTCATGACAATCCGTCCACTTTTCAAATGTATTTATGTGAGGTAATGTCTTTCTTACTGTGCAGATAGTCTTACTTTTTCAACTATGATATTTGTATGTATTTTCATTATGTTCCCTTGAAAGTGGAACGTAAATTCAAGCTCTAGTTCGAGTTAAATCTTTAGAAGAGGTTACAGGAATTATATACAATGTGGGTGTGTGTAATGACCTTCTTGCTTGCCATGACCCAATTTTAAAAAAATAGTCCAACCCTCCTTATTGATTTAAAGTTGCTGTAATCTCTAGGTTAAAGTTTCTATAAACTTTTAATCCATTGTTTCAACTCTAATATTGTGTACGTAAAGTCCATGTTATTTTTTGCTTACAATGCCAGCTGCATGTTGATAGATAGAAAAGGTGTTGAATTTATGAACTAAACTTTAATAGGATGGTGGCCCTAATTTGGCATATCAATAATTCTTTTAACAACACCCCCACCCATGGCAAACATATCTAACATGGTCCCCAAAAGAAGATCTTTCAAATTTGGCTAGTTTTCTGCCTTATGTTCCAACATCTCTATACGATCTTTAACACTGGGAGTAATATGCCGAAAGATTTGTTTACAAATTAAAAACATCTCTATAGTTTTTAATTGCGTTTACAGGTTTTGGATGCTTTATGTAAACTGATATATGTAAAAACCTTTGCACATCAGGATGAAGGTATTCAAAGATTAATCTTTATAACTTCTGACACTTTTAGGTATGTTGCCAGGAATCTGAGCGATAGAGGCAAGCCATGGCAGCTGTTCTTCAAGCTCTTCTGCTTCCTAGACACAAAGAATGTTGAACAGGACAGTATAGAATACAGCTTCATGTATGAACAGGTAAGAGCAATAAGGTTACCACAGGGATGGTTGTTATGGTGAAGTCGAGTCTTGGTGATGGTTGATGTTGGCTATGGTAGAGGTGATGATGATGACTATGATGATGATGGTAAATGTGATGAGGAGGAGGAGGAGGATGATGGTGGTAGTGGTGGTGGTGGTGGTGGTGGTGGTGGTAATGAATTTGACAAGTATGATGATAGTGGAGGATAATTTACATGTAAAATGATGATGATGGTGACGATGATGTGAGTGATAATAGTAATGATCATGATTTTATGATGAAGATGATTATATATGTATATGCTGATGATAGTGATTATGGTGATGATTATGATTTATCGTGACAGTATAGAATATAGCTTCATTTATGAACAGGTGATAGCAATTACTGATATGGTGGCAGCGGTGGGATATGATAACATTAATAATCAGTAATAGCACTGTTGATGGTAGTAGTGCTTGGAAGTAATGATGATGTTCATAGTGATGGTGTTCGATATGGCTCTAAATAAAAATCGTAAAAATGGCTTGAACTTATTATTGTGAAAAAAACACAACACTGCTCTCTGTTGATAGCAGGTATTTAGCATTCTGCGTAGCTCTTTAAACTTAAAACCATTTTTCATTTTGATAGGCAGTGGAGGATGTTCTTCGCAATCAGTTCCCAGCATCTCATGATAAACTGGTTCATCTCGCTGCCCTTAGGATGCAGTCCTTAAGAGGGGATTACATTGAAGGAGACTGGATGTAAGTCTACTTTAATTTCTTTTTCATTCAATGGATAAGTAATAAATGATGTTAAGGTGATGATGGAAAATTAATTCTTAATGAATCAAGCGGAATTTTAAATGAATGTTCAAAAAATGAACAGATGATATTTGCCAAATTATTTTTGTAGAAACATGGAACAAATTAAAATAAGGAAATCAAGCTAGTCATCCTGACCTACGAGCATAACACATGGTCTCCATCCTCATGTAAATGGGAGTTGTTCTTTTGGATTTCATTTCCAGCATGTTTTATTGGTTTATAGTTTGCTAGTTAAAATACATCTACTGCAAGGTAAAATGTTTATAATCAATTGAGGTAGTTTCTCTTGAAAAACAAATTTTCCAGTAGTAGAACTAGAGATTAGCTTTAATGAGTATGATATTGATAATGGAAATGTGGTTAGCATTTCTATGATGATAACAGATGAAATGGAAATATCTAAGCTTCATTATTAATGCACAATCTATTTCATCATTGCATCCCTTTGCAGCTAAATGTTTTTATATTTATAACGTTCTCTCTTTTCCCCCTCTCTCTCTCTCTCTCTTATCTTTCAGCCGAGATCTATCCATGGTATACCCAGTGGAGAGATTCAAGAATGCTAACAAGAAAGAGGAGAATGACTTTGCAGGTTTCCCGTCATTGACAAGATCCAGGAAAGAAGGTGTTATCTCGGTATGTAGATTTCATCTGAATCGAACTTGATTTATCAACCTTACAGAGCCACCATTACAGGTCAAAAATATGATTTTTATGAGGAAAGTTTTAACAACCCTTCAGATTTTTGCATTGTTTGCATTAATACAAAAAGTATTCCATGTCAGCCTTCATTATTCACGAAACTGTTTTCAGCTTATCGTCGGGTCAAACATATTATAAATCAATTTAATATATGGATGATTTAAACTGCTGAAAGCACTCGGAGGGTTAAGGTTTGACATGAGAATAACAAATTTGACATTTGTGGTGATTTGATGTAACTACTGCTAAAATCATATTTCAGCTTTTGACTTGTCTTTAATTTCCTTTTTGATATAGTTGGATCAGTATCAGTATGCAATAAATAAGAAACTTTTGGGTAAGGAAGCGCTTGAATATTATATCCGGCCTTGACCTGTACATAGTCCTCCTTTTTTTATTATTTATTTTTTTAATTTTCAGGGAACATTGAGGGGCTTGGGAGAGAAGACACTAAGAAAACTCCAAAAGTCAGGTATGTTGTGTATTCAATTATTTTCTTTTATTCACTCTAATACATACACTATTATTACAGTAATAAATATAGTAAAACATTACACTTCTTTAGATATGAGTATAACAACTGTTCAGCACATCTAAAATAATACATTATATTACTATAGTAAAATTGAATACAAATGTATTCCCCAGAATAACACAGAATTCATAGAAATATTGATATATAACTCCTATTTACTCATTGTGTATCCATAACAATATTGGTACTTTACATTGCTGGTATTGACACTTCATGTGTACTCATATAATTCCTTTATATATTAGCCCCATTTTGCTATTTACTGTAGAATCATTCTTGATTTTGTGAATAGCAAAAAGGATTGAAATTATCAAACGGGACTAATCAAAATTAGAAAAAAAATGGTATATTTTTAGAAAATGTAAATCATCCCCAGTACATGTATGAGACATTCAAATGGATGCTGATATAAGAGCATAGAGGGGGAATATTCTGGCATGCCCAGAAGTGACTTGGGAGTTAAATTCTATGAACGCAGAATTTTATCAGATCAGGTCAACTACTCTACTCACAAGTCAATCTTAGAATGTGATATGATAGCACTATGGAACTATAAACATAGAGTGTAAAATAATTGTTGGTGATTGGGCCTCTTTAAAGGTGGTGGCTTAATTTCTTTCTCTCTACTTTTCGTACCTCCCAGGTTTGCTAAAATTGGTTGCTAGATTAAAATGGAAGAATACCACTTTGTATTTTCATCATTGCTATTAAATACTAAACTTCTACATACTGAAATGTTTTATACATTATTATTAATAGTTGCTTTGCTTAACTGTTTTATTGGTAGATGCATTTTTTACATATATGCTATATTAACTGTTGAAAAATTATTAAAAATCTAGTTTAAAAGTTTGTATTTATCACCAGTACTCTGAATAAAGTGTTTCAAATACAAGATCATAGGGTGGAAATACTTTGGAAAGGATAAAAATATTTTATTACTTACAATATTTGTTAACATCAACACTTGAGGACATGACCTCTTTCTTAATACTCCAAATTTCCAAACATCTATCATAATTATAATTTGATTAGAAAAAGTTTTGATTATATTCCCTCAGTGGCTGTGCATTGTCATGAAATGTAATATTGAACTTAACAGTTTATGAACCTGTTTTGAATTTTAAACATAAATACTGGATACAACATGATATTTGGATAGTTTATTGCAATAGAAGATGATGGAAGTATGAATAGAACAAGAACAGAACAATGAAAAAGTTCTGATTTCATGATCAAATGATTACTGAACGTACTAAACTGGATGACCAATACATGGTGATGATTATGAGGAGGAGGCGGATGATGATGACGATGATGATGATGATGGTGGGTTCTTGTATGACACGTGTATACACTCTTTCTGCTGGATGCTCATTGTTCTTACTCTAAAAATATGTATCACAATATTTAACATTTACAGTCAGTTCTTTACTCATAAATGCAAGATAGACTAATGAATGTATAGGTTGGTATGCCTTAATGTAATCATCAAATTACTCATTTATTGCATATTATACTTAAAAACAATACATATATATGTATATATTTATATGCTGGTGTCATACGATCCTTTAATAATCAATTATTACATGTAATTCCTTTATCAATAATTTCTTTCATATATTGTATTATACTTCATGGTAAATTTAACAGCCTACTCCTACATGTACTTATAGATGATCCGTTATCTACATGTAGATTTTCCTTCAATTTCAACATTCCATTTATAAAGAACATTTGTATTTTTTTTCATAATGATTATATATATCTTGTCTCACACCTTATTACAACCAATTGATGATTGATGTATTACAAGTAAGTGTAGCCTTTTTCTATTACCAAAAAGCGCATTTCGCATTTTCAACTTTTGTCATTAACGTGCATGAAAGTTTGCAGTGTAATCATCTTCCATTTCATCCTTAATAAAGATAAAGTTGAGTTCTTGTCACGCGGTTATATTGTGAAAGAAACTGTCTCAAAACAATAAGCCTGTTCATAATTAGTTTATAGTACAAATGAATCTGAAATGACGCCAGATTTGACGCCAGATTGTATACACACAGGCGTTTGTTTTGGTGGACGCGCTACTTGTTTAACATGTAAAATCATACCGGTGTGTGCATCGTGGTGTGTAAAATGACAGCGTATAAAGGTCAATTGTACTCGGTACAAAGGACATTTATCTGCACATGCTCAAATTGTAATTATGAACTAGCTTATTGGGAAAGGATGAATGTGTATACAATAAAGACTTGATGCGTACTGTGAGGTTTTGGACTCGTCAAAATGATCGGGAATTGATCCAATCTCGCTGAAAAGCATATGCACTGCACACAGAATAGGGTATGGGACTGCACAGTATGTGTGGCATGCATGTTCATCCTGAACGTTTCAGGTAGGCCTACATTTCTCTTCGTATTTTGATATGTGAGCATATGAAGAGCAATCCTTTTCTGGGGACATCACTACTATGACGTAGTGTTGCTATGATGTTCTTCCAACTGACATAAAAGGAATGAGAATAATACTACTAATAATATTCCGCTTTTATATAGCACCTAATCCATCGGCGATGTCTCTAAGCGCTTTACAGATATATTATTACCCCGGAAAGCTCACAACTTTATTTGTCACCTTTCCCAGAACTCAACCTTCTCTTTATAAAAAAAAAACTATAATAGATTTTCCTAGAACTAGCTTAGAAAAGGGTTTTCTCCACCCCTTACATCTAGCTAGCTTGTGTGAATGATACATTGCATTAAATCATTGTGTGAACCATCCAAATAACCAAGTTTCCTGTCAGTATTTTTTTAAAACTCTCATTCATCTTCATGGCCTATATCGGGAAATGTTTTGCAAGACTTGATTAAAGATTGAATAAATATTAAAATTTATTATATAATTGTACCCCCTGCAAAAGACTACTATCACAAAAACAATGCACTTGTAGCTTATGGACCTACATATATAACCTCTCATATGAGTTATTGCGAGCTAAAAAATACAACTAAGTATGTACTCAGTGTTAGCTTCTTCCTTTTCTAGCAAAATTTGTATTGATGATGGGTCTGTTAGTGGAGGAAATAGGGATTAGAAAGAAATGGATAGACAAGATTTGTATGATTCTCTCTCAAATTTTACATGTAGTTCTTCGCAATTCCCTCATGCACATTTTTCTGCCACTTTTTAATGCACTATACATATTTTTTTTCTCGGATTCAGAGTTGCATTTGGGTGTAAGCTTGTCTAATTTCTCGCAAATGAGCTTGATTCATTGCGTACTGTAAAAACTAATCAAATTTTTACATTCTTAATTTCTGAATAGAACTGATGGTAGATAGGCTAGTCCTAGTCACTTATAGTTCAGGAGCTGAACCTGTACCTTGTCTTCATTTGTGTTCTTTTGTTATTTTTGAAGCAGGTAGTATATGTAGTTTAATAGATGAAAAAGGACCACAAGTAGAGGGTACAAGAGGTACTGTTTTCGATAGCACCAATACTTTTTAGATACTTCTCTTTTTAGATACTTCTCTTTTTAGATACTTTTTAAATAGTTCAGTATCCCATCAGGAAGAAAACAATACTTTCTTATCCATATATTATGGATAAAGAGAGATTTTCCCAATTAACGTCCAGAAACAACATAGTTAATGTAGTGGTTACTATTATTGACATTGTGGATGGCAAGAACAATTTGTTTTGTGAACCTTAAAAAAATATAAAGAAATAGTCAAGAAATAGAATGCAAAGAGACAGTAGCATTTTCCTGCCAAACTGCATTTTAACTCACATTGCTTTTGATTTTAAAGTGTGAATCTTTTAAATACTATTTTAACACCGCTTGTAAAACTAATAGCCGACTTGATGTTGAGAACTTTCATTGGATCAATAATATTTGAAGAAAAATAGATTTTTTCACTCCCTTCATTACCATGATAAATAACAAGACATCCATACCATCAAGATTTGGAATCATTCATAAAAGTTATTTCATGAATCCACTAATAATACGACTAATTTGTCAACACATTCCCCAAAATGTGCATGAAAATAAAATTTGGTGTAATTTATATAAGCTGTTCATACAATGTCAATGTAAAAAGGTGAAATATCTGTCACAGCAGCAAAAAAATACAATTCTCCTTTGTCGTTAGGAAAATACAAAATTTAGAATGCCTTTTAATTTAGGATATTATGAAAAGCAAGATAGCAATGCACCCTTCCTTCTCACAATGCCCCAACATCTTTTGGGGAAGAGTGAGTGTGTTCTTTTGTGTTAGTTTACATGGTATTGCTGCTGGAATTCAAAATTACAAATTTAAAGAAAGTGTACGCTCTCATGGTATGTTTCTGTTGATCTGACAGTGTCACAATGCTCATCAAAAAGTTTTTGTTTAGGGTGTTATTTTTCCAAGGATTTCATTTTCTTGAATTTCACAAATAGTTGTGGGGACATTAATTTAAAACCATGAGAAAATGACGGGCAATGCACTTTTGAACATGTATTGTGAGCAGCCTTCATTGGTTAATTATTGCATAAACAACAACTCATGATAATGTCTGTGCCCCTGTCATCAGCTAAAATATGTGTATGCAAAAATTTGGCTTGTAAAGGATTTGAATTGTGTCCTCTGATGTTATTGATAAGTTGTTTTTTATGGTCTCTTTCAACATAGCATCAGATGAGTCTATATTGGACAGTGTGTATGCGGATGACATCTCAGCTACAACTACAACAGTCATTGAGAAATGGAAGACATTAAAGGTAGGGATGCAAATAAAATATTTTGTATATGTTTGATTCTCTACTCCCCACCCCTCTCAAATATCATTTGTAATTCTAAAAATGCACATTACAATATTGAACATGTGATAATGATGTTAATTGCTGTTTCCTAGCTTTACCACTTATAACATAATTGACCAAAGCGATTACAGTATTATTATTACCCTGGTCACTGGATCCAAGTCCCTTGGGAGCATTCCAGCTACCGCTAGTCGCCTTTTTATGGGCGCGCCCATGCCAATGCAATCACACTGACCTTCCCATCCTGCTGAGTAACGTACCATTTAGCACCTGGGTGGAGAGGAGCAATGTAGATGAAGTGCATTGCTCAAGGACATAATTGCCATGCCGAGGCTCAACCTTTTGCATTCCCAGTCAAGTAATTAAACCCTTCTACTGCATCACCCGTTATCATTGTATTGTACCTATGAAATGCTGAGTAAATTATGATATTGATGATGATAGTAATGGTTCTTTTACGTAACTTTGTTATTTATTCGTCATTCAGCACTTCAGCCCAGAACAAGCCCAGGAGGCCTTCATGAACATCATCCGACAATGGCAGTACTACGGAGCTCGTCTCTTTGAGGTCGAGTGCAGGGACACACGCTACCCCTCCGGTCTATGGCTGGCTGTTGGGGTTGACGTGGTGGCTATTCACAAGCAGGGCATGGCACAACCCATCGAAGAAATCCCCTATGAAAAGTGAGTTATTCTCGTGTCATTCACTAAGGAAGCGTGATAGCTTGGTTCTTGCAGTCTAGTAACCGCGAGGTTATAGGTCCTGTCATGTTTTTAAACCAAGTGTATGCATTGTTGAGTAAGGCATTCCTCATTGACCTCGGTTAAGACTTAAAGTTGTAGGTCCAGTGATTGCCTATCTACCGATATATACTTGCTTTCTCAGGAGTCTGGTTAATAATACAAGACATCAAACATAAAATAGACATATTTTATGTATATGAAACACAATGGCCATGAAATAGACATGCCCCAAGAGACATGGCGGCTATTCACAATGGGCATGGCAAATCCCATTGGAGGAAACCCCCTGTGAAAAGTAAGAATAACTCTCCTTATCTTGCCATTCAGTGAACATTAAATAAACATGTACATGAATACATAAAACAAGTATGAAATAACCATAAAATAGTTACGATATTAGTTATTAAACTAATACATACATATCTTTGTGGTCTTTATATTTTTCATTGCACTGTTCTTTCTTACTTTTTTATCACAGGATTCTGTCCTTCGGTGCACCTATCCTCAATGAGTACAAGATAGTGGTAGAAGGAAGAAAGGATGAACTAACATTTGAAACCACACAGGTAGTGTTTTCCTTTTTGTTCTCCTCCTTCCCTTCTCTTTCCTATCCTTCTGTATCACCGTGGTCTTCTCCCGCTCTTTTTCTTTGCATTTTCTTCTTTTTCTCTTCTTCCTTCTTTTCTTTTTCTTCATTTTCTTAATATTCTTTCCTTATTTATTTGATTTTTCCATCTCTGACTTTATTCCCTCCTATGCCACATTGGATTGTTCCATTTACATGTAGGTGTATCTTGAGTATTCCCCAGTGAATGATCGGTGGAAGATAATATAGACAAGTCAGGTTTTTTTATTGCATGTACAGCATTTAAATTATGGTAATTGCTAGTTGGTGGCCCAGGGGAGCATTTCATCAAGCGTTTTGTCAGTGATTTTTATCGACAACTATTATAAGCTACTGAAATCCTTGTATCTGATTGGCTGAGAGCAAATTTGTCAGTAAAAAGCAGTGACAAGACACTTGATGAAACGCTGCCCAGAAGTGAATTGACAAGTCCAAGGTATTGTCAGTTGTGTCCCATATGTTAGCAAGTGTTTTGGAGGTATACACGTAAATTGACATCAGATGTGCCATTTCCACCGCATATTTGGTCTTATTTAAGCTCTAGTATGGATATTAAGTAAAATGATCAGATAATACTGAAGTCTTAGATGTGGTCGGTAACATATAGAATCAAAGAGCTTAGACGTGCCTTTGTAAGTATGAGAATGTGATCCAACCTGGGCATCTCTTTAGGCCAACATTCCATTGGTCCTGAGTCATATTAGGATGAGTTAGAGGTTTCTTTGGTCCTATGAGAGGTAGGACCAACTGTAGCGCCAAGGGCATCTGGGACTTACATGTATATGGTAAATTGAACAACCCAGTAATGTCTGGCTTGTCTCTCTTTTTTTACCAGGTATTTGAGATCGCCAAACTGATGAAGGCATACATCAATGAGATCGTCCGGAAGCGGCAGCAGGAATCATAATTCAGGCCTTTCACTCTTATTTTTGGTATAGTTGTATAGTTTGACATTTTGTTGTCTTTCCATTTTGTAACTTCTTCTTCCGTTTTATTCTCTTTCAAACAATGTACTTTTTTCAAGATTCTGTTTATTCCAAGTTGTTTTTTTAATTGGTCATAAACAATATGACATACTACTCTAATTTTTGTTTTAATTTTTACTTACACTGTTAAAGTACATCTATTAAAGTTGATCTTGCAAAATGTTCATGTATATCAAATAAAATTGTATTACAAAGGTATGTTTGAACAAATTGAAAAAGCACAAGTTGAAAAGACGTGATTTATCTACGCACATGTGCCCTTAACACATTGAATATGGTTTGATTCTGATATGACTCACAATTTCCTTATTCCCAGCCTGAGATATTGTCCCACAATATTGTAAATGGGTTAACGAAACTGTCTTGTATGTGCAGAGTATATCATTGAACAAAGAAATGAGATATAGTTTATGTTATGAAAAGTGTGAGATATGTTAAGGTTTAATGAATTGTTAATCATGAATCATAAGAGAGGATTAAGACTAGAGTTCAGGCAAAAAAATCATAAGGGAAGTTGTCATTTGTGAGATTTCACTTTGATCATAAATTATTTGAATCTCTTGAAATCCTTCCACCCAAGATTTTATTAGTGAACTATGTTTTGCAAAAGTGAGCTTCACTTTCAAATTGATATCATGTTTGCTTTAATTCTAATATCATGTGTTGAGAGCCAGAAGGGCGTTAACTCTGTGGCTCTCAACACACGATATATTTGTTCACATTTGCAGAGTAGTGAAAAAGTACAGTACCAAATGTTTTGCCAAAATTTCAGGTCAAATTTTATGATTTTAGAGCCTCAGAAAAGTACTTGTCCAGTATTAAAAATGCTGTAAAAGGATTTTGTTTGAGCATTATTACAATGTTGACTGCTTTTCCTTAGGGATCAGCAGACCTGACTTGATTATGAATATTAGATGTTTTGGATAGAATATTGTCTCATTATCATATGTTGACCCTTGATGAAAAATAAATGCTAAATTTTACCTTTTTTCAACCTTACCTCTACAGAGTGATGCTGTGATTTAGAGTACCGGTATAATATACTAAATAAGCACTTTCAGCTTTCAGAGCGAGAAATACATGGTAGATATATCAATTAATCTGATTTTATATTTCTAATGACAACTCAGTTTCATTTTGTGGTGCTTTGATCATGAGGAATAGTATTATATGCTGCATTTAAATCATTTCAGGGTTAAACAGAAAAACTTATTTATAAAGTAGAGGTGCTGTGGTCTAATGGATAAGTCACAGGACTGTAGATCACAAGGTACGGGGTTCGAATCCCAGCCCGACACTAATGTACTTTGGCAAGATATTAATCTACATTTGCCACTCTCTACAGGTAAGGTAAATGGGTACCGGTAGGAATTTATTTCTTGAAGCTTCTGTGCCTTCATTGGGGCAACTAGGCTGAGCTGGGTAATAATGCAAAGCTCTTTGAAAGCACATAGAGACAGTGATAAATGTGTATTTATGCACTATACAAGAACGGAATATTATTATTATTATGATTATCATCAAAGGCTACCTTAGAGAGTCAGAAAATGTGGTCACTGTAGAGAGTGGGGCTTTCTGGACAGGTTATCTAACACATTTCTTCTCCAAGAGTTTACATGTAGCTGACCAATGTAGACATGTAGCCTTCATAGAAAGGTGGTCACTGTAAAGACAAGTTTAACTGTAGCTTGGACAAATAATTTTCCCATCACTTTTTTTTTAAAGATATGGTTGAGTTCTGGTCAGGCAATTACATTGTGAAAAAAAATGGGAAAGGCTGATGATGGAGAAAATTAAAGATTTGTGTATACTGTGAGGGTTCCGAATCATCAAAATGATAAGAAAATTGACCCAATCTCAATGAAAAGCACATGCACTGCACACAGAAATGGTTAGATGGGACTACACACACGTGGCATTAATGTTCGGCCCGAACACTTCTGCTATTTCTGTTCACTTTTCGAATATGAGGGCATTGAAAGAGCAATCATTTTCAGGGGACATTTCTACTGTGATGCTCTTCCAAACTGACATAAAAAGAATGAGAAAGCTCACAAATTATTTTTGACCTTTACTGAGTTTAGAACCCAACCTCCTCTTCAAAGATATGATAATGGCTGACAAAGAAACCTGTACCAAAAATGTGAAGAAAAAAAAATCTTCTGCCTCTCTATATTTTATGTTCATATTAGCTTTCTATTCCACATTGATCTCAACTCAAGAAACACAAACATTTCTGTAATGTGCTATTTTTATCTTGTTAGTTTCCTATGCATCTGACTTTGGTAAATAACAACTATAGGGCTTTTCTTTATCTTTTTGTCAAAGAGAATTCTTAGAGTTAGTGATGACTGTGTGTTAATATCTGACGTTAATATTGTATTTCTTATAATGTTGAAGCCAAATATGTGATATTTTGTTCCTTTTAGATATTTGCAGAAATTCCACACTTTGACAAAGTAGAAATAATTTTCATTTAAAGCCTAGCACACGCACCACGATTTATCTTGTTTGTTGTTTGTTTTACTTCAAACCTTTCCAATCAAGCAACTCTTTCATTGCAAGTCAGTGTGATTTCAGAACAAATCAAATCATTTTGAATCTGTTGTAATGTATGTGTACTGGGAAGTTGTAAAGTTGATACGGGGAGGAGGTTATGTATAAATATATCGAAATACAGAGAAAACTAACTTATATTTATGACACAGAATTAATAATCAAAGCACATGTATATAATCTGTTATATATTCTTTTATCGAGATATATAAAGTTATGTGTTTCCAAATGATGAGTAAAATTGGCAAAAGTTATGTTTTTGTCAAGATTATTTAGTGTGTTGGTTCCTGGTCCTTTAAAGGTGCATAATTAAGTTTTGCTATTTAGAACTTTTAAAAAAACGAAACACAAAAGGAAGATTCATTAAATGGAAAGCCCTTCAAAATCCTGCATGTCCTTACAACATTGTTATGCACCACACTGCGACAATTGGTGAAGGTGACTACTCGTCTTTAGATATGTCAACTTATTGAGATGATCAGTGGAACAATGTGATTGTGAAATTGTCGTCTTGTTTGAAAACACAATCAATATTTATGCAGTTAAGGAAAAAGTCTCACAAGTCCTTTGACGTTTCCCTTTAAGATTGTAAGACTTTTATCTGACATATGCAGTGGTATATGGGTTGCTTTTGACATCATGCATGTCAGAAGTATATACATAGGTGATGCTAGAGCCATGTTTTGTTTTGTTTTTCACATGTCTATCTTTTTATTTTTTGTTTACATTTAGATATATTCGTAATAAGAAAGGAATTATTTTCCCTTTTGATTTGTAGATTATTAACAGGATGTTTCGAGAGTGAATTATGATCAAAATTGATATCGTTAAAGAACAATATTCTACTGTAATAGTAGGCCTACATTATGAACAAATCAATTTATAGGCAAGCTGAAGTATTGATAAGTTGTATAAATGTTTTAAAACTCAGGTTGCTCTGTTTGTTGCTTTTATAAAAAAGAGGGGATTTTTTTTTCTGTCATCTGCAGTGACTTCATATACTTATATTTTTTTGTAAATGTACAAGTTTAAGTCCATATCCACAGCAAACTGCACAGGCTAATAGTTGTATATAAAAGTACATTTATTCATATGTTTTTGCACTTTTGGAAGTTCCTGGATTTCCGGCTAGTGATGATTCACCAAATTGTGTTGAAGGTTTGCTTAGTTTGCAGAAAGATTTGAGTTCGTAAAAGATGTATTAGCAACTGAACTTGACTGCTTAAAAATGCCTGTTTTCTGATGTAAATGGACCTGGAGAGGCTCTGAAACTTCACAAATTTGTGCTTTTTATATGAGACAAAAATAGATTAAATGTCTGTTTTCATGGGCAGCATGGGGATATTGGTCATGTCCTTAAATGCACATTTTGTAAAATGCAATATTTTTTGATTGCACATTGTATATTTGCATAATGATTTCCCTACATGACATCACAGAGTTGCCAATTTTGATATGGCAGGAGTAACATCATTCAATATGAATTTCATTTTATTCGAATTAATGAATGGACTCTGACATAAAACTTTTTAGTGCTAGGATATCTTTTGTCACAATTTGTGTGATATTAGGTTTTTAGGTTGGCTGGACTGTGGATGTGATCTGATACTATGATGAGAGATAGGCAAGGTCAACTCTTGAAACAAAATTTGTTTGTACAGATAGAAGAATACTCATTGATCAACCAAATTAAGGCTAGAAGATGAATTTTCCCTGATAACAAATATTATTGTGATATGATTGTCTATATTTTTGTTTCATATGGATTGGCGTTGATGACAGAATGTGGAACAAATTTGATATTTGTTGTAGATTTTAAACAGGAGTATATTTTATTTGATGACTGGATTGCTTTATATTATGTATACTTATAAATAACGTTTTATACACATGAATAGTAAAATATGAACAAAAATAAATAAATACACTACAAAATACATGACATGTTTCTGTTATTATGTAGGAAATGGCTTTGTGTGTGGGAGGGGGTACACCCTCCACCCCCTATTTCAATTTCCTGGATCTGCCACTGGGAGTATGATTATCAACATAGTAGATCTGGTGTTAAAATCAGAAAAGATAATTTATTAAAAATAATAAGATTTCAAATATTGGAATTGATCAGTTGATTGAAATTGATATTGATAAAGCTTTAATAGGCCGCTCAAGACAGCATATTTCTTTAGAAATAAAATCCAGACAGGGAGATGGCAGGAAGAGAATTGCATACAGAGAAAAGGAGAGGGAGGGAGTGATAATGAGATAATTTTATATGGAGAGGGGGAGTGTATATAGAAAGAGATCAGGAGAAAATTAAGTGAGGAGGGAAAAAGAAGGGGAGAGACAAACGGATAAAGCATGAAGAGATGAGAATAGAAGTGCGATAGATAGACGAGGAGAAGGTAAAGAAAACAGAGAAGTAGGCCTAGAGAGAGAGAGAGAGATGTGAGAGAGAAAAAAGTGGAAAAAGGACGACAGGGAAACAGAAGAAAAAGGATGGTGGGGGAAAGAGAGATGGGAAACGCAGATGAGAGGAAAGAGAAAAGGATATACAAGCAAGATCAGATAGATAAATAGATAAGTAGAAAGATAAGGGGAAAATTTTTTTATTAAATAAGGATGAGAAAGTGAGAGAGAGAAAACGCGAGTCAAGGGACGGCAGGGAAACGGGGAAAAAGTATGGTGGGTGAAAGGATAGAAAACGGAGATAAGGGAAGAGAGAGAGAAAGAGGATATACAAGCAAGATCAGATAGATATATAGATAAGTAGAAAGATAAGGGGAAAATTTTTTTAAAAAATAAGGATGAGAAAGTGAGAGAGAGAAAACGCGAGTCAAGGGACGGCAGGGAAACGGGGAAAAAGTATGGTGGGTGAAAGGATAGAAAACGGAGATAAGGGAAGAGAGAGAGAAAGAGGATATACAAGCAAGATCAGATAGATATATAGATAAGTAGAAAGATAAGGGGAAAATTTAAAAAAAACATGAGGATAAGAAATTGAGAGAGAAAACGCGAGACAGAGGACGGCAGGGAACAGAGGAAGAGTATGGAGGGGGAAGAGGAAAAAGAAACAGGCAGACGGGTAGAATAAAACGTGAACCAGAAATGAGGGATGGAGAGAAGGTGAGGGAGAGAAGGTGAGAGAGAGAGAGAGAGAGAGAGAGAGAGAGAGTGGGGGCGGTGCATTAAAAAAAGACTGGGAAGAGTAAGCGCTCTGGGGCGGGAGCAAAATAGTCACAGGATTTTTTTTAATACTCTGTTGAATTTTCAATTCATTGAATTGAATTGTTGAATTTTGGTTATCAGTGACTAAAAATTATCAGACATTTCCTTGAATCTGTTCGCACTGCTTTCCAGAGTTTTATTTCGTCGTAGTCATCGTAACGCGATCTAGGAGAGCCTTAAATCCCAGGGGCGGATCTATATCCCCCACGACAACTACTCCCCGGTGGAAAATTACCCTCAGACACAACTAACCTCGGATTTTGGGGTATTTGTGCAGGGGGGGGCAGTGGCGTATCCAGGGGGTGCCGCAACAGGCGCGCGCCCCCCCCCCCCTATTGGCCGTCGTAAAAATTTAAAAAAATAGCCCCCCCCAAAAAAAAGTTGTTCATTAAATAGGCTTCAAAATTGGTCACATATAGGATTATTTTGCATCTCAGCCCTTCTTCAGAAGCAAAAATTTTCCAAAGGGGAGGGGGCACCCCCTCCCCTTAGACCCCTCCCCCAGGACGGCGATCAATAATGCCTGGCGCCCCCCCCCCCTTATTGGGAAATCCTGGATACGCCGCTGGGGGGGGGGGGGTTATCGGGGTAATCGTCGTTTTATGGGGGGTAATTGTCCGTGGGGTAATCATCCTGGGGGTTATTGTCCTGGGAGGGAGGGGAGGGGGTAGTTGTCCAGGGGTAGTTGTTCGGGGGTAGTTGTCCCGGGGGCAGTTTTCCAGGGGGTAGTTGACCTAGCATCGTACAACCTGTAAACACATCAATCATAAATTATCATCCTTTTGCCCTTGGCTTGGTTGATTTTTCAACTATAAGTTAGAGGGCCGGCGCTCGATGTCATCAACAGAAAATTGTTGCAAGATATTTGAGTGAACGAGAAGGCCGCCTCAAAGTAAGTTATTTCCCACATTTTGCATTAGGAGATATTTTTCCGTAGCCGTTAAATTCTGAATGTTATAAACGTATTTTTGTTTTCAATTTGCAGCTTATTCAATTGCTTTGAAATGGGATCTAATCCCAGCCTCTTCGGAACAATACGTTCCCACTCGTTGAAAAACATGTTTGCTGAACAAACTCCGAATTCGGCTGTCTTCCGATTTCGGAAGTTGTCGGGTTTTTTACTTCAGAAATTCAGAAGTCCTTACTGATTTTTTTGGCTTTTTGATTTATCGGCTATATCGTGGTTTAGGAAACCACTAGTTTCAAGTTTGTTAACAAAAAAATATAGTGCAGAGTCTATCTGTCTATGGACCACTCACGGGTAAATTCCTATACTATAGTATACTTCGTGTGTATAATGACTTAATAAATAAGTTAATGTAGGCAGTCATACACCTCAACTTTTTAAAACACCACTGCACAAAAGTCACAAACATTCACTCAAAATCGGCATTTAATTTACAAAGACCGACAACAAAATATCCAAGAAATACAATAAATTCAACTCACCGATGTTGGAAAAGATATTTCCAAAAATCAAATTCGTAATTTACTGTTGATTCTCGCGAAACGAGCTATCGGAGTCAATGTGTACATTTCCTGGTCGCCGCGGGCGCTGACATCTCCCCAAAAGCGTTTTGTCCGTAAAAATTCGGTCCCTGTGGCATACACGGAAAAGTCCCGATTTTCTGTGTGCGCGATCATCGTAAAGATCGATGTGCGCTTGCGATCCCGAGTTTCTTCGTGGACAAAAATTTTATTGGCCGATTTTAGTCTAAGACATCGGCAGTATGTAAACAACATGCGATCGCGAAACAAATCGGCGGGGATTTCTCCGGTTTTGGACAAGATTTTGACTTTGGATTTTGCTGAAAATATCAAAAGTTCTTCCTAACGGCCATTTGAGGTAGGAGTGAGATTTTTAAGGCCTGAATTTGAAAGCAAGTATTTAAAATATTTATCTTATTTTTCCCGTCATACCTTTACTACACGCGACAGAAAATACGAACTATTTTTGCATATTGTATTCGTAGTGGTCAATATGACCACTATTCGTGGTGTGCTATGGACGGGGAATGAGGAAACCAGGCATGCCAGGCAATGCGTGTAAGTTACGTAATGAAGCGCTTCTGCGCGAGAATGGTGGTTTCCTCGACCACGATAATGCCGATTTATCAGTGTATTAACATACAAGATCTCCTTTGTCGATAATATCCAAAAAATGTAATATTTCGTGGGATAAGCTAAAGCAACCGTATGTAGATCGATCTGTCAAGTGTCATGTCTGTCGCACCGAATGTGTCATAGAAATTCCGCTTCTGTTCTCTTCTGTTCTGATTTACTTTTTTCTCATTATCTCTCTATTCACAGTGGACCACTATGAAAAAGGGGAGGTGATGGAGGTTGATGACCCCGATGGACCCTTCCTTCACCTTGGGGTCAGATTTGGAGAGGTCACCACTATGAAGGTCAGGAATGGCAGCAAGATTAGGAACCTGCTTCAGTTCGCTTCAAAGAAGATGGAGGTAGACCTACATCTATTATTATTTTTCCCTTTTTTTCAGTGTTCAGATTAAAAGGCCAAATCTATCAGTCTATGGGATGTATTAAGTACCTTAAGGATGCACCAGTTTTCCTTGACTAACAAACTTCTCGGCTACACTACTTGTTTTCAATATTTACAATAACCTCGCATATGTGTGAGGCATCAGAAATAGAGTTACAGTATTTAAATCATTTGACTATGTGAGTGTGAATACTGCTGTTCTGACTTCGTATTCTTGGGTAAAAAGAAAAGTGAATTCCAAACAGAGTGATGGCATTGTAGTCCGTATTCCATTGTGAACACTGTATTCTTTTCGGCCAAGAGAGAAAGAGCGAGGATACATGAAATCTTCACAGGCACAATTACCGTCTGTCACTGTGCAATCAAATTCTGAAGAGAGAATCGAATCTTCTTAGTTTGATTTTGACTTCCTGGAGATACCTGAACTATTTTAGGTTTTTAAGTCTGCCTGTCATAGATAGCATAATTTCCTGCCTCCCTTGCCTTCATATTAATAATTCTACATCCTGGAGTGGACTCTGGATGACGAGCATGCTCTCCATGTAGTCATTACTTTCGTGTAAAACTCTGCCTCATTCCCCCCCCCCCCCCCCCTTTCAGGAGGATGGAACCAGAAGCATAATCTTCACAGGTACAGGACAGGCTGTCACAAAGACTGTCACGTGTGTTGAAATCCTGAAGAGAGAGATGAAGAACCTCCATCAAATTAACAAGGCTTACTTCAGAAGGTCAGTTGAAGGTCAGATTGATGGGGAAAGGAGGGGGGGTATGTGTGTATGTGTGTGCAATGGGGTATTCTTCATTAATGTATCAATCGTATCTGATGATTTACAAATGGTTACAAATGGTGTCTGACCTTTAATGTCACCATCTGAAAGAAATGACTTAAGATGTGCAAGTTGTAATTTCCATGATCTTAGCATGAAACTTCTGAATGTTTTTCATCATTGAATCTGCAAAATGATTAATCTCTTTTCATATGTTCTTCCTTTTAAAGAACGGAGGAATATTGGGAACCTAAAGAAGAAGGATTAGACAGGTAAGACAATCGTAAGATAAATTGATAAACTTAGAAGACGCGCCGTAGAAATGTAATATTTGTTTTGTAGTGTATTGGCAATTTGCACTTACATGTATATCACTCACACACTCACTGAAATATTTGCCATACTCTTAAAATCTGGTGGGAGTTGTACTACCTAAAGCATTGTTCCTTAAATTTCTTCTTTTTCTTCTTTCCAGATTAAAGGTGAATAAAGACGTTCCTGCCTTAGCTGTTCTTCTTTCAAAAGATCCCCTGGACGAAAAGGAACTTGGGTAAGTCATTCACACAGAGAAATCTTGGAAGAACAACTTTTCTAAATTACAAGCACATCGAACATGTTGTTCCATTTAATGTTTCATGCTCATGTTTGTTTTTTAACATTCCGCTAAACTACTTATTCACTGAAAAATAAGGATTTTTATCTAGCCCATGAAGATTTACAAGGATTTTTTTCATTATATTTCATCTAAATTAAGATAAGGAACCCTTAAACCATGCATTTTTAAAACAAATTCAGGTAATTTTTGTTTGATCCCTTTTATAGCTCTAACCTGCTTTCTTTTTTTTCTTAAGTTACCAAGCACAGGGTTCCTTTGAGGCACATAGAAGAGATGAGGCAAAGCAAGATAAGAGAACAAAGAACAGACAACGGCAGCAGGTTGGAAGAGATGGGGACGGACCACCAAGGTCGGCACGTTCTTTCAATCAAAGACAGGACAGAGAGAGGGAAGGGCAGGGTAGCATGGCTGGAAGGAAGAGGCCAAAGAAGAGAGGAGATCAGAAAGACAAAAGGAAAACTCCTGGTAAAAAGCAAGGCAATAGTGGGGAGAGGACAAAGGATGAAGGGAAGGAAGAAAAGAAAGAGAACAGGGAGAATGAAGAAATGTCGTGATATCATTTAAGCAGTTGTGCATGATACAAAGCAGTTCTGATGGAGGAAGGATGAAAGAAGGAGAGAAGGAAGAAGGAACAAAATAAAATGGAACATTCATTGAATTCCATTTAGATATCGGTGCAGCTGTGTATGAGATAAATCAGCGATAATGGAAAGAAGACAAAGGACCGAGGGAAAGAAAAAAAGGAAGAGTATAGGGAGAATGAAGAAATGCAATGAGGAAGTACCTACTTGGTGATGTAACATGAACCCATTCAAGGACTGCTTGACTTCCGTTTTATAGAACATTCAACAAGTCATAGATGGTTTAAAATGAGGAAGAAACAGGAGGTGGAAAACCCAGCAGTAGTGGATTGTCAAAGATGTATTACAATTGATGCAGTAAAATGCAGGTTATATGATAAGATGAGGATGGATATTTGCTGCACATGTGCATTGAAAGCAGATTTCTGGGCAGTTTTATATCTAATTTTATAAAAGCTAATCTTCACTCAAGTAATAACTTACCGAAGTGTGACGTCATACCGGCCAAATTGTCAAGGTTGCTGGTTCCAAACAATTTTGTGCAAAACAACTGCTTGCTGATCACACCAGCGCCAAGCACTGAACTTGCCCTGCTCCAGCCCGCTGCTTGAATGATTTCGCGGTAAACCTCATGCGCGGACTTTGTTGTTTGGAACCAGTGTTCCGGACGACGAGCGAATATGACGTCAGCACTTCGGTATTCTATGGAAATGCGTTTCAAGAGAAACCTGTTTAAAGGAGAATTACTCCCAGAATATAAATGTACTTATGTTCAAAGGTGTAATATATTCTCAAACATTGGCCTGTATGACTTTAGAAATAAAATATCAGAAAAGGGTTTAAATCAATACATTCTGGCACACGGAATCATCTGCTAACACTTTACATGGGGGCTGCCATTTTCTTGATGATATGGAGTTGTACATGAACCATTAGAAACCGTTCCAGTCAAGAAGATATTTTTAATGCTAGAGTTAAATTGCTTCTCTTCATTGCAAAAAATCCCCATATACAGCCCTGGAAAAAAAAACAAGCTTCTGGAATAAGGGTACTATAATATGCATACAAAATTATACAAATGATTTGTCTTTGTATTTCATTAAATGAATACCAAATTCCAGCAATTGTACCTTGCTTTTATGATATTTTATTTCCTTCTTACCACGATCAGTAACCATTCTTGGTCTAATAATTTTTTCCATGGCTGTATGATGGAAAATACATAACAGGTGTATACATATATTCTAAAATTTGAAATGTATAGATTTCTTTTTAATTTCTCTGGTTTTGCTAAATAAAAATCGATTTCTTGGGCTTGCCTGGCAGAGCAGAACATAATTTATACAATGCGCATTCTGACTATTGTATTATCTCAAAGCAGGTGAATGCATAATTTGTCACTATTGACATGATTGATGCTCGGGAAAGTTATTATCCATAAATTTGAATTAATAGTATCACGAACATAGATTTATATTTATTAAATAATAATTAAATAGTAATTTTCAAAGAAAATATAAAACACATTTTTGTTTTTAGAATATATGTATATATCTGTATATATCTGTTAAATATTTTAAATCTCAGATGGGATTTTGTATCAGGAAGAAAGACAATTTAATTTGGATTAAAAATATCTTTATGTGCACATCAAGAAAATGGCAGCCCCCAGGTATCGCTAGCAGACGATACATTTTGCTGACAAAATCTTGCTTTATACCCATCTCGTATATTTTAATGCAAAACTACATAGGGCAATAAGAAGGAATAGATTACATCTTTGAATATAAGCACATTTATATTTTGAGGTTAATTCCCCTTTAGATTCTTTCTGAATTTGTTATCATTTTTATTAGATGGATTGTATGGACCAGCAAAATATATACCGGTTGTCAAACTAATATAAATTTGCTGGAAATCACGTTCTCTGAAAAACCAAACTTATACAAGACCCAGTGTTATCCACATGGGACAAGACTTTTAGCTTCATTTCCCTATTTTTCTTTGCTCATTAACCATTACTCAGCTGTTCAGGAGTCAATTTAAAAAAATAAATTGTTTGGCAGATATAATTTACAGTGGAAGCTTTTAATAAACTGTTAATACACTGTTATAACAAACTCTCATTATAACAAGGAAATTTGTCCGGTTCCACTTCTTTCTATTCTATTGATTTTTAGCCCTGATATAGCAAGGTTTCAATGTAAAGAGGTAATTTCCTTAGTCCCAAGTCGTTTGTTATAACGAGGTTCCACTGTATTTGTAGTCTTAAATATTCGTTTCATTTGATTCTGTGATTTCTTTTTTAATGTCATTACCAGAGTTTAAAATTACCTTGAAAGGAAAATGTTTTAATTAGGAATTTTATACCTCAAAGTTAGAGGAACATAGAGGTATATCAAATTAATCCAAAATGTGGACAGTTTCTTCCCTAACCCATCATTATAAAACTTGTCAGTGTTTGAATCTGCCTGGCACATTGTACAGTGTTGACCATTTTACGATTAAAATATTTTTGATCAGCATTTTTCTGACGCACTTGTGTCCTTTTATTTTGTAAGGTTCCATTCTTCGTAAAATCCAACATTTATTTTGCCATTGAGAGCAGTTAGTACTTCAGGTTGGAACTACCTGGTCTTTTGGTAGTTTTGATATAATTTAAACCCATATTATTTGCATACTTTTTGTATGCTGAGATGATATGAAAGATCAATTGCGCAAAATGATTATTATTTAGAGATGCTTCAACTTCAAGTGCATTCAACACATTATGTGTGGAATGATAAATGATAAATAACTTGGACTATGCAATATTTTGTTTAGTGTTTTGAAATCTTATTATTTTTATCATATGGTTTGGGAATGCAAATTGTTCAATGGAGATATGGGGTAGTACATGTGTAGTAGTAAGAGAGGGAAAGATAGAGGCATCAATGAAGAGAGGAGAGAAGACAAAGGAAAAAAGGAGAGAAGGGGAGATAGAAGAGAAAAAAAACTGAGATAGAGAAAGAAGAAGAAGGGAGAGAGAAAGTGAAAGAGAATGGGAAACAGAAAGTGACAAAAGTAAACACAACATGTAAAACACGTTAGAGGAGTAGAAAGAGGAAGAGAAAAAGATAAAGATGAGATGAGGGAGAGAAATTGAAGAAAGGGATAAAATGACATGGCATGGGAGAGAGAGAGAGAGCATCACTGAGAAGGAAGGTCATGTGCAGTTTAAGTGAGCACACAAGACATTTGAAAGTGTTGGAAAGAGTAACGGTAAGAAAGTGAGCGAGAGAGAGAGAGGTAAAGAAGGGATGGTAAAGAGAAAGAAAAGATTGAGATGGGGACAAAGACAAAGAGAAGGGAAAGAGTGCAAACACATTTCATAGAGAGATAGAGTGAAAAGAGAGAGACAGAGAGAAAGAGAGACGTAGGGGGAGAGAAAAGGGGGAGACACATATGGGAGTAAATGGAAGGGGCAAGAAAGTGACAACTGAGAGAAGACAGAGAGAGAAAGGGAAGAGTCTGAGAAGGGAGCGAGATTGAAAGGGAATACGGAAAAAGAAGGGGAAAATAGAGAGCAGCATGTCAAGAATACAATGCGAGGAAAAACATGTTTAGAAATTCATGCCAAGATAGATCTGGGATTGCATTGAGTAATTAAAATTAAAAATGAATGACGAAGAAGACGGAAGAGTGGGAGAACTTGGTAGCTGCAGATGGAAGAAAAGGCAGCAAATACGGAAAAACTAAAAATATACCACGGCACATCAGCCCCCCATGTTGTTTCTGTGATGCAATTACATTTTTACATTTTGTTGCAGAATATGATGAAAGCAAGTGGCTGCAGGGTTTCAGCAGCCGTATTTTGTTTATCCTTGGTCCACATCATCGAGTGTGAATTGGCGGCCTATAACAGGCCCCAAATATTGCAGTAGGATGGTTTGGGACCTTTGGGACGCAGGACTTAAAATACATGATAAAGACTAGACAGTTACGAAATTGACTAACAAACGAATATATATCTCAAAAGTTATTTACAGAGTGGAAATATTGCATCATCGGGATCCCTTTCATTTCCTCTCCAGAAAGTTATGCAATACTGTTTCCAAGAAATAGATGAAAGCAGGCATGGATGATCGAGACACATGTATGTGACGTCAAGCTTCAATGAAGTTTCCGTAAATAGACAAGTGCATTTTGTATAGGGGTACACATCCCTGTGAGAACGCAACTATACTGAATTATTCAAAAAATGAAATTCATGTTGAAAATGTGTTCAATTATCATAATACATAACATGAATTCAACTTTTAATAATATATTTATATATATTGACAATGGAATAAAGTAATTGTTTTCATTTTTTATGAGCGAAAGCATTAGCATAAACCTATAAAAGAGTGGAATATTCCGTCATTCATAATACTAGTACTGTAGTTATCATATCGGATCGGAGCATGCAGCCAGCTAGCTTCGTACAAACGTATACGCGTGGTGTACGTACGCGTTACTTTATACGCGGTACACGGCCGGGGAATTACCGTTAGATACCGTGCTCCTATAGATCCTGTATAACGTATGTAACAGGCCATATGTTGTGCACATGCGCTTAATATATGCACAGGATCTTCGTGTGTTGCTAGACGCTGACTTAAACCATTTGTTAATTGTTATTGGTTCAAAATAGAGAAATTATAACTTTGATGGTGTAAATTTAACTTAATACTGAAATATTCCAAGATGCCTGATATCAGCACAGCAAGCATAGTTGCGGATTATCTGCGTTACAGACTGCAATGTCTGGGAAATGGTGTAGATGTGGAGGAAACTGATTGTCTGTCAACAATGTCCTCTGTCGAAAATATTCCAAAAGATCTCCACGAAGCCCTCGCAAATCTGTCCGAAAAACTCATGAATGACTACAGAGACTCTTTCAATGATATGCCACACCAACTGAAAATTACTGAGCAAACGATCAGTTCTACTTTTAAGGCCGTTACTAGTGAGCTTTTTGTAGACGGTGTCATTTCTTGGGGACGAATTGTGGCATTTTTCTCTTTTGGAGGAGCCCTGTGTGAGTGGTGTCAAGAGAAGAACATCGCCGGGTCGCTCCGGACGGTTGAAGAGCTGATGGTCGCTTACATCAATTCGCACCTTCTAACATGGATCACTTCGAATGGAGGATGGGTAAAGAAAAACGGCATTATCGTGAAATAGTCCCCGCTTCAAAAAAGTTTTTTTAGGATTAGGATTAGGGTTAGGGTTTAGGATTAGGGTTAGGTTTAAACTTTTAGGGTTAGGGTTAGGGTTTAGGATTAGCGATTAGGATTAGGGTTAGGGTAGGGTTAAGGATTAGGGTTAGGGTTAGGGTTAGGGTATGGTGGGGACTATATCACGATTATGCCAGAAAAACTCAACTACTCTGTTAGTAGTAGCCTATGTAAAATTCTACAGTATTTAATTCATTGGCACACATGATATCTATTAAAAGCACTAAACATGCTATTAGACATGTTAGACTTAAAGTCAAAGACTAAACTAGTAGTAGTAGTAGTAGTAGTAGTAGTAGTAGGCTAGGCCTAACTGTTAGTCATGCTTTTTGCTAGAATTCATGTAATGTATTACATTAGTAAAGAATACAAATTACAAGAGTTTTCAGTTCATCAATAAGTGACGTATTAAACAGTAACACATTCAGTAGAGTCACATGATGTCTTGGGAGACTCAAGAGACTGTTTCCTATTTGGGAGACTGTCTCGTTGTTGTCTTTCATATGGCTTAGTCTGTCTCAAACACAAAATACTCCTCAGTGATTCTCTTGTTTATACACCCTTGTAAAAAAGTACCATAGTACCCATGGTAATTTGACAGTAATTTGACCAAATACGTGCACGTATGTCACAAGGTTCATGATCAACGAAACAAGGTCTATAATTATAACTATATAAATAGTGAAATAGGAGACTGTCTCCCATATTTGAGACTTGGCTTACAAAAGGACAAAAGCAACAACACCAACAATAAGGCAGTTTCTTCAAGGTAAATTTTTGCCTCTCTGATGTCAGAACCCCATTTGTTTTGTGTGTGGATCATTAAAAAAAATGTAACGAAAACAAAAGGAGATGGTGAATTTTTAAAGTACAACATGCAGCTGTTCAAAAGGGATACTTTTTCATGAGGAGTCTGCTTTTGAGCCAAAGTGATCCCTAAAATCTAAATAGGAGACTGTCTCCCAAATAGGCTACCAAAAATCTTTACAAGTCTCTGACAGTCTCCCAAATAGGAAACGGGCTCTACTCTACTGTGCATATAAAAGACTACATGAAAGATCATACTATACTTATAGTATAGCAAATTGTGACATGAACTGGCACTGGGATTTGGGCTGTTGTTGTTGATTCATGTTAAATGGCAATCAGTCAATTTTGACTATCACTATTAGCAACAAAATTTATTCTTTTTTTTTTTCTTTACAAACAGACTTTAATCATATGAAATAATGCAAATTTTTTTTTCTTCCTTTTTTTTTGTACATCATGTTATTTTTTTCAAATCATTATTTTTTAAAAGATACAATAGTATCATGCCAGGTTACCGAATCCTGTGGGTTAAAAAAAAAAAGGAGTCTTATTACTCTTCTTACTTTAAATAGCCTTGGAATGGGGGGGGGGGTGTTTCTATATTGAGCTATATTTGGATACAACACAAAAGCAATCTAAATAGACTCTAGCGCTAAATGTTGTGAATACTAAATAAGTGTTCTTAATAATATTTTAAAATATACCTCGTTTGAAACATTCATGAAAACTTGCATGCAGGATTGAGAAATCTGCTTTTGAAAGATCTCTCTGGATAACACACATGCATTAGGCCTACATGTACATGTACATTGTACTTAATTATAGTACAATAGATAGGGCACTAAAATGCTGTTCAATAAAGGATGAAAATTAGAATCTCACTTTCAGTCCATTATGTGGAAAAGCCCCTCTTGATGACCAATTATTCCATTAATTCAGAAAATGTGGCATTCACATTTAAGGCATCAAAGTGCATAATTGCATCTTTGACAGCGTTTTGAGAAGATGATCCACAGTGAAAGTAGAAGTCGTAGGAACTGTTGCCCTATCCAGGTGAAAGATGGTCATGTGCCGTTTCTCATTTTAACAAACCTACCGGAATAGGCCATCTTCGTAAATCGTAATGCATTCATATTTAATGCTTACCTCTTTGTCATCCTTCTAGCAATGCACTATTACATCCACCTACTGGAATAGGCCATCTTCGTAATTGCATTCAAATTGAATAGTTACCACCTCTTTGTTAAACTTCTAGTAATAGATTATTACATCCGCCTGTTACAAGTCATTGCGTATACATTTCAATAGTCAGAATGCAGATTGCATATTAAGTGTTGCTAGACTTTAGACAAGCCAGAATGTTTGTTCAACCTAACAACGCCTAATGCATGCAATCCGCAATTTATGAATTTTGAAAAAGAATAGCCTTTTGTTTAGGAGTACGAGTTTCAATATTTAAAAAAGTCATTATTTAAAGGGACAGAATGGCATGTGGGTCAGGGTTTACAGAAGTAAAATTCTTCTGTGTTGCCTGTAGGCATGTGAACCCTCATCACATGTACATGTACATGTATATGTATGGGAGGAGTGATATTTACTAGCAAATAGCCTTTCCCATCCTTGTAAATATTCGGTAGGCCCTATGCAGACACTCACTGCAACTCTTGAACAGATAAAATAATTGAATGAATTATTGTTTGTGAAATTCCACTTTCAATATGTACTCTGGACCACACAAATAGATTTCATAGAAATACATACATGTATTCCTCCACACTTCAGCGGAAGGTATGGTCTACACAGTATACATGTAGTACATGTACATGTATACTATAGTATACCATACTTAAAGGGAATCTTGCATTCTGGGAATGGTGAAAAATAATTTGTGAACTTTCTCATTCCTTTTTTATGTCAGTTTGGAAGAACATAACAGTAGAAACATCCCCTGAAAAAGATTGCTCTTCAAATGCTCTTATATTTCGAAATATGACTAGAAATAGCTGAAATGTTTGGGCCGAAGATTCATGCCACCTGTGTGTGTAGTCCCATATACCCATTTCTGTGTACAGTACATGTGCTTTTCAGCAACATTGGGTCAATTTCTAAATCTATTTTGATGATTCCAAAACAACACAGTATACAATTCTTACATGTAGACATGATAAACCTTTCCCAATTCCTTTGGAAAAGTTTCTTTCACAATATAATTGCATGAACAGAAGTCTACTTTATCTTTGATACATGTATTCCTATAACTTATAAAGATGAGCTAAAAAAAGTACCTCAGCTCAGAGCAGTAAAATGCACCCAGGTTGTACATGTACATGGACACTGAAAGGCAAGCAGTGTGCATAAAATCCAGTACGTGTACATGGATGGATATGTGATAGTGTAGTTGTACATGACATATTGTTGAATTATGGGCTAGTGGAAATGGACTCTACACGTAAATATCCGAATGTGATGATGCTTTGAATTGCTTTCATAATTTGCAATACCACATTGATATGTGGGTAAATTGTATTCTAAATATCTTGTCCGCATCATCAATCTAGACACAGACAGGTTCACAATAGAAAAGAAAATGTGGGCATTTGGTAAATAGGTCAGAAAATCATTGACGTCATGTGAGAAAAGAGTCGAGGGCATCGAACTGTGGGCTGGAAATATTACATTTGCAGGTCTACTCCACATAGTTTGTGGTTACAGCTCTGTATAGGGAAGCATTCTTGGCTTTGACCCGCTCCACCACAGGGGTCAAGTATGCAGTGTGGGAAGGTCGTGATAGTCTACTCATGCAGACTGATGGGTATACATGTAATGAGCAGAAATTATTGTATGACTGTAGTTGAAATTTACCACATTATTGATCGTATGAGGCATTTTTATTTGCAAAGAAGACGTTCCATTTCTGAATTGAAAATATTTCTGTAACTACGCTCTCTACATGTATGAATGGTGGAAACAGTTTTGATTTCCATTATGTTTTCATCACTGTGAACATGTACAATGATGATTATTGCATTGGATAATAAATTCATTCATTCATTCATTCATGCTGCAGATGCCATTCATGTACTTACTTGTACATGTAGACCCATGTGTACATATATATGTACATTAGGGGTGGGAGTTTCGGGTATTTTTTCAATTCGGGAACCCGACGATTTTTCGGGCGGGTTCCCGGTTACCCGAAAATCATATAACACAAATTACAAGCTTATATTTACCCTTAAGAAGCTATTAACACTGGGAAAAACTCGAAAGCGCATCACTGCAGTGGGGGGCTACATGGATATTTACATGTAGATATTGAATGGCTGGTCGACGTTATCTACCGCCTTGTCATGTTACGTACATGAGTAATCATTAAATACTTATTTTCGGGAAACAGGCATGTAATATTTTGACCCGGGACCCGAGGCTCTCGGGCGGGACCCGGGTACCCGGTTTTTAGTCCCAACACTAATGCTAATGTACATATACCTTTCATACATGTAGGCCTTCATCACTATCATATAGTCAGACATACATACATACATGTACAATATACATGTACATGTGGAGGTTTGAGTACACATCACATAAAGTGCAAGTAGAGTCTACATACTTTTAATGCCGGAAACTAATTTCAAGTCTTTTGTACAATGGTCGGTACTATGCAACAATTGGCCATGCATGCGTTTAATTTGCCTAATTCAACATTCAGCATGTACACATTGGAATATTTGTACATAACAGTACATTTGTACACGGTACATAACCTACAAGTACAGACCCTGTGTATGTTTTGAACCTGTTTTTAAGGAACCTGTAATTTCTGAAGCCTGTCTTGTTGTGCCAGCCATGTATTGTGTACAACCTTGGTACAACACACGGGGTCCACTCGCTATTCATACAATGTAAGGACCGCTATTCGTAGAAAACCGCTATTCATCTAACACGCGTTATGAATAGCGGTCCTTGTGAATAGTTATGAATAGTGGTCCTTATGAATGGAAGTCCTTATGAATAGCAAGGTAATTTGTGTATGGTTTGCTCGCTATTTAGAAGGACCACTAATCATACAAAACCGCTACCGGTATTCATTTAGTCACGCGTTATGGATAGCGGTCCTTATGACTAGCGAGGTTACCCCCAACACACTACATGTATGTAGGCCTACATAAAGCAGCACTTAAAGGGATAGTTCACCCTGAATACAAGTTGATATTAAAAGAAGCAGAAAAATTAAAGAAACAGATCAGTGAAGTTTTGAGCAAAATACAATAAGAAAGTTATGAATTTTTGAAGTGGTAATCAATCAGACACAAATTGGCAACTCCTTGACGTATCTTCCGAGCTCCTCTCCCATTTGTCCTGTACCCCCAAAATCATCAATTTCCATTTTCTCTAAAGGAAATATTTAATCATACATGCACCTTAGTTATAATCATTGCTCATGTTTTTACGCAAAACCTGTATGAAACAAATATATTTCTTCATCAAAGACTAAGAAAATGAAAATTTATGAAATTTTCTTTATTGAGCAAATGGGAGAGGAGCTCACAAGATACATCACAGGGTTGCCAATTTATGCTTGATTGATTACAACTTCAAAAATTCATAACTTTCTTACCGGTATTTCTTATCGGATTTTGCTCAAACTTTCACCGATCTGTTTCTTTAATTTATCTGCTTCTTTTAAAGCCAACTTGTAATCAGGGTTTATTATCCCTTTAAGTCCAAAATGCTTAAGTTCCAGTACTAGTACATGTGTATGTTGTTTCCATGAGTACAATCAAGGAGTTACCACAGAACTCTTTGGTACAATATGCCTTCATGTACATGCAGGACTTCTAATGAGCGTTTTAGAATATTAGTTGCTGTGGGTTGATCTGGTTATTACATGAACAACATGAATTTTTGTTTAAATGTTTTATTTTTAGTACCCGGTATATGTACATGTTAACACAATACTTTTCACACAGGTCTATGTAAACTGGTACTCAAAGTTTGTAAATGTAGACTACATTGTATCATCAATGGAGGTGTGGCATTTTGATATTTCATTACATGTACTGTAGCTCCCAGGCAGCATAAGTTATGAAGGTCATGGGAAAATGGAGACATGGTCTATTAAAGAATTTGAAATATGCTTTAATGACACTGTAATAAATGAAAACTATGTCCTAAATTATGTAGGCCTACATTGTATCATGGTCCATGTACAAATATTCATTTGGTCAATGTTGGATGAGAAATAGGCTTGTTTTTGCGGTGTTTTCCCATTCAAAATTGATAGCTATGTACACACATGTATATCTTGTCAACAGTTTTAAAAAATTGCAAAAAGAATTTCTTGATCAATGAAAAACACAATATTCTTTGCTTTTTAAATACAGAAACAGCAATCTCATTTATTTTTTTCTTTTATTACAAGTTGCATCATTCCAAAATTACAAATTTTTAGTCATGTTTTTCATCACTACATATATATACACATGTTCCATTTGGCGTCCTGTAATATCATACATGTACATCTTGTGATTCACAGAACTGAAAGTGAATTTAGTTTTCTTTGTAAGTTATCATGATTTTGAGTTTATCCTTCGTTGACAGGATTTCCCATCTACAGGTCTGTATTGTGTGCCAAAAATCTTTATTTTGAAGGCTTTATGAATTTTTTGAAACTTTTCAGAGTGAAACAGTCATGGGATATGAATCATATGACCAGCTAGGAAGCATATCTGTAGGGGTTCGGAACTAGTGTATGCATCTATAATTTTTTTTTTTTAAACCGGTAATAGGATAATGATGAATGACAATGTGTATTTGATTTATGGGAATGACCAGAAGAAGAAGAAATCTGCTCAAATGTGAAAGTATTCCCAGAAATTAGAAAACCCAGGAAAGTTTCAACTAAAATCGAACTAAAAATAAATCAACCCAAATGTTTTCCTAAACATGTGCATTTATAGAAATTGTGTTGTTTACTGAAGACGGAAGGGAAATGGAAAACTGATGTCATGTACATGTACATGTATGTATGTACCTGTATGCACAAAGTTGCTTTCTGAGGTTGAATTTCTTTATCCCATGGAATTTCAGAGTTTTGTTATGGTCAAAATTAATCAGTTTTCCCTCCTCAAATTGGCAACAATCCTTATTTTCCACTTTTACATTGTTTGAAAAAATTAAAGTGTTAAATATGAAATGAACGAATGTGAATGACAATTAACATACAGAAAAATTGCCAATTGAAAATGACATTAGTGATGATACATGTAGACAGGTACATGTATTAGAGACTTTACTGATTTTCAAATGCCCTCATACAGTATTCGAAATATGATGAGAAATTATACATGTAGCTCTTCAGTGTTTGGGACAAACATTCATGCCACATCTGTTTGCAGTCCCATATACCCATTTCGGTGTGCAGTGCATTGTCCTTTTCACCGAAATTAGCCTTTAGGTCAATTTCTTATAATTTTGGTCATGAATTCCAAAACCTCACAGTATTCACGTACCAATTCTTATCTAGACATGATCAACCTTTCCCAATTGCTTTGACATACGTGTGTCTTTCACAATGTGTTCACATGACGAGACCTCAACTTTATCTTTAATGTTCGTACATGGAGACCCTAATTTGACACATTATCAGAAAATCGTAGTGTCTTGAGAGAAGCCTAACCCGGCTACATGTACATGTACCTACTGGTCATGTCAGGAGCAGCTATAAGTACAGGGCCTATGGTAGTCTTACAGTGCAGACACTCTTTTACGACTGACCAGGGTTTGTGCCTGCACATGGGGTACATGTACATGTAGCTGCTCATTGATAATGATTTATTGCATTGGGCTTTTTAGCATTCATTGTACATAATTTGTACCTGAGCTCCTGGAGCAATACAAATGTGTCTGAAAATTGGGTTCATTGGAAGATGTATGGCTAATGGCTATGAAGCTTTAAAAGCTCATGTATGCCTATGTCTACCGTAGATTTTCATGTACATGTGCCTACATGTAACATATAGTCGTGGTAGTCGTATAAAAGAGTTGCGATTGATTGCAAATAATTTGCAATTGATATCAATCGCAACTCTGTACAAAGAGATACATGTACATGTAGGAGATTTATGCGATTGATATCAATTGCAAATGATTTGTAATCAATCACAACCCTTTTATAAGATGGGGCCCAGATACAAAGTAGTCAGATTTCTTTGCACTTAGTTGATGAATAGCAACATGTACCCTTTGTGCCAAATAAATGTCAATCTTTACATTCCAGTACATACATGAACATGTAGGCCTACTGTCACAGTGTACATGGACATGTAAGTACAGGAGAGTGTTTCATCAAGCGTTTTGTCAGTGATTTTTACTGACAGATTTGCTCTCAGCCAATCAGATGCAAGGATTTCAGTAGCTTTTAACAGTTGTCGGAAAAAATCAGCGACAAAACGCTTGATGAAACGCTCCCCAGGTGTACATGTACACTGTACACTAAAAATTGGTGGGGCAATATTACATTATAGTTAGTCTAGTTCTGGACTCTTTTTATTGATTTTTTTATTCGCCGACTATACGCGATAAGCCGAGTGAAGGCACGATCGCGAGAACCTGTTGGCCCCGAAAAAAGAGTCCAGTGCAATTGCTCCACGCTGACGACTTTCCCTGAGATTTTTCAGGGAGAGCAATTAAAATTGGCCGCACCTCCCCATGCTAAAGCGCTAGTGAACTTTGGACCCCTGACGTCAGCGTGGAGCAATTTCACTGGACTCTCTTTTGCTCGGGCCATCAGGTTTCCGGATCGCGCCAATCACTCGGCATAATACGTACAGTCGTCGAAAAAAGAATTCAGCAAAGAGAGTCCAGAACTAGACTACATTATAGTGGACAGTGGAGCAGTGAGCAAGTAACAGGAATATAATTGGCAGCCTACATTTGTACATGTACATTTGTAGGTAGCTCTGGTTTTCTTTCTTTTTCGTCCACATCTGACACAAGTTAACATTCCACAGCTATTTCAGTTAAATGGCCCTTTAGAATTTGTCTCCTGGAACATATTGTAGGCCTACATGTATTTCCTCAATACACTTTCCAAGTAAATGCATGTTGTAATTTGTACATATTTATGCTCGAAATTTCATGCCATGTTTGCCTGTAACAGGTTTTATTTCATCGTAGATGATGAAGGGTTAGCGGTTTGGTTGGTTTTAAATTTATGTTAGGTGAAGGAAAGGCATTAGGCATAAGGTTTAGGAATATTGTAGTTTTTGATCCAGGGTTAAAGTTTTAAGTACATGTAAATAGAAAGTGACCACTTTATAGCGATTGCCACCAGAGCATACAAAACTCTGCTCAGTCAACTGTGCATGTTCTTTATTTTTAATGACTCATGTTTACAATACAAGATGGGGACAGTGCAAGAAAGGACACACTGACCTTACCAGGATTATAATAAACCTAATAAATCATTAAAGTAGTTTCTCAAAGAATGTCAGCGTCATATTTACACTCATACATAATTGCACAACTGGATGATGGAAAAAGAGATGACCATTTCTTTCCAAGTAACCAAACCCAAGCATTCTATGATAATTATGATGATTCATTCCAAGAAGAGAAGAGACTCCCTGACACAAAAAGTGAGATCTGGGGACCAATTCTATTTCTTTGAAATTGGACAGGTCAGCAATAATCTCGATGACTAACAGGAATTTCAAGACGAGCTAGGACGTTGTAAATGTAGCACAATAAGCTGCTAAAAAAATATTGTGTGCTTCATTGATGATCTTACAGAGACAGAATTCTCTACTCTCTGGGGAGTATTTCTTGATTTTATACTTGTGTACGGTAAATGATGATAGTAATTGTGAACTTGTGATATTAATGTCCGTCATATGTCACAAAGGTTAAAGTTGATGTGCAAGACTCTCTTCTCATTAACTTAACTGTGAATCCTACTTTGACTAAACTTGGGTCACCTTCGCGTTTTGGTGCTTTTTAGGGTCACATGCTAAGGTCAAAGGTCATTTGAGGTTATATGTTTGAGAACTTTTAGTACTTGCAAGACTCACTTGTGATAAATAACTTCACAACTGTTAATCCTATTGTGACCAAACTTGGAGGACCTTCAGGTTATGGTACTGTCAAGGGTCACATGCTAAGGTCAAAGGTAATTTGAGGTCATATATCATTTTAGGTTTAAGTTTTTACCCACAAGATACTCTGATGACTACATGTAGTAACTTTGCATACAAGTGCAACCAAATTTAGGTCAGGGATTGATGCTCTGTGGAGACATTCATGTACATGTATAAATTGGTCTCGGGTGGGGGAGACACAGTCTGGCTATTGCCATATTTTGAAGAGGAGAGGGGAGTTACTAGTACTCTATTCATTGTACCCATTTATGTCTATTTTTTTTATACTTTGCACTACCACAAAATGATATGACTGTTTCTTATTATACATCCCTTTACATGAAACTCAATTTGGTATGAGTTCTCATAAAACATTTAAAACAGATGAAAAATAACAAAATGCAACTGGCTAGTTTGTGTCTTGAAACATTCCCTTTTTGTCACGCCCAACGGAGGTGAAGCGTCCGTCGTCTGTCCATTCGTCATCCGTCACAAATGTTATGACAGATAACTTTACAACCGTCACTCACTTTTCAACCAAACTTAGGTTGTAGATGCACTAAGGTGACCTGTATGTTATGGTGCCATTGGAGGTCACATGATGATGTCAAAGGTCATTTGAAGTCAAACGTTAAAGTTTACCTGCAAGACTCTTATGACAGATAACTTTGCAACCAAACCTGGGTTGTAGAAGCACTTGGGGGACCTGCATGTTATGCTGCCATCAGAGGTCACATGGTAAGGTCAGAGTTCATTTCAGGTCAAACGTTAAAGTTTACCTGCAAGACTCTCTTATGACAAATCACTTTCCAAACATTAATAATGTAGATTTATGATAACTCATGCAGATTTATGCACTTGGGGGACTTGTTGCATGGCAACAGAGATCGCGATATTTCTAGTTATCGCAAGTGGGCGAGACAAAATATCGCTAATGGCTAGTTATATACTTGTCAGGTTGTGCTTTATGTTCTCTAAGTTTGATTTTGCATCTTTTTTTTCCCTTCTCTTTCCATTCAGGATGGCTTGGTGGATTTTTATAAGCATCTCTCAAACTCATCCCTGGAGGACTCGGCTCTCACCAACGGAGTCTGGAGCGGGAAGCAGCTGGTCGGTGTGGCAACACTAGGCATCCTGACAGTTGGTGCGTTCTTCTTCCGCTCGTGAGATTTCATCTTGAAGCCTCCCGCACCCTCAAGTTGTCTGGACGTACATGGAGGAGTTTGATGTTTGGGAGGCTGAGGGGTGTGATGATTACCATCGAAACATCATCCAGCTTAGCAGATGCTGTAATATGAGCAGATAAAACTCCACGGTTCAACGACACATGCTATGGCGATCATTGCTCCGAGTCAAATTCAACCCTAGACACCACACTATACCTAACTCTAACCCTAATCCTAAACATAACCTACAACCCAATCACACCCCAAATCACATCCTCAATGTTAACCCTGTATTTTTCTGAGAAATTCAAGAGCAAAATAGAGCAAATTTGGCATATAACGCATCACTCACGTCACTAACTCCTGTAAAGATGGACATACTAATGAGATCAAGACCCGAAGACAGAAGTGCTTGATAAGAACTCTGATGAGTCTATTGTTCTCACTTTCATAAAGAGTCTAGAGGTTATAGAACTGGCCCTTTTATGTTAAAGTTCAGCTACATGTACATTAAAAGTGCATTAGGTTAGGGAATATTCTTATACAAAATCAGATGCACAAATCACTAAATTCAACATTATAGGTCAAGAGGCTTTAGGCGACTGAGGACTAGTCTGTTGGCATGGCAACATGAGGCATCCCATCTGGTGATGCATTCTCAAATTTCATCTCTTGCTCGAGAATGGAGTAAGGAGTAGGGTTTGCAGCCCCCTAGAAATTAGTTTTATGAATAATGAATAATCAAATGTCCCTCTCCCCTTTAGGAAGAGAAAGAGAAGCCTCATCCACAATACACACAAAGATGTGGGATATATAAAAATCAACATTCTTATCACACTTCCACTGACAGAGTGCAAAGCAAATGATTACCATTGCTAGAAATGAAAAAAAACAAAAACCAAAAACCAAAACAAATTGAATCCCACTTAAAAGCTTAATGATTAATGACTTTTTGGAGGTCATACAACAAAAAGTGCAATTCTGATGGGGGCACAAACAATTTTTTTTTTTTTTAAATGGGGGGGGGGGGGGGGGGGTATTCTCACTCTTTAGCTCAATGTGTGAACGGCTCGCATAATACAAAGTTCCGCGTGAATGGACGAGATACATGCGGATGACAGCACTAGGTGCGGTCTTACATCTCGTCAACAATGTGACAAGATGGCTTCGAAACAAGTTTGGCATCATCCCAAGAACGATGGGATTTCCACACAATGGGTTTTCATGCATTTGATACAAAATGTGCGTGTTCATGTTCTTTTTGTCTTCTGTGTAAAAGTTATTGCAAGTTTTATGTATTACTTTTCCATTCTCTCCTCTCGCCTTCGTCTCATCTCGTGTTGGTAAATGAATGTGTCCATCTGTGTTCTGTACCTGTATCTCTTGCTCGCCATTTTACTCTGTACATAAATGTACAAACTTCACACCCCCAAATCCACACCTTCTCTGTCTGTCTGTCTCTCCCTCTCTCTCTTTCTCTCTGTCTCTCCCTCTCTCTCTTTCTCTCCCTCTCTCACTTTCGCCTTGTAGTTCTTCAACTGCACAAGAGGCTGCTACACATACAGTATATCTTTCAATGTAAATTGTGGTGCTAAGCGAATGGACTATCCTTCATTTTAGAGATTCTCTACTTACTCCTTGATATGCTCTTCATAATTCATATACTGTATATGTTCGTAACTGGCAGTGTTTTTGCATGTATATGTAGATATAAAATAAAAAGAAGAAGAATAATATACATATTTTTGTAGATTCTTTTTTCCAATTTCTTCAACTTAGAATGGAAGCACTAAACTCTCCATCTTTTCCAATTCATTAAAATTGATTACAATAACCTACATTTCCTGCAGTCGTGTATCCGTTAGACTGCCGAGCTGGAGAATGCTATGGTGTAAATCTATTGAAAATTCAAGATGTTTGAAAGGAACAGTGTCCTTTCGTGTTTTTTCAGAAATATTCGAAAAATAAACAAGCTTTGCTGTTAGATTTTACGCCAGTCCACTTTTTATTAAAAAACTTGTACCATCGATGTTACACACACTATTTTATTTCATTCCACTTCCGCTTTCGTTATGACTTTGCCAAACCACACATTCAGGACAGGCAAGATTGAATATGAACGTAGCCAAATCCAAGTACTTGCAAGTTCAGAATCTGGCATTTAGGCTCAATGAGTTTATGCCCGTTTGATGTCCGCATTTTCAACTCATTTGGGTACTTTATACTACATTGCTTCTGCCCCCTCCCCTTCACCACTAATTTTTTTTTCTCATAGATGTGACAATCAAATTTTGAGAAAAAGGTTGTATGTTGCTTCTGTTTTCCTTAATAATTTCTAAACTGATTTAACGAGGTGAAATTTCACCAAAAGTTGGGGGAAAAAGCTTGCAAAGCACTGCACTGTACATGCAGTGATGCTGTATGAATTGCTGCATGCATCCATGTCCTATACATGTTTGTGAAATGCAGGCAGTTGTGACGTTTCCAAGGTTTATCACAATTTGTGCTCTAGAACTCCATTCCTGACCCCCTACTGCTTACTCCAACTCCCCTACCCCACCCCACTCAAGGGAGCTCTAGAACTCCCTGCTCAACCAGCTCCTTCCTCCTCTCCTCTACCCCACCCCCACCCCACCCCACCCCACCCCAATCTAATCTAGGAAGCTCTAGAACTCCCTACTCAACCAACTCCCCTACCACCACTCTGCCACCCCCCCCCCCCCAACTTTCAGCTCTACAACTCTCTTCCTGACCCCTAATGCCTACTCCAACTCCCCTACCCCAACCCCACTCAGGGAGCTCTTGAAGTCCCTTCCTGACCCCCTAGTGCCTACTCCCACTCCCACTCCCTACCTCACCCTTCCCCACTCTATGCAGTTCTAGAGCTCCTTGCCCAACCCCTACTCCAACTCCCTTATCCCACCCCACTATAGGGAGCTCTAAAACTCCCTTCCTGACCCCCAAGTGCCTACTCCATCTCCCCCACCCCACCGTACTTTGTGCATTAGAATTCCCCAAACCACCCCCTACAAAATGACATGTACTTGTATGCATGTGATGTATAGTTGGTATTCAGGTGACTGAATGCAGTGGAGTTGGGGGAGTGGTGTACAAGTCTGGTTGATGAAGAAAAAAAAATATTTTTGCTTTTCTTTTTCTGAAGGTATTCAACTTTTGTCTAATCTTCTCAGTAGAAAATGACTGATAATGTGGATTACTGTTTGATTCCAGATATTCTTTTTATTCTGTGTTCCTAGTTTTATTGTTTATAAAGCTATTTTAGTGTGAGCTTTCCTTTTCTTCTACAATCTCTCACTGTTACCTTCTTTACCGTATCAAGCTCAATTTTGATGTCCCATATTCACTTGTGTAATTCTATGTCTTAGAAAACACCTTTGATTAATAGATTATAGACTTTGAGTCTTTTTGCTGACAAAACAGTACTTTCTTACAAACGATGGATGTTAAATTCATGTAGATGACCAAAGCAGTAAAACTTTGTAAATATTGTACATATATAAAACATGTTATATATTATATATCGTCTGTTTGGAGCCAGAATTGCATTAACCCATATACTTTAACACAGAGTTAGCGTCCTTCTGGCTCTCAACAGACGATATGAGCATACGATGACAGTAAACAGTAAATGTCTCCTTTTCTTGCCATATTTAAAGTCTAATGTTGCCTATGTGCAAATCCTATATAGAGGTTTAAAGATTTATTTGTGCATGCATTCCTCATACAATATTTATTATTTTATTATGTACATACATATAGTTTTCGCCCTCTAATATAAAAATGATGTTGAGTAATGATGGTTCTACATGTCATAGAGTTTCATTTTGAAATTAAACTGTCATTCTGTCAAGAAGCTATTTCAAAATTTTGATTATGTACATGTATGAAATAATATTTTAGGTTTCAGTATGATTAATTCACAACAATATCACTAAAATCTTTCTAAAAGAAGATTGCAAAACTTTCAAGAATTAACCTGAGGTAGTTTCAATATTTATTATTTTGAGATGAACAAAGAAAATTTGGATATAACATATCTGTAGAATTCTTGGTCCAATTCTTTTCATAATTAGTTCCAATTTGGATTTCTGAGGTTGTAGGGTCCCTTGGTTTAAAAGATAGGTCACTGTAGTTATTTATAAAAGTTGTATTTATGCCATGGAAATGTAAAAAAGAATCACTGTACTGGGCCCTATTTCAGAGAACTATTTATCAATAATAACTACCACATATCTATGACAAATTTGCTCTCAGCCAATCAGATGCAAGTATTTCAGTAGCTTATAACTGTTATCGTCACTTGTCATAGATATCAAGTGTTATGAAACGGGGCCCAGGTGCCATTGCCATGCCATAAATGGTAGATGTTTGAGCAAGATGTAACATACAATATCATAACAATAAGCTGTCCTGAAATACTATACATTTGACACATTTTGCAACAGTGGTGTTGTTGGATAGTTTGTGAAAATGATTTTGAACAATTTGAATCCTTTATGCTCTTTCTTGTGCAGAACAAAAGCCTATTCATTTGTCAATAAAGTAGAAACCATTTTCTCTAAAATATTGTGAATGTTGGCAGAATATGTAGGTCTTTTGAGCATAATGGGCCATTCTTTGTAAAGTGAAACTATTGGTCACCCACGTGACCATCTAATTTTGCCAATTGCTGGAAAATGTTATTACATTTAATTGATTTTGTTGTATTACCAGTTTCTTACATGAAAAAGATTTCCTTTTTTTTTAAACAAGAAAAAGTCATTTCTCACACATGACCGACCTAATTTTCACCTCTAAAAGAAAAGAATTCTCACTAATTTATGGAAAATCGCTTTCAAATTGTTCAGAGCAATCCCACCATACAGCAATGAAAAGTGGAAACGTGCACTCCAAGGGAAATACGAGAAAAGTAGCTTTGAATACCAACAAGTAAGACCTTTTTTTTCGTAATGTTGACCTCTGAAAGAAAATGATGTACTCTCATTTAAAATAATTACCCTTCATCTGTTGGGGGGTAACATTGTTACTCAAATAACCAACATGAGAGACTTCTACTACAAGACAAATACTGGAAAATTATAGGTTTAAATTAACTATTTTCAGGATTTTCGTCACGCACGTGAATGAGAATGGCCCAATTGGAGATGGAGAGTAGAGATGGGATAAAAATGATGATGATAATGGTAATGGACAAATGGTGATGATATTTAAAATGATAATGATGGTGACCACAATTATGATGATGATGGTAATAAGGGTTATGATACAACCAATTTCCAAGAGGATAATGATATGTAAAGTTTATGATGTTGACAATAATCATGATAATTATGACAAGGGTGATGATCGTGCTGATGTAACAATGAGAAATGTGACAATTATGAGGAGGATGAGAATGATGAAGGTGGTAAGGATAGAGAGGAGGAGGAGGAGGAGGAGGATAATGATGTTGAGGATGATGAAGATCGGGTAGATACTGCTAGTCCCTTTTACCAGGCTAAGTTGCTATATAAGTTGTATTATATTGTAAAATAGAGAACATGAAGAGCTCAGGATTGTTTCAATTGGTAGTTGAGCAATATATTGTATATTAAACACGATAAGAAATACTTTCGAAAAATAACTCAAGACAATTTCAATAGCCCTGTCTATCACCTTTAGAAATGTGTGAACATTACAATGGTGTAATTACATAATCCGAACCTGATTTCTATGGGCAGTACAATAGGCCTTTGAAATTGCCCTTGAGTTTATTTTTCGAAAGTATTTCTTATCGTGTTTAATATACAATTGCACATATTGCTCAACTACCAATTGAAACAATCCTGAGCTCTTCATGTTCTCTATTTTCTTTAGAATCATATTCTTCATCATTCTTTGTTATATTCTTTATCTCGTGAGCTATTGAAACCAGATATGGTATATCCGGTTTTGCTGAGATGAAGATTTTCATGTTTTAGTTTCACTTTTTTTCAATCTGGTCAAAGCTGGGACTTTACCCAACCCAGAGGATGTATAACGGGGGGAGGGGGCACGTACCCGCCCTATATGCAAAACCCAAATCGGGCATATCACTGCACATGAAGTGCAGAATGAAAATATGCCTACGGTATATGCATGTGATCCCCAGCAACAATTTTAGATCATAAAGGCCCCGGAAAATATGATGACCCTTTCCACTTCCGGGACCTCCCAGTAGACTGGTAGAAGAAGAAGACCACGAGACCGGAGCCTATGAGATGGACATTGTCGGTCATGGGGAACCCTCAAAAAAAATTGTCAGAAGGCTCAAGAGATTAGGCTGTCGGTCGTTTCTTCATCTTCTTCTTTCTTCTTCTTCTCCTTCTCCTCCTCCTCCTCCTCCTCCTCCTTTTTTTGAGATGGACATTAGGGAGCTTACGAAACGGGGAGAGAACAATGGCCTTATCACACGAGGGTAAAATTCATCGTATCGTATGGAAAGCTTATTAGTTTAAAGCTTATTAACTGATCAGCCCTCGAGCAAATTTTCCCTGTGTGAACGTCGATCTATACGATGTTCGTATAGATAGGAACTCGCGATCTAAAGACGGGTCAGAGCAGCCTACAGATACGAAGTTCGTATGGAGGGGGCAAGAGATTTTCAGGGTGTTCAGACGCTAAAAATCTATACCAAAACGGTATAGCTATACGATGAAATTTTGCGTCTGAACGCTGACTAACGAAACGACATATAGCGAAACAAGGGTCAGAGCATCGTTTCGAACTAGAACTCGATAAAGAATCACTGTTCCGTGTCCGTCTGAACGTATGGCGACCATAGAACGGTATAACTGGGCGGGGCTTAACGGGAGCGCGCGTGAAAGGTGGAAGAGGAAATCCAGGCAGGGGGGCTAGCGGATACCTCGTGATCATAACAACACGCGCAGTGGGAAACTGCGCATCTATACCACCTTTTTCACAACGGTCGCAATATGCGTCTGAACGACCCGTTAGCTATACGTCGTTTCTTTATCGAGTTTCGGTATAAACTGAATAGCGTCTGAACAGGGGGTTAGTGTATGAACGGATATACACGTCTCTAACTGGGCGGAGCTAAGACCGGGCGCGCATTTTGATTGACATGACCTACTATTATTATGATTATGGGCAATGGCCCTACTGCGCATTTAATCAGCAGTGAATCTCTAACGATCGCACCGAAATTTTGTGTGTGTGAATGACATCGTATGTAAAGCTTACTAGTTTAAAGCTCTTTAAACTAATAAGCTTTACAGAATTTTACCCCTGCGCGAAAGCGGGGCAAGACGGGGGAGAGTTAACCGACCGTGACGGTCCTCGCATGCACTCTCATGTCGTGTTTTTCCAAATAACTCCTTAGTTTTTCTATCAAGTTACGATAAAGTAGCTACGGCGACGCACTGCAGTGTTCACGCCCACAATCGCTTCCCGTCCCCAAGGATGCAAAAACGAGCTTACGATTTCAGGGCAGGAGCCTTTGAAGACGGGAGTCGAGCGAAAAATCCGTGTGCGCATGCGCGACTTCGAGTATCTCTCCGTCCGGTCCCGTTTGATTTCAGGACGGTTCTTGGGCGAAATAACGTCTGGTCTAAAGTTAGTCTGCAAGCACAGACCCTAATTTGACACTTTATCAGAAAATCATTGTGTCTTGAGAGAAGCCTAATTCAGCTACCTTCTGGTAGTGTCAGGAGCAGCTACAAGTGCATGGCCTATGGTAGTCTTACAGCGCAGACTCTCTTTTACGACTGACCAGGGTTGGTGCCTGCAAACTAGTCTAAAGTGGGGACGGGAAGCCGCATTGTTGTGTAACTGGGCGTGAACACTGTGCAGTGCGTCGTCGTCCACTTTTACGTAACTGATTGAAAAACTTGACTCTCCCGCCCAAGCTGTTACTCTCCCGTCCCGTTTCGTAAGCTCGGTTTTGGGAACCCTCGAAAAATTGTCAGAAGGCTTTTAAAAGATATTAGGCTGTCGGTCGCTTTTTCATCTTCTTCCTTTTCTTCTTCTTTTTCTTCATCTTCTTCATTTTCTTCTTCTTTTTCTTCTCCTTTTTCTTCTTCTCCTAATACTTCTTCTTCTTCTTCATCATATTCTCCTTCTCCTTCTCCTCCTCCTTCTTCTACATCTTCTTCTTCTTCTGTTTCTCCTTCTCCTCCTCCTTCTTCTTCTACTTCTTCTTCTTCTTCTTCTTCTTCTTCTTCTTCTTCTTCTTCTTCTTCTTCTTCTTCTCCTTCTGTATCTATAAGGTATGCCACTTGTGTTTAAAAGGGGAGGGCGAGGGCCGGTTATGCCCCCTTAAATCCACCCATACTAGATCTGCCACTGCAACTTGAGATGTCCATTATGTTTCCTGGAGTGGAATATTCAATAAAAATAAAATAAAAAGTAAAACCAGGATGCGATTGGTATCGATGATATTGCTTGTCCAGTTATTGAAGCTAACTATAGACCGTAGCTAAGCAACAGTCAAAACATAACTAAAAGAAAAGATATACATAATATACAAAATGCATAAAGAGAGATGGACATTAGAGAAAGAGAGAGAAAATAAAGAGAGAGAGAGAGAGAGAGAGAATAAAGCCATAGTCATGATCATTATTGAGATAAGAAGAAGTAGATGAGAGATGGAGACAAATAGAAATTATAAAATGTCTTCGAGATAATACGTAGGTGATAGAGAAAGAGAAAGAGCTTTATAAATATTATATAGATAATTTTTATAAAGATATAAATATCAGAGAGAGGGTGGGGGATAAAGATAGACTGAGATGAAAATAAAAATCTGTCCTCGACCCCCCCCCCCCCTCCCCATTTTTTTTTTTAATTTACCCTCTCTCCCTCAAACAAAAGTATCATTGGGCAAGAGAAAATCGGGGTTTTTTTTCGATTTCGCAGAATTTGTGAATAATTAGACAATGAACAGCAACGCGCCCTCCTTTTCACTGGTTATGAGTGCCCCTCTTCCCTTCTTAAAAGGGGCCTTTTTCTATCACGAAATGTGCCATTTTAAAGTCGTGAAATAGCCCCATTCAACTTCAACTTCGGAGCGCTGTCCCTTGGTAGTGGAGTCGTGGGCAGTAGGGGCACATGCATGTAAAGTGCCCCTTTTCAAAGCATAATCGCGCTTCTTTTCATTTTTATCAAGTGCCCCTTTTCGTCTATCATACTATGATAAAGAGCCGTTTTGCTAAAGTAACCGGGCCCTTTTTCATATATATACTAAAATGCTCACACATAACGTGCCTACCTATCAGTGTCCCTAGATAGACCTCTTTTCTTCTATCACCAGGGTGCCATTGAAACCCAGACTAATTTGCAATACTCAAGAGCTGAATTAAAGCATATAATACAGTCACACTCGACAAATCACCGTCCTTGAAAGTGTGTATGATATTTCGCGCATGCCCTTTGAAAACATTAGTATGGACCTTACGAATTTAGAGCAATAGGTTACATGGGTTATCTATAGCGCCAATCTGAATCAATGCGCCCTTTTGAGCTTGTCCCGTACGTTACTTCCCCCTTTATTCAAGACAAGCATTTTTACCATCTATTTTTACTGCAAAGGGCATTACCAAAGATCAACCGTGATGTTAAGAGGAATTATATACTATAGTAAATGATCCCCCGGTCTCCCTTGAATCATTTACATCACGTGCCCCTAATCCAGGCGCGTAGCCAGGGGGGGGGGGGGGGGAGTGGGAGAAGTGAAAGCCTAAAACGGTGCTACGAGCCGTTATCTTTCTCTCCAGATTTTCTAAAAAGTTTTCGCGCTTCGCGCGTGAAGGGGTAAACTCCTCCTCCCTGCGCCCACCCCAGTTACATAATCAGTGCAGTATAGCGTCCAAATGAAACTGAAAAGCAGTCTGGGCGTCGAACTAACTTTTCGCCTTTAAAAAAGGTGCTATACAAGCCCTTATCTTTCTCTCAAATTTGCTAAAACACAAAGGTTTCACGCCTTCCGCGGGAGGGGGGGGGGGGGGGGGGATTCTCCCATTCCCTCCCTGCGCCCACCCCTGACATATACAGTGCAGTTTTGCGTCCAAATAATTGAAAAGCAGTCAGAACGTCGAACTAACTTTCCACCTAAAAATATACGAGCCGTTATCTTTCTCTCAAATATGCTAAAACGTCAAAGCTTCCCCCGGCCCTCCCTGCGCCCACCCTTGACATGTACAGTGCAGTTTTGCGTCCAAAAAATTGAAAAGCAGTCAGAGTGTCGAACTAACTTTCCACCTAATAAAGGTAAGCCGTTATCTTTCTCTCAAATTTGCTAAAATGTTAAAGCTTTCGCGTCTTGCGCGGGAGGGGGAAACTCCCCTCCTTCCCTGCGTCCACCCCTGTTACATACAGAGCAGTATTGCGTCTAAATAATAGAATAGCAATCTGGGCGTCGAACTTTTCACCTAAAATTAGGTGCTACGAGCCGTTATCCGCTTTCTCTCAAATTTGCTAAAATGTTAAATGTTAAAACTCCCTCTCCTTCCCTCCGCCCACCCCTGTTACATGTACAGAGCAGTATTGTGTCCAAATAAATGCAGTCAGGGCGTCAACTAACTTGCCACCTAAAAAAGGTGCTACGATCCGTTATCTTTCTCTCAAAATTTTCTAAAACGTCAAAAACGTCATAGTTCGCGCTTCGCGTGTGAAGGGGTAAACTCCCACTCCCTGCGCCCACCCCTGTTACATATAGTGCAGTATGCCTATTGCGTCCAAATAATTGAATAGCAGTCAAAGCGTCGAACTAACTTTTCACCTAAAAGAGGTGCTACGAGTCGTTATCTTTCTCTCAAATTTGCTAAAAATCTCAAAGCTTTCGCGCTTCGCCCGGGGGGGGGGGGGGGGGGACTTCCCCCTCCCTGCACGCAACTCCTGGAGAGCACGCTTCGCGCGCTCATCAGCAAACTCTGTGTGCTCAGCATCAACAAATTTTGTGTGCTCACAACCGACCCCCATGAAATCAAATCCTGGCTACGCGGTTGCCCTAATCTAGTCCTGAAGCAACTGCTAAAAGCAGCTTTCTAAAAATCACCAAGAAGCTATAGGCTATAGGCACTCGCACTTGTAGTTTATCGAATTATGGAGCATCATAAGTTTTGTTTGTATGAATGATCAATAAAACATATCTTTAAAAAACTAAAAAAATCATCGCACCAAACTATGTATACATACAGCAAGTAAATGCGACCTCATGATGATTTTATCAAGAAATACTTTGGTACCTAATATAGTTTAAACAATAAATATGTCTCAAGGCTGCAAAATAATATATGCCTGCCATAAAAAATGTATTGGCGTTCAGCATAAGAAAGACAAGATTTTTTTGTTTTCCTCGATGATCGAACTTCGCTCCCTCGCAAATGGATCACCAGATCATTAAATATATATAGACCTACATTGTACAACCACAAAGTATGACGAGGAAGCAATATTTAAAACTACCGGTCCCGGCTACCGGTATATTACACAGTGATCAATATAGTTATGACTTTTAGTCTATGGGCATATAGGGGTGCACTTAATTTGCTATCAAACTTTTCCAAAGGTTCTCTTTTTTGCGCACCCCTGAAATACTCCGCAGGCTCGGCCCTGACTTGAGTTCTTTTTTGTGTGTGAAAGACAAAGGGTTTTCAAGAAGAATACATCTCATCTTTCTAACTTCTATTTCTGATTTTAAAAAAATATATTCATAGTTTTATCAACTTTCAAAGAGAATCATCCATCGATACATTGACGATACACTGCTCGCAGCAAATTTAGTATGGATTGAGTTCAAGACAATTTGTGTTTTTTCTTGTATCACTCGTCATATCTAATTTTTTTCCTTGCTTTTATCGTACATCAAACAATAATTTTATGATTAAGATAACCACATTTAATCATTTTGGTCCCATCATACCCCGTTTTCTTCCTATAAAAAACCCCCAGCAAAGCAATAATGTAGAAATAATTATCAATAATATGGCAACTGGAAGAGAGGCTAAGTTTATTTGGGTTACTTTTTGTTGAAAGCTAAAAAATTGTCCGTGAGGAATACGAAAGGACAACAAAATACAGAGAAAAGTGCGTAAGTGCAGCTGTTTTATTACGTTTTCAAAGTTGTCGGTTATTTTGCTGGATAATTTTCACTTTCATTTTATTTTGTTGGGTTTTAATTTAGATTCAAAGTTCTCGTAATCTACAAATATACTCGAGGTCTACGCCCATAATATCTGTTGACTGTTGTAAATTTTCTTTGAATTTCTTTTGTGTTGTCCGATGTGCGAAGATTTGTGTGAGCCTATATCAAGTGTACACGACTGGCGTCGCTCGCTCTGCTCTGCGGGCGCGGAGACTGTAGCCTAGGCTAAGCCTATGGCTAAGGCTACGTAGCTAGCCGGCCCGCTGGCGCTGGCAGACTTAACTAGGGATACCTAGGGACACTCCCGGGTACATTTCTGTAAAATAGTTGGTATTTTCTGTCGCATGTACTAAAGGTATGGGGGGGAAAATAAGATAAATATTTTAAATATTTGCTTTCAAATTCAGCCCTTAAAAATCTCACTCCTACCTCAAATGGCCGTTAGGAAGAACTTTTGATATTTACAGCAAAATCCAAAGTCAAAATCTTGTCCAAAACCGGAGAAATCCCCGCCGATTTGTTTCGCGATCGCGTGTTGTTTACAAACTGCCGATGTCTTAGACTAAAATCGGCCAATATAATTTTTGTCCACGAAGAAACTCGGGATCGCAAGGGCACATCGATCTTTACGATCGCGCACACAGAAAATCGGAACTTTTCCGTGTACGCCATAGGGACCGAATTTTTGAGGACAAAACTCTTTTGGGGAGATGTCAGCGCCCGCGGCGACCAGGAAATGTACACAATGACTCCGATAGCTCGTTTCGCGAGAATCAACAGTAAATTGCGGATTTCATTTTTGTAAATATCTTTTCCAACATTGGTGAGTTGAATTTATTGTATTTCTTGGATATTTTGGGGTCGGTTTTTGAAAATTAAATGCCGATTTTGAGTGAATATTGGTGACTTTTGTGCAGTGGTGTTTTAAAAAGATGAGGTGTATGACTGCCTACATTATACACACGAAGTATAGGAATGTAGCTATGAGTGCCTAGGGAAGATACTGAACGCAGGCACTACGCCTCTATATTCAGTTCCAAGTTCTTTTTCCTCTTCAAGATGGCTGGATCATATCCTGGTGCAGGCGATTCGTAATCGTACTTAATGGGCTCATTTTTCCAGCACCTATCCAAAGCTACTTCAAAACTGTGCACACTTGGGGCAGTAATGGTGTCGTTGGAAAGATTATTCCATGGTTTACGTATTCGTACATAGAAAGAATTTTTGTATCTCTGAGTTTTGGTCCTAGGAATAAACAATTTTCTACTATGTCCTCTTGTCTGATCTCTGGATTGTAATTCAAGATTTGGGGTTACATCAGAATCGTATTTATTAAAAATCTTGTATGTTTCAATCATATCGCCTCGAGCCCTCCTGTAAGCTAAGGTAGGGATATTCAACTTCCTCAATCTTTGTGCATAAGGCAGCCCCTTTAACTCTGGGACTAATCTAGTTGCTCTTCTTTGGACATTTTCCAAAGCATGTATATGTTTCTTAAGGTGGGGGCTCCACACAGCATGAGCGTACTCTATTTGGGGACGAACAAGCGATTTGTACAAGAGTGAAAAATTATCCTTATCTAAATAAACAAAGGTTCGTCTGATTAAATTCATTAGTCTGTTTGCCTTATTGATCTTTGTATGTAAATGTTCTTCAAAGTTTAGCTTATCATCAATCACCACTCCCAAATCTCTCTCAGATGACACTTGCTTGAGGGCACTTTGCGAATTATCACTGGTCATATTATACACATATGGACTTGCCAGGGCAGACTTGGGGTTACCAATGGTGAGAACACTACATTTCTTAGGGTTGAATCTAAGCAGCCATTTGTCAGACTTAGCCAGGATTGGCTTCGTGAGTGTAAAAAAAAAAAATGGCTATACGCCTTTTACATCACGAAGCCAGGCGTTCATCCCCAGCAATCAAATTGCGGACGGGTTTAATAGCAGGACATGAAAATGCCCTGAAAAGTGAAATAACACTTTTCTGACATGTCTGATAACTCCCGCGACCGACAGGCCATTCCCCACAGCGTTTCCTAGTACTAGGGAAACGTTTGGAATTAGAATCTCTTTTTGATTGAACGTATTTTTACCAAAAAATGCAAAAAAAGATCATAAGAAATTTCTGAGAACTCACCAGTGTTTGTGTATCCATGCCTCCTCTTGTCATGCAGATATAAAATGGCGGCTGCGTGCGACGGCGCGCGATACAACCATAATTGAAACTAGAATTGAATTCGTCATGAGGACGAATTAGGTGGTCTGTCCTTCAATTTGTACGATCATGATTGTAATCAGGATGATCATAATGGGGAAATACTAAACTGAAGATAGGATGTCAAGAATGCCATGAATGGAGATGCTTCTTGAGGACGGGAATGTAGCAAAATGTGTAACGGTCATTGTAAAATGATTATGGTGATGATGATAATGGTGATTATGATGATTATAATGATATATGATGGCGATGATATAATAATAGCGATGATGATCATGACGGTGATGATAATAATGATGATGATACAGGATACTTGGCAGATTAACCCTTTAGCTCTAATACAGGACAGGAAATCACAATTTCCATAGGGTCGTACACAAAACTACTGCACACTACTTTCTAATAGACATAATACGGAAAATAAGGCAGTTTATTACATGATTTGTGATTTTTTATGTTATACTAGTCGAAGAGGATGGTAAAATGACAGGCAAAAAGAAGCAAAAAAAAAATTTGTTATGGACCCACCGGGGATCGAACCTGGGTCACCGGAATGGGAGGCAAGTGCTTTGACCAATAGACCAAAATATTTCCCATAGAGATAACACGTAAACGAAAACGGGATTCTCAAATCACATTTTGTACTGAAAAATTGGGCATGATCCCGACATCTGATCAAAAATTGGAGACCACATTTGTAAAAGCTTATAGTCTCAGCTACAACATATTAAAATCTGGAAGAAAATAGACCAAAAATAACTGAGATACTGCTCAGAGAACGATGTCATGTAGATTCATGATTCGAAAAAAAATCATCTTCCATAGACATAACACGCAAATAGGGAAAATTCTGACATGGCATCTTGCATTGAAAATTTCAGTGTGATGACGTCATCAAAATGAAAAATGGTGGTGACTGATCTGGTAGAGAATTGTCTCAGCTATAACATATCAAAATTTGGAAGAAAATCGATCACCTATTGCTGAAATATTAGCAAATGAATACAAAAATGATGACGTCATTTTTTCAAAATCATTTTTTTGAGTTCATATGCAAATATGATGACGTTAGAACATGAGATCGGCAAAAATTCTACATGAATTCAAATCTACAACTCCCAGGCTTTCAGAATATGTAAAGGAATTGGGGGGTTTCCGTGCATTCTGAGGAGCTATGGCGAATTCTAGATAGGCATGTTTTTACCACTTTTTACATTAGAATGCCCATTGACATGCGCACGAATTTGAAAGTTTGATGCGCGCGTACGACATTATGGAAGGTCGAGAATGACTGTTAATAGTTGGAAATTGTCAAGAATAGTATCAGGAAGATGAAACATGCGAAAAAATGGCGTTTTTACGTTCTCTACGCGCTGTGCGGACGCGCACGGACAGGAAATTTTAAAATGCGTAAAATGTCCTGAACCATACCCTAATTTGATTAAAAAGTGATTTGGAGCATTTTTAAATTTTGACGCGCGCGTACGTGCGCGTCATGATGCGCGCATGGATTTTAATGACATTTTATGTTGACCCTTGACCTGAAGTTCATGTGTGTCAAATATGGTTTATTTTTGATGACTCGTTATGAAGATATGATTGTTAATGTGATTTCACAAAATGGCGCCTGGATGACGTCACGATGACCTCATGACCTTGAAATAGATACCCGACCTTGATCTTATAAGTCCTCATAACTGTAGAGATTTTGATAAAAATTGACTCAGCCGATATTGAGGAATCATGGTAACAAGAAAGTGGTGGAAAAATAAAAATAAATAAATAATAAAGAATAAAGAATAAAGAAAATTCTGACGAAATTAAGAGGTGGTCTGTCGACTACGACAGACCACCTAACTATACGTCATTGGGAAGAAAATATAGTTAAATTAATTTCCTTACTGCTACTTTGTTTTTTCTTGATAGTATAGGTATCAAGAAGTGTCTAACAATGAAATTATTTTTTTTTTATATTCAGATTTCATTCATTGGTCCATATTTCAAAAATACAGAAAATCAGCCTCCGCTGGTATAAGAAAAACATTATACATAACAACAATATGCAATATACATAATAACAAACATAATAACGATATCACAATTTAAATATGCATGGTTTCCAAGGTGTAAAACATGCAAATCAGCCGTACATCATGTACATGCAGATGGCATTGGCTTCACGCACAAAATGCACATATCTGCCCAAACACCAGTGAAAAGTGGCAATTTAAATTTGTTACTGCAAATCCCTTCACTTAAATGAGAGATAAATGCAGTACCTTTCATGGGTGTTATAGGCTTACTTCGAACCATCATGTGATCATGTTAATGTCACATGGTCACGTTACACAACCTTCCGTGAATACTAAGCCTAAATTAACGAAGGGTAGGGTGTAACATTTGTGAAATACCCCCCTCATATTGGCAAAGTGTGGGGTCCAGTTTACCTGACACTTTTAAAAAAGTATTGCAAATCTATGAATACTCATGTCTGGAAAGACTTTAACCCAAGACTTTGTCAATAAGAGGGGGGTATTTCACAAATGTTACACCCTACCCTTCATGACTTTAGGGCTTAGTTTTCACAAAAGGTCATGTAACGTGACAATATGACATGAACGTGATCACAACAAGATGGCTCGAAGTAAGCTGGTGTTATATTACAATCTATCTGTTGTTCCTTTTCACAGAGAGTGCTCACTAATGAGGAAAATGGCCTAATTAAATAGTGACAGACGACACGAGACCTTTTCGAACAGTGTGTGAGACCTCACAGCAGCAATGTACCCTTAACACAAAATTTGTGCAATGACCTTTGACATTCCCAAGTTGGAAAACGGAAAAAAACAAAGATTACATAGGGGTAATGTATTGCTCCCAGCATTAAAGAAGTTGTTTCAAGAGCAAAAATGAGGATATAGAAAAGAAACAAAATTTTATCAATGTTGTAAAATTCATGTAGATTATACTATTTTGTGCCTTTTTTTATCTGGTTGTACATTTAGATGTACTTCATACGAGCCTTCAAGCCTTACATACAGAAATTTGTTTAGACTTTTTTTTCTTCTACTGCCCATGAATTGTCACATTCCAAATTTAAACTCCTTTCTAATGTGTGATGTCATGTCAAAAAAGTTTCAAGCTCCTCGGGTTTGAACTTCATCAAAGGCTTCTAATAATTAACAAGAAATTAAAAAACCAAAGGTCAAGGGCCATTTTGTTGTGAGAGTCCAACAACCATGGCCGTGCCTGACGGAGGGCTCCCTCTGACGCCCTTCATTCATCAGGTCGGGGGTCACCGAGGTATCCTATTGTACGACAGACACACCATCTGTAAGCCAGTCTTCGAAAGGGAGCTACAGAACTACCGCTACCTGGCTCCCATTATAGGGGACTTCATGCCAAAGTTCAAAGGTTAGTCAGCAAAGTGTAAAAATCATTTTTTTCGTTTACAGGAAATATTTTTGTATTCGGTGTTGTAAAAGTGCCATTTTCTCACCGTGATTTTTAGTTCACCAGAGCTAAATCGCCCACCGCTCCTGTTTAATTTTTTTTTCGCTGAGTCAGCAGATACATTTTCTCAGTACTCGGGCATACATGTACATACATGTGGTAAAAATACTGATTCTTTCATTCATGTTGAGTTCCAGAGGCATACATGTAGCTGCATGGTCTAGATATTGAAGGGATGTCATCACATGTGTCTAGTTCCCTGATTATCTCTTCTGATTATTTAAAATTTTAACTATGGAGAAAAACCCTTCAGCCCTTACTGGTTAATTAGAATAGAGCAGCAGAGCATTGAAAGAAAATATAATTGTTGCCAATTTAAAGAAGAAAAAGCAGATTGATAAATGTAGCCTAATTCCCATTCCCTCGTGGATGAAAAGACTTCTTTCAGGTTTCTCATTGCATTCCTTCCCTACACTGTAGGTGTTGTTGAAGTTGTCATTGAGAAAGACAAAGAAGGTGACGTGACATATAAGGCTATCACAGCGCCCTCTTTCCAGGACAGTGACCGTCGTATGCTCAGCGATGAGGTGCCAAGTAACATCGAATTGAATTTAATATCGTCAGTTGACTCAAAATGCAGCTTAAATCACGCTGTTCGCAAAGGAGACGTCTGTAATAATCATGAACATCATGTATCCTGCTGCTTCCAGAACAACAAAAAGAATTCACCTTGTCAAAGGTAAAAGACTGATTGACTGGTATTTTTTAAGCTGGACTTATTGAAACTTGTTGAATATGGGGGCTCACATTGTTATACCTACATGTGTATCAAAAGACAGATTTTTTTTCTTGTTATTCATTCTCTTGTTATGTTTGTATAATTTTCTTTATGTTGTAAAGCGCCTTGAATGAATAATGGGGCTATAGAAATCTTATGCATTAATTATGTTATTATTCGTAGTCGACAGATCACCTCTTATATTCGTCAGAATTTTCTTTATTTATTATTTATTTATTTTTATTTTCTGGCCCTTTCTTGTTGCAACGAAATCTCAAAAACTTTTCAGTCAACTTTCATGACATTTCCGTCAGTGATCAGGTCATATAAGGTCAAGCTCCAAAATCTTTTTCAAGGTCATCAGGTCATCGTGACGTCATCCACGCGCCATTTTGTGAAATCACATTATCAATCATATCTTCATAACGAGTCATCAAAAATGAACCATATTTGACACACATGAACTTCAGGTCAAGGGTCAACATAAAATGTCATCAAAATCCGCGCACGCATCATGACGCGCACGTACGCGCGCGTCAAAATTTAGAAATGCTCAAAATCACTTTTTAATCAAATTAGAGTACGGTTCAGGACATTTTAAGCATTTAAAAATTTTCCGTCCGTGCGCGTCCGTGTGCGCGTTATGCGCGCGCGCAGCGCGTACATAACGTAAAAATGCCGTTTTTTCGCATGGTTTGTCTTCCTGACACTATTCTTGACAATTTCCAACTAATTACAGTCATTCTCGACCTTCCATAATGCCACACGCGTGCGTCAAACTTTAAAATTCGTGCGCGCGTCAATGGCCATTCTAATGTAAAAAGTGGTAAAAACATGCCTATCTAAAATCCGCCATAGCTCGGCAGAATGCCTGGAAACCCCCCAATTTCTTTACATATTCTGAAAGCCTGAGAGTTGTAGATTTTAATTCATGCAGAATTTTTGCCGATCTCATGTTCTGACGTCATCCTATTTGCATATGAACTCAAAAAAAATGATTTTGAAAAAATGACGTCATCATTTTTGTATTCATTTGATAATAATTCAGTAATACGTTGTCGATTTACTCCCAAATTTTGATATGTTATAGCTGAGACAATTCTCTACCAGACCAGTTTCCACGGTTTTTCATTTTGATGACGTCATCACAGTGAAATTTTCAATTAAAAACGACATGTCAGAATTTCCCCTATTTGCGTGTTATGTCTATGGAAGAGGATTTTTTTTCGAATCATGAATCTACATGACATCGTTCTTTGAGCAGTATCTCAGTTATTTTTCGTCTATTTCCTTCCAGATTTTAATATGTTGTAGCCTGATAAATACTCTTTCTATGAGGGTTCGGTTTTTTCAATGTGATGTCGGGATCATTGTCAATTTTAAACTACAATATGTGATTTGAGAATCCCGTTTTTCGTTTACGTGTTATCTCTATGGGAAATATTTTGGTATATTGGTCAAAGCACTTGACTCCCATTCCGGTGACCCAGGTTCGATCCCCGGTGGGTCCATAATTTTTTTTTTTTTTTTGCTTCTTTTTGCCTGTCATTTTACCATCCTCTTCGACTATTATAACATAAACAATCACAAACCATGCAATAAACTGCCTTATTTTCCGTGTTATATCTATTAGAAAGTAGTGTGCAGTAGTTTGTGTACAACCCTACGGAAATTGTGATTCCCTGTCGTGTATTAGAGCTATGGGGTTTATCTCCCAAGCATCCTGCAATATCAAATAGTCCTATTTGACATCACAATATCTCAGAATTGGCTTAGTCAATTATCTTCAAATTTTTGTCAGTCATCAGTCCTAATAAGGTCAAGTTCCCGCATCTTTTTCAAGGTCATCAGATTATTGTGACGTCATCCAGGCGCCATTTTGTAAAGATCAACTTATGATCGTATCTTCTTCACGAAATGTCATCTCTCTTTCATATTTGGCATGGCTAAGGTCAATGTCACTTCAGTCATGGTCATCACCATTATCATTATCATCATCATTATTATCATCAACATCAATATCATCATCACTGAGATGATATTCATGATGATGATGATTATCATCAGCATCATTATCATCACCATCAATCATCATTATCACCATTATAATCATCATTATCATCGTCATTATATTATCATCATTATCATCATTATCATCACCATCATCATCGTGATGATGATGATTATCAACATCATTATCATCATCACTGTCATGATATCCACGAATCATCCAAAATTCATGTTCACACACTCTATGCCCCATTGAAACAAAGGGGGCGCTATTTCACTAAAATAGGTAGTAGAGCCTACGAATTGAAAATGCTAGGAAAAGGCTGAAATCATAAAAATTGTGAATAGATTAATTATAATTACCGATATCAACGTCATGTTTCACATTATCATTTTGTCATTCGTCTTCGTCAAAAATATCAAGATCAAAAGACAGATCACCTAATTCGTCTTCAGTGACGAATTCAATGTCTAGTTATTATTATTATTACTAAAATTGGTTTGTACCACTTATGGCCTTTAGCGAGGCATTTTATCTACATTACTCCTCTCGACCCACGTTTTAAATTGGTACCTGGTGAGATGGAAAAGTCATTGTGATTTGTTCAGAATTGTAAGCTTCTTTATGGAATGTTCTCCATGGAGTGGAGAAGGTGCATACATTGTGTGCGAGCAAGTCTGAAATCCGATAACCGGGGTAATAATTGTAAAGTGCCTAGAGACATCCTAGATGTATTAAGCCCACCGCACACTATACGATCGGTCTACGCTCCGATTTTGAAAGAAAATGTTATAGCATTAGATATAAACATTTAAACACATTAGATATGTTTGATTGAGGTTCAGAATAGTTACATAGATAGTCAAATCGAAATTACAGGCTATTACGAGCATTCTAGTCAGAGGAAAGGCCAAATCGGCTCCGAATCGTAGTGACGTCAGAGCAGTCATGCGATTGTCTACGATTTGAAACTGATTTGGCCCTTATCCTGGATATAAGGCTGACATTGCACCAAATTCCTATGTTGAGTATTCATATTATTGTTCAGAACATGAATCAGCTATCTTTCACTGGTTAAAACTGCCTATATTTAATGCTATTGCGATTATTTCCCAAAATTGGATCGTAGTCGATCGTATAGTGTGCGGTGGGCTTTAGATGCTATATAAATCCAGAATATACCAGTTTTCAATTTTCCATCCATGATTTCTGATGAGTTTTAGTGTATTAACATGAGAAAGAATCTCCAAATCTAGGCTATTGCTTATTTCAGTCTATTATTTAAGCCAAAGCTCATAGTCACTACCCTTATAGTGGTTCATTCTAACTTGTGCTCTTAGAAACAGCTACCTGATGCTTATACTCATACTGGGGAGCGTTTCATCAAGCGTTTAGTCAGTGATTTTCACCGACAACTGTTATAAGCTACTGAAATCCTTGCATCTGATTGGCTGAGAGCAAATTTTAAAATCACTGACAAAACACTTGATGAAACGCTCCCCTGTTTGCACATGGAAATTCAATCAAGATGTAAACTTTTTCATCTCTCATTTGTGTCATTAAAGATAGAGTTGAGTGTTGGTCATGTGATTGCATTGTGTAAGAAACAGTCTAGGAGCAGTTAGGAAAGGTTGATGTATAGTAATATACATAAGAATCTGTGTACATGCTGTAAGGGCTTGGAATCACCAAAGTTAGAAGAAATCTTGCACTGCACACAGAAATGTGTATATGGGACTACAAACACATGTAGCATGAAAGTTTGGCCGAACATTGCAGCTGTTTTTGTCACATTTTGAATATGAAGGCATTTGAAGAGCAATCCCTTTCAGGGGTTATTTCTTCTATGTTAACCTTCCAGACTAACATAAAAAGAATGAAAAAGCTCACAATTTATTTTTTACATTTCCCAGAAATTAAGCTTCCCTTTGAGGTGGGATCAGTCAATTTTATGACTATTTTGACAGTTACAATGTTCTGATAATTCTCCATTATTCAAGAAACTAGCAAAATCATATTTCTGGAAATTTCTGAACCTTGAAAGAGCTGGTGTCTTCCTATAATGCTTGCATGACGTAAAGTGACATACTGTACAAAAATGAATTATCAATATTTCTCAGAGAAATTACATCTAGATGGAAAGGACTGACAGAAGGTGCAAAAAACAAGATACATGTACATTTTTTAGTTTTTCTTCATTTGATGTCAATTAGAATATTCAAACATGTTTTTGATCTTTCTAGATAGGGTATTTTTGGTAAGGGTATTCCGTATTACCATGTACAAGTACACTGTAGGTCAAATTGGACAAAGATATTTGATGAATTATCAATTTAATTTGTCTATCAGATGTTATTTTCTAACGTCTCCCAAAAAGCCTTGGAAATATTTTGGGCCTTTTGATAGCACGCCCTATTCAAACCAAGATCTTGATTGAATTTTCATAACTTTTCTATATACATGTACAGTGTATTGTAATTTTCAAGACCTGACCTCATTTAGGAACTTCAAGTCTTTTCTGTAATATCCAGCTCCACCACCACTAGCATTGCAATCTTCTTGTTAAAAAGTATTCATAGATCTATTCTATGATCAACTGATGTATCTTGATAGAGTTGCCAATTTCTGATTGATCAGTTTCAGACTTCATCCTGCTTATCGGATTCTCATCAGACTTTCACTTATCTGTTCGTCTCATTATTCTGCTTTTATTGAATTAAAACAAACTCAAATAATTTCTTGGTACTACAAAATTTCAATATGGCACGAAAAAGAGACATGATAACGAAGCTTTTTGACCTGCACTCATCAGGTTATCACGCAGGTATATAACAAATTACTTGAAATCAACTATATTATACTCGATGAACCCGGACGCAACCCAGACGCCGTAATTTCAGAACAATCGCAAAGCTTGGACGAACTCCTTTTGTCTGCACAGAAGGGGTTCGTGCGATTGAATGTAGGCTTTCGTCCAAGCTTTGCGATTGTTCTGAAATTACGGCGTCTGGGTTGCGTCCGGGTTCATCGAGTATAATATAGTTGATTTCAAGTAATTTGTTATATACCTGCGTGATAACCTGATAAGTGCAGGTCAAAAAGCTTCGTTATCATGTCTCTTTTTCGTGCCATATTAAAACAAACTCATTATTAGGGTAGACTTCCCCTAAGAAATCCTGTGTGAAAATGTTCATGTTTGACAGAAGTTTCAAAAGCAGAGGAATTTGAATGATGACCACAGGACAAAATCATTTCTCATTGTATTGCTTCAATATGAGAAAAATAACTTTGCTACAGCTTAGCATTGTGACTATCCTACATGTACATGTATGATGCCTCTGTATAAGAAATACATTTTTTGTTTGTTTATTGGAACTCTTTTGGGATTTCCTATAGTTCAAGTAATATTTCATCGCAGAGATTTTTTAATATTTTATTATTTTCAACCAGAGCTCTTTTGGAGCTTTCCCAGAGCTACATGTAACTGCTCACTGCTCTCTTTCATTTTTTCCAGTCTTGCCTAATCTTGCTATGTATTTAAACAAAAGTCAAAGAAATCTGACAAAAGGTTGTATGGCTAACAAAATAACCTGCAACACTGTATTATTTTCTCTCTGCTTATGCAGAATATCCCCCAACCAGCAATGCCTTGATGACAGCCAGCTTCCGAAGGAACCAACTACAGAGAAGGTCTTTGAAGATGCCACAGACTACTGCTTCCGGCCGCGGGGTAATGGTCTGAACCCCTGGAGTCTACGGGTCCATCAGCTAGAGGTGCTGAGACTTACCACGGGAGAAAACAGACCTTTCAAGATCCATACAGGTAGTATTGATGACCTGTTTTTTGTTGTTGATGTTGTTGTTGTTGTTGTTTTTGTTCTTCTGCTTGTTCTTGTTATTTCTTCTTGTTCTTTTTGTTCTTGTTCTTCTTCCTCTTCTTCTTCTCCTTCTCCTTCTTCCTCCTCTTCTTCTTTTTCCTCTTCTTCTTTTTCCTCTTCTTCTTTTTCCTCTTCTTTTTCCTCTTCTTCTTCTTCTTCCTCTTCTTCTTCTTCTTCTTCTTCTTCTTCTTCTTCTTCTTCTTCTTCTTCTTCTTCTTCTTCTTCTTCTTCTTCTTCTTCTTCTTCTTCTTCTCCTTCTCCTTCTTCTTCTTCTTCTTCTTCTTCTCCTTCTTCCTCTTCTCCTTCTTCCTCTTCTCCTCCTTCTTCCTCTTCTTCCTCTCCTTCTTCCTCTTCTTCTTCTCTCATCTTCTTCTCTCATCTTCTTCTCTCATCATGCATTCTGTTCTACTTTCCTTTTATTAATACTCCTGATTTTGATTTTTTTCCTTTATCTACTATTTCCTCTTCTTTCTAATCTTTTCTCCCTCTCCGTGTTCTTTCCTCCTGTCTTTTTCTCTTCTGAGCCTGTCATTCTTTGGCTTCTACATTTTAATCATCCTCTTCCTCTTCATCTTCATCTCCCTTTTCCAAATAATTTCCTTCTCCTCCTTCTTCATTCACTTCTTCTCCTTCTTCATTCACTTCTTCTCCTTCTTCATTCACTTCTTCTCCTTCTTCATTCACTTCTTCTTCTTCTCCTCCAAATTCTTATACCGAGTACTTTTCTTTTGTCGAAGACCTCTTCTCTTTCAAATTCTTATACCGAGTACTTTTCTTTTGTCGAGGACCTCTTCTTTTTTTCTTTCTCTTCTTTTATTCTATTGTTGTCCTCTTTATTTTCCTCAATTCTCCCTTTCTTCTAATTATCCTCCTTCCCCTTCTACTAATATCCAACACTCATTCTTGTCACTCTTTCTCATCAATTCTCTCATTAACTTCTTTTTTCTGTACATGTAATGCAACACTAAATATTTTGCATGCATAATACTTTTGAAAAATTTGCGAGTGGTTAATATAGTGGGGCTAGCTTTGCTTTTTCTGGCCCCATTCACATTAAGTTACTTATTCTGTATTGTTCTATGTTTGTTTATAAATCTATGATTCTTCTATAATGGTATATTTATATACATGTACAGTACATGTATTCCAAATTCAATTGTGTAATTACGTATGTATATGACTCTGTATATTTTTGTGTTTTTTAATGTGAAGAATAATACATGTACATGTAAAATGAAATGAAATGAAATTTGAAAGTTCATGCTCTCAAATGATTGAATCACAACTGGCAAAACACTGGTATTGTGCAATTTGCGTTCTTTTCGTGAAAATGGGCCTGATTTAACAGTTGGGGAGAGTTTCTTCTAGACTCCATTCACCATTTCCTCTTATCCCTCTCCATCTTGTTTTCCTCCCTTTAGGCATCTTCTTCTTTCTCTTATTCATCATCTCTCTCAATAAGATCATGCCTTTTATGTACATTGCATATAGTCTGTCTATTCTGACAGCCAACATTAAAGGATATGAAGAAAACCCACTTCCTTCAGGCTAGAAACTCAGCCCACAGACAACCTACAGGATGCATAAAATATGGCCTTCACCATTGACAAAATGTCATGCTTTGTAACTAAATTCTTAAGTAGAGGCCTATTGACTAAGGCTAAGGGGATTCTTTTAGGTTGAGGGCACAATGTCCAATGTCCTTGAATGGAGAGTAACTGTTGTAGGCGTGTTGATGTACATATAGGTGCCCTTTACGTCAGTCTGATCATCAGTTATTTATGTCTGTGAGTGAATGATACTGGTAGTACAAGTTGTTTTTTAATGTGTCATTCAATGGTTGTTTTAGTACATGTAGTCCTAGTAGTACACTATGCAGAAGTTGTATAGTAGTACATGTATATTAGAAATTATATTCCACATACTAAGAATCTTGCTGTTAGATTGGTCAAAAGGTAATCACATGATAAAACGTAGTTTTCCCCATATCAATCGACAGAGAAGAAAAGTTCGTGACCTCGATCGACGGAATAGTACTTATGTGTTTCGCTGATCTCTTCAGTCCATTACAGAGCCACAATGCGTTATCAATATTTGGGTACGCGCGAAGTGAAAGTGCATGACCTCTACGAATAGTCAATTGAAAAGTGCGTGACCTCTACGAATAGTCAAAATGGAAAGTGCGTGACCTTTACGAATAGCTCCATAGGCGTACTGAAATAAGCGCGCATTGCCCAATCGCGCGCTTAAAATGATAAAAAAATTGTGCGCACCCAGGTAGGGGTACGTATGGTGGCTAATGGTGGTTTTAACATATTTTATGAATTTATTCGGACCTAAATCATAAATGTCTTTTTCGAGAAGTAGAGAATAATTATCTTTCTCGTACCAGTTAAATGTTTCAGATGCGGAATATAAAGCAAATAATCACCTTTTGATTTCAGGCAATGAGACGTACTATCACTTCCTCGGCGATCTGAATGTACTGTATACGCTATCTTTCCTCAGCTTCGCTTCGGAAAGATAGCTACATCCAAATCGCCTCGGAAGTGATAGTTTGTCCCATTACCTTCACCAACGATAATTATTTGCTTATTATTGTGAATTGTAGTAGAAGTAGTAGTAGGAGTATTAGACGTACAGTTGTGCTCAAATTTATTCATACGCCTTGAACATTTCCAGATTTTTGCATTTTTCCTAAAAATTAAATGGGAATTTGAGTTACATGTACTTGTACATATACATCATTTGAATACATTTATAATGTACATGTACGGTAAACGTAGTTATCATCTACAAATGAATGTTTCTGGTTTCGCCTCATTTGCATTTAACAATGTGACTTTTTTGTGATGTTCAAAAATCAAAATCATTCATACCCTTGATGATTTATTTACTTTGTTGGTCAATGTGAATGTGATCCTTTGTGAGTAAAGTTTGTAACACTTACTTCATGTACACTGTCACATGACTTTTGTGGGTTTTGACTGGAATATACTAGTACTGATCTGCAATGGCTTAATCTCGTTGAGGATATTGTCCAGACATGCCTTCACCTTGTTTCCAGGGGTTCCTTGGACTTAAAGCAGATTTTGCATCTACAGGTTGTATGGTTTATAGACTTAATCATGATGACAGGCCTGTGATATTTATATTTTCAGTCGACTTTTGTCACATGTACATGTACATGTACGTCGTACATTCATAATGTATGAACAATATGGAAGTCCTGGCTTTTGATCTGTGGCATCTATTAAAGAGTTGAACTTTCATTAAATGATGACATTTTTTTTCATCAAACTCAGACTACATGCTCCTGGAAAATGTGACAGAGGACTACCAATGTCCATCCATTATAGACCTGAAGATAGGCACCCGTTGCTATGGTGATGACCTCTCGGAGGAGAAGAAACAACTGAACATTGCCCGGGCTTTAGAGAGCACCACCAACAAACTTGGAGTTCGCTTTGGGGGCATGCAGGTAAAAATCAAATCAAATATGAAGGAAAATACAAAAGAATGTTTAAATAACAAACTCTAAATCACTTTAGTTTCATAAAGGGATGTCATAATAATTGTGAAAAATGCATTGTAGGCCTCATGTCCAATTTTTTCCTGTACATGGTGTCCCTGAAAAAAAGAAACCCAAGTATGTGCATATAGTACTCAACTCAAAAACATTTATTATTAACATAGAACTCAGACAACCTGTACCGTTGCCTATGAAATTGTAAACCAACCTTAAAAATGTCTGCTTCTTTTAGAAAATGGCATTGTGTAACTAATGATCACAATCGAGAGAAAAAATGCTATACTGAGATGGTCCTCCCAAACCACCCCGCAATTTGCACCAAGTGTAGGTCAAGTCCTGCTCAGAAGCCTAGCTGTAACTATCTCTATCGGTCCCATATTCTGTTTTCATTTTGACTGTTTGATAGATATACCAAGCTGACAAAGGCACCTACGTCTGCTGCAATAAGAAATACGGGAACAAACTGACGGAGGATGACCTCCGCTACGAGGTCGGGAGATTTGTCTACGCCAAGCACCGACACAGCAGGAGGATACGAGCCTCCATCATCCGGCGCATCTCACAACTCAAGGAGCTCATCTCACGGATGGACCAGTATCGCTTCTTCGGCTGCTCTGTTCTCATCATATACGAGGGCATGGAGATGGTTGTGAGAGGCCATTCTACGTCTATGAGCAACGCCATGAACGGCCAGGCAGATGGGGAGTCCAGGTTGAGCAGTAGAGGAGTCGGTGAAGGTAAGTCCAGACTTGATTGCGACAGTGAAGCTGAGGGCCATGGAAGGGAAGATGCAGAGAAACGTGATCAGGAGAGGACTGACGACAATGACAAGGACAACGATGATGACGATAACTACGACGATGTAGGAAATGTCGTGGTGAAGATCATAGATTTTGCACATTCGTCATCTGTCGAAATACAAGGAATGGATGGTGTTAGGTACGAAGGAATAGATACAGGCTTTGTGTATGGTTTGGAGACACTAATCGACTTAATACAAGAAGGTCCTGCTAAAACGTAGGTTAAATGCAATACATCTCTTTTCTATATTTTTCGAAGGTGCCTATTTAATACTCATACATGTATATTGTGGATTAGTGGGAGAAACGAAAGCAGATATTATATTGATATTTATGTGTTGAAATAGATTTTGCACTTTATAGAGATAACGTGCAGTAAATAAATACTTTAAGAACCATACAATTGTATGGTGTAGAATTGTAGCTCTAGAATATAAACATCTTTTATACTGCTATGCCAGCCAATTATCAAATCGTATTCAAAATGCACTACACACATGGAACTGAACTGGTAGAGAAAATGATACTTAAAAATACACAGGTTATTTTGTATTAGTGACTTTAGTGTTGTGGGGGAAAGATTTAGCTACCAAATTTTTTTAGGTTATTGTGTTCTCTAATGCCTGCTTTTGGCACCTGCATTTGATCTTTTATGTTGGATTTTACCAAGATTTCCAACTAAATTTTTTTATTATTCAAATCATGATAGTACATTTATCCGGTGTAGACAATCTTACATGGGTACTGTAGAAAAAAATCTCTTTGTACATGTATGTAAATTGTTTAAAGGGGAACAGTCACCAAAAGTTGATTTGCTCTGAATTTGGGGGTTTTCGTGCTGGTACCGTATATTCAAAATATCTTTCTTTCAAAAAAATCACCTAAAAAAGAGATATACGTATTGCAAGTTGGAATACAGACTTGTGTTCTAAAAGATTTTAAAGAGACGTTTGAGTATACTGTGCAATACATGCACACAAAATTTGGTAATGGTGGAAAGTAATTGAAAGTGTCATAGTCGAGTTGTTCAATCACTTGACTGGGAATGCAAAGGTCGTGGGTTCGAACTCCAGCACGGCACTTATGCCCTTGAGCAAGGCATTTTTATCTACATTGCTCCTCTCCACCCAGGTGTTAAATGGGTACCCGGGAGGGTGCGAATGTCATTGTGTTGGATTAGCATGTGCGCGCTTGGAAACGGACGACTGGCTAGAATGCTCCCCAGAGGAGTGGAGAATGTGCACTGTAATGTGCAGAATCGCAACTAAATCCAGTGACCGGGGTAATAATGCTGTAAGCGCTTTGGTCGGTTACATTGTAACTGGTAGGGCGCTATAAAAGAAACAGCTATTATTATTATTATTATTATTCCAATTTGACTGCTGTGCGGGTCTTCCCGGAAAACAATATTTTCCATTAATGCCTGAATTGTTAACCATTTCAGTGTCAATTGCATTTGAATACATGTATGAAGGGTAGTTGTACTTTGATACAGATCAGTTCTGATTTGATAAGGGATATCCTTTTTTTTTTGGTAGTCATATTCAGTACAACTCAATTCTGAAATGATTAGGGCCACTCCAATTCTTTTTAATTACAGTATAAAAACTCCATTTACATGTACATGTAGGTGTGATATGCTAATATTAGACCCTATGATCTCCCCATCTTTTCAAAATCATCTCAAAAGGTGTAATTTGTGTCAATTTACTGTACATGTAAGTTTACTTGTAAATTGATTCATAATACTTTACCTTCCTTTTGTTATTTATTTCTTAAATTTTGTTTTGTGTAGCTTGTATTCATTCTTTAAGTGGGGAACTAATATCTTCTTTATTAAAGAGGAAAAAATAATTTCCTCTTTTTAAAGGATACTATATTTTTAAAATTTTGTTTTGTGTAATCTGTATTCATGCTTAAGTGGGGAACTAATACCATCTTTATTCAAGAGGAAAAAATAATTTGGTCTTTTTAAAGGATACATGCTTTTGTATGCTTTATTCAGTTTTCTTTATATTCACCAGTCTTAAATGTTATACTCAGTGTTGGTTAAAGGGCACATTCATGAGAAAGGACAAAGGTCACAGAGGCCAATTTCAGAAATTGCAGGTGTTAGTCTTGTTAACGTGATATCTCAAGAACCATTTGAGGTATGAACTTCAAACTTGATACTAGTATGTATCACCATAGAAAGACGATCTGATTAAATTTTGGGTACGTAGGTCAAAGGCCAAATGTCATAGAGGTCGATTCTGAAATTGCAGGTTTTAGCCTTGTTAACGTGATATCTCAAGAACCATTTGATCCATTAACTTCAAATTGGAACTAGTATGCATCACCATTGTGAGAGGAACTGATTAGAACTGATTTTTGTTGACGTAGGTCAAAGGTGACGGGTCATAGAGGTCATTATACAGGTGAATGTGAAATTAATGTTTTTTACCTTTGTTATCACCATATCTCAACTATTTTGTATTCATGACTAGGAGGAGATAAAGTGATCAGACTCTGGGGTTATAAGGTGTAAGGTCAAATGTCAAAGAGGTCAATTAATATTTAATTAGAGGCTTTTTATTCTGGTTTTTTATCACAATATTAAAGAACAGTTTGAGCCATCAACTGAATGTAGGCGGAGGCATATATCTTGTTTTTCTTTTCTTTATAGATTAAATGACATTTATTTTCAGATCATAGCAATGGTACATGTACATGTAATACTTGTGCTTTATCAATGGAGATACATGTAAATAATGGAAGTTTTATGTACAATGTATACATTTATATGTACATGACATTTCATGAAAAGTCACATTTCCATTTCTTTCTCACCGTTACACTGCTTTTGGAGCTGCCAACCTGTACTTTGATATTCCTTTTGAGCATTTGATACTCATAATCAATCTGAAGCATCGTACGATCAAAAAAAGAGCGAAACAGGGAAAATGGGTATTTGAGATATGGATTATTTCATGGTGAGTTTGTGCCTTGTCATACATGTATGTAAATTCTGAATAGCAGGGCATTGCAAACCCTTGTATAATTCAGAGAGGATAACTCAGTCAGAGAGGAAAACAGATCAGATCCTAACTAGGGCAATGTCAAACCAGTGGCACACCTCTCCCTGATTTTGACCCAGTTGGGCCCTCTTCTGGAATGCTAAAAATACACTATAAATTCAATTATCCATATTCAATAATAATAATAATAATAATAATAATACTCCATTCTTGTATGGCGCATAACACGTTATGATACAATGTCTCTATGCGCTTCCAAAGGGTGAAGATATTATTACCCTGGCTTTTGCTCCGGCAGCCGTAATCAGCGCAAGTGCATTTCAATTTTCAAGGAATAAATCCTGCCAGGTACCCATTTACTACACCTGGGTGGAGAGTGGCAACTGTGGATTAATGTCTTGTGCATGTAACTAAATATTCAGAATCTCAGTCACAGAGATTTTAACTTTGGGATCCATCCAGACAAGCCCAAATGCTATTTCTTCCAAAATTTGGCTATAATGGGATCCTGTATTGTGAGGAAAGGTGTAAAGCAGTTGATCATGATGTGCTTGCTGCCTTTCTGTGTGTGACAAGAGTAAATTAAATGTAACAAACTGCAATAGCTTCATAATTCTTGTCACAAAAACAAACTGGTATATTTCCAGTTGATTTGAACAGTGCAGCGTTTATGCTTTGGCTACAATATCGAGATTAATTACATGCTCTACATGAATACTGCAATTTGTGCCATGTCTAGTTTTAATGATTATGAGGATCTCTTTTCTTTTTGTCCTTTTAAACAAATGAAATCATCATTTTGTTGGTAGAAAAAAAGGCAATATGTGTGTAAACTTTTTGCCTGTATTCAAGCCATTAAAGTTGTGGTTTATGGTAATATTTTTAATGTATGATTGTATGTAGAACAGGGCAGTATTCCATTCTCTCTCTTTTTTTTTTTTTCGTTATTTTTTTTTTCCAGAGTAAACTGTGCCAATAGATATAGCCTTGTGGGATTTTATTAATAGAGTCCCATGTATTATAGAAAATGTTATTTATCTTGCAAATCATGAAATAGTCATTATTATATGTAGATAAAAATATTCTGAATTTAGAAAGGAGTGTGTGAAAGCGATTGACAGAAAGCGTGGTATCCTATTGATGGGAATCACATTAATAGGACTGAATGATTACTGAGCAATATTTTTGTCTTCATTTATATCAATATTTACATATAAGAGACTAAATGTTGGCACCGCCTTGAATAAAAAATGTATATACCGTATTTTGGATTTTAGAGGAAGAAGTATGCTTCTGCTTTAATATTGTGGAATAGAAGGAAAATTGTGCCTAGACATTTCTGATGGCTTTAATAAAAACGCTCTGGTTAGTGTTTTGCATACTTCCAGATGTATATTACGAGATACACAAATTGCAAAACATGCATGAGAAGAAAGAGTAAATACATGCATTTTTTGTTGCACGACAGACTGTGCTTTGCTTACGAGAATATTATTAAACTTATTTATATAAAGTATTGAAATCTTCAATTAGGCTAGAGAAATGCAAAATCATTAGTCATTACTTTCTAATTGGCAACACTATTTTTGATACATCTTGTAATGTTTATTGACCAAGTTTTGTCTTGGAAGAATTTATATCTGGAATATATATCTGGAAAAAAAAAAATGTGCATTGCCAGTTTGGGGAGGAAGGAACTCAAAGAGCTGTTTCGTCAAGTGTGTTGTCAGTGATTTTTACCGATAAATTTGCTCTCAGCCAATCAGATGCAAGGATTTCAGTAGCTTATAACAGTTATTGCAACAGTTTTATGAAACAGGGCCATGTTGATACTGCTGGCATCTGTTTTGGATATTGCTTTGAGTGATAGCAGAAGAAAAAAACAAACAAACAAACAAACAGAAGAGAAGCAGTTTGTTTAAAACTTGAAAGAAAGAAAAGCGGAAACTGATATGAGAGTGATCAGTTTGAAAATCAAGATTCCTACATATTTGGGAAAAGTCAAGATGGTGCATTATGTGCAACTGATTATAAGCTTCTTGATCTATTTGAAACTCCTTGGCATGATGACATTTATGACAACTCCATTCATTTTGTTTTGGATTCCCCCTTCAATGAATGATTTTTACATACATACATACTGTACATGTTCGTCCATTTACTTGGCACAATCAAATCTTAACTCAGTAATTTTATGACAGATTTATTGCATTGCAATACATCAAAGCTCAGGTTTTGTAAGCTTTAACTCACTTTTTATATGATATGGATGTTTTAGGTATAATGTTGGGTGTTCATTGTCCAGTACTGCACATAGAACGTTTATCGTTTTTATTCAAATTGCTTTGAATGTTTTAAGAATTCCCAGTTTTTATTATTTTGCAGTTTATATTATCAACATGAATTAAAACTTACTTGATAATTTTTTTTTTTAAGCCCTCTTGGTGATAAAGTGACCAATGAGGACCAAAGCACTGCCTTGAAATGTTGTCATACGTTTAGCTTGTTAATATAGATAGTGAGCTGAAAGGCATTTTCAAAGGCCACTGGCTTAGTGCTGTATGAATTACAAACCTTTTTTGTTCTCAGCTGAACAGAACATATATGCAGCGGTAGAAGCAATAATCACACGAGAACAATTTTAGTAAAAAAATTAATCAAATTTGGTTTGACGGAGTTAAAGATACATACTGGTGTACTGTTATGATAAAAATGTGCAACTTTATAGTCTATGAATAATGAAATATATTTTTGTAGTTGTAGAAATTGGTACATTTTCCACTCTATCAACTTTTGCAAATCATGAATTATTGTGGTAATGGTGACTTTCTGAGGCTTGTAGCTGAATCTTTGTTATACATGTATTTAAGACTTGCTGAATAATTAATTTTGAAATTTGAGTCATGCTGAATTTAATAATCATAAAGAGCAATTGAATGGATCCTCCCTATGATAAGAAATGTACATGAGGGACTCTGCAGAAAATAATGAATTCATAGTTGTCGTTCCTCAAGGATAATTCAAGTTTAAAATTTAGAATTTCCTACAGTACATTTAATACTTTCTGTGGTGTGTATTTGTTATTTTCTATATTTTATGGTATTATGTAATTCTTTGTCTTATTTATTGTCAAGTTGTAGGTATTTTAATTTTAATTTTTTAATTTTTTTTGGGGTGGGGGATGAAATATTAGTACTGATTTATTAAATACAATATAGTTATCATTATGTATTTTGTTAAACATTAATATTGCTGACAAACTTTTTTTAAGGTGAGAGATGTACTTTAGAGAGACCGCTCCTGTAACTTTATATACACTAAGTCTTTATTTCAATGCAATTTTGTGTAGTCCTCTACAGATTTATTCAATGCAATTATGTGTAGTAATTAAAAGTTGGCTTCATTCAACTCTTGTTTTCAAAACAGTTGTGTATTTCTAGGAAAATATTCATACAAAAAAGGTTTATAGCTTTGGGCTAGGAAGATGTGGAGATGTTATTTATGATGACTATTTTGAAACTTAGAGTATATATATATATAAATGTATTGAAATTAATTGGAATTTAAACAATTGCCTCTAATCTATATCTGAAATCGTGTTAAAGTATTGATATTTATGTATTGTATTGACTTACATCATACATGTAGAAATAAGAAACAAAAGCCTATTTGTTTTCAAAAATTACATCACAGTTTGTAAGAAAAAGTTTCCCAAATTTATTTGATTTTAGTCTTAATAAGCCTTTGCCTCGTCAATATGAGGCATGAAATATTTGAATATCACTTTAGCCTTAAGTTACAATTCTTGAAATCTGTCAATAAATACTATTCATTAATTTCTCAAACTGAGAAGTACCATACATGTATATGAAAAAAACCAAGTTTAGAAGCAGATCACTGTTTATTGTTTACATGTGTGCACTATACAGCTTTGTAGTTCTATTCTTTTGGGAAATGAAAAATTGTTTTTACTTTCATGCAATGGCATGAAAATCGAGTCTTTCGATGACATGTAGACATATGTCAGGTGGCCTTTTGTTAGAAGTGGCATTTGTAAAGCTCTGAACTGAGAACTGAGAAATAATTCTTCTACTTTTGTAAAGAAATAGAAAGTTATTGTGATATGTATATGTAGCCTGCTCTTGTTTGTATTTTAAAAATATGCTAATATATTGTGAACTCTCACTTGAAATTCAAGACTAATTGAATACAATACTGCCTGCTGAGTGCCAGAATGGTGTAACTCTCTACAAAAGCATGAATGCCCTTCTGACTCTCTGCTGGCCATACATTTTGTGATGTCCAACAGTCTTGGGGCCCATCTTGCAGTAGTGATAGCTGTATATGATATGCCAATTTAGTCACATCATCACATCAGCATAGACATCAATAGATTTCAATCGCCAAATTCTGATGAAATGTACTATGATAGTCATTAGTCTTTGGCCTAGATATCTCCTTTGACTAGAATTGATACAGCTCTCAAGAAGGTCCTCCTAGAAGGACCTGCATGGTCATTATTGTTGTTACCTTGTAATTTGACCACAACCATTTTAATGACATGAATTTCAGTGGCCAGTTTTATCATGAAGCTTCATGGTTTTATTAACACTGTATTTAGGAAGATTTCTATCATTCACAGTTGTAGGAATACTTTAATCTCCTAGTTGAGAGCTAGGAGGATGTTATGTGTATGTAAAATGATACAAGTTAATGCCCTTCTAGCTCTCAGTAGTGAATTTTATTGCTTTTGTTGTGGAAGGATTGGGCCCATAAGACTGTAAGTCTTTAGCCCATATTCATAGGAGCAGACCAAGTTAAACCAGGGCCCCCATCTTATGAGTTGAGATTGATTGCAAATAATTTTCAATTAATATCAATCGCAACTCTGAACTTAAGAGATAGGAGATTTGAAATTTGCGATTGTTTGGAGGACTGGTGATCGATTCAAATCAATCGCAACTCTTCATAACACGGGGCCCTGGTTAAAGTTAAAGGGCAATCCAACCTTTGTAATAAGTTGATTTGTGTGAAAGCAGAACAAGAGAAACAGGATGGTGATAGTTTGGCAGAAATTGGACAAATAATAAAAGAGTAATGAATGTTCGAAAAAAGAGATCACTACATCTATGTAAATTTCAAATTGGCAATTTGGTAAATCAATTGTGATGTACATGTATGCACAGTCAACTCTCCCATTTGCTGTACGGTATACTAAGATATCATTAAATTTAGGTTTTCTCCAAAGCACCTTTTCCCTCGGGTTAGTACTCAAAACATATTGTTACAGGTCCTCCTCAAGGAAAAAGATCCTTCTGAGGAACACATTTTAAAGAAAAAAATATGACATTTTAGTCCTTTTATGTGTTGCAGCAAATGAGGGAGTTGTCCTCCACTACATCACATTGATATTACCTACACGTATTCGGCCAATTTGAAATTCCCATATGTATAGTGATTACAACTTTCCAACATTCATAACTTTCTTACTTGTTCGATTTCATTCAAAATTTCACCATTCTACTTCTCTGAAATTTCTTCTCACTTTCAAAACAACAAGCCATTATGGTTGGGTTTTCCTTTAACTGAATTAATTATGGATTGCCAAGTGTCAAGCTTTTTATTCTGTAAAAATTCAGTGGCAATGTGCACAAACCAAATTAATCAAGTGAAGTCTTACAAAAAAGTAAATGAAATATTGATTCAATGTAATGTGTTTATTTGTTTAATTGCACAGTTATGCATTGTTAAAAAAAGTTCAGTAAGCATTGTTAGGATAATTATGTGTCCAACCAACTATTTTGCAACTATATGCCCAACTCTGATGATTTGTAGTACTGGTACAAGGGGATCATGATTTGGCAAACCATGACCCACATTGGGTATGAAAAGTTGATCACACACATAATTGCCCAGTTGCCCAATTTTAACCCAGTGTTGTCAAGTGAGGGATAATTCTTACGGGATGAAAAGTTTGATACTTGGTTTTCCATAAATCAGAGGACTGACTATACCAACTTTGTCTGGGTATATACATGTACCTCGACTTTACTTAAAATTGTCCTAAACTGGTAGAATTTGAACAGCGCCATCTTACAGCCTTTCCTAAATTGATTTTATTATTAGAGGTTAGTTGCATTTTATTTTGAGTTTTAAATAACAATCAGCTTGGAATTAAGCACATTTTTTATTCCAACTATTACTTTTGACTTGCAAAAGTAGGAAATTGCCTGCAAGTGCATTCTGAGCTTCTTCAAAGGACAATGGTGCATGATGGGGAAAATATGCACATAAGTTTTCCAAATTCTGTTAAGATGGCGCTATTTATAAGGTTCAGTCAGTGCCGTATATAGAGAGAGTCTGGCCAACTCGGTTTCAGTTGGGTAGCAACATGGCGTATATTTCTTTGTTATGTAAGCTTGCAACAAAGGAATATGCGCCATGTTGTTACCCAACTGGAGCCGAGTTGGCCAGACTCTATCTATATACGGCACTGGGTTCAGTTTGAGGCAACTTTAGTACACTTATGAATATCAGCCAATGTCTACTTGGTTCACTCTGTGTGTATTGTGATCAAACAAAACTCTCAGGTATTCTGGTTTTCTTTCATCGGCAGAGAGAAAATGCATCACTTTCTAGTGATAAAGAGAACTAAAATGTGTATTCCATGTGAATTGTTGGTTCTTTTTTCTTTTTTCTTTGTAATTCTTCGAATTAATGCTTATGTATTTTTTCTAACCTCGGGTGTAGAGGTCAACTTTTCATCAGTACTTTTCTAATGACTTTTTCGGGGATTTTGCTTTTCAATAAATCTTTTCAAATAAAAAGAAAAATGCAATAACCTTGTATGTTGTATTATTGTCATCATAATAACACATATCCTCCCCTTTCTCTCCTCCTTCTTCCTCGTTGTCCTCCCTCATTGTCCTCCTCTCCTCCTCCTCCTCCTCTCTTCCTCATTTCCCCTCATTTCTCCTTTCTCCTTTCTCACCCTTTATCCATTCCTACTCTCTCCTCCTATTCCCCTCCTGTCTTCTCCCTTCATCTTCTTCTCCTCTTTCATCTTCTCCTCTTTCATCTTCTTACATGTACCTCCTCTGCCTCTTCTTCCTCCTCCTCCTCCCCTCCCCCTCCCCTCCTCCTCCTCCTCTTCCTCCTCCCCCTCCTCCTCCTCCTCCTCCTCCTCCTCCTCCTCCTCCTCCTCCTCTCCTTCCTCCTCCTCTTCTCCTTCCTCCTGCTTCCCCTCCTCCTCTCCTGCTTAATCTTCTCCTTTTTCTTCTCCTCTCATTCCCTCCTCCTTTGTTTTCCCCTCCTCCCTTCTTGTTATTAAAATCTGATTTCAAAGTAAACATGCTGCCATGTTGGACTGCCCCTTTAAGAGCAGACTGGCAGCCTTTAACAGGTCGAGAGAAGAAGAAAAAAGGAAGAAAAGTGAGAAAGGCTCAAGGAAGAGGAATAAGGAAAAATAAGTAGATGAGAGAGGGGGGGAAAAGGAGAAGTGGAGAGGATTGTGAGAAGGTAATTAAAGGAAAAGAAAGCATAGGCGTAGACAGGCACGATTTTACTAGTAATGACGTGCCGGAATCATTTTTCATGTATCGCGGGTCAGTGAATCAAGCGACCAGAAATTTTGACACTTTATTTTTTATCTGTGATATATAGTACATGTGTGTATAAATAATTTGTCTTTTGTATTATAAGCACTTCACTGCCCGAATATGGGTTGGCGATTGCATGAATATTGATCATTTCCATCATTCTAATTGGACTGCAGACACCCCCTCCCCCCTGACCCGCCTCATAATACCACGCCGATGTGTGTGTGTGTGTGTGTGTGAGAGAAAGAGGGAGGGGGGAGAAGAGAACACATGCTGAGAAAAGATAGGAAAGCGTGCATGAATAAGCAAAAGAAGAATTAAATTTTTTTTTTTTCTTGTGGTATATCGGACAAAAAAGCATTTTTGTTAAATAAGTTTGAGGTGAATAAGCAAACGGATTAAAATAGAATAAGAAAGTAAGAAAAAGAAATCAAGACCTACAGGAAAGGAAGAGTACTGGAAAGACACCAAATGAGCAATAGAAATGGGGGGGAGGGGGTCCCGGGGGGGGGGGGGTCAAGAAAGCAGACAAACGGATAATAGAGCAATATACATGTAGCTTGGAAAGACACCTAAAGAGAAAGGGAAAGGAACAGAGAATATTATAAAGGAATGAAGAACAACAAAAAAAAACATAAAATAAAATTTAGTATTATTTTCACTATCACCATGCTCACAAAAATACCATCAATTCCTGGACAAACATTAAAGGACAATCCAACCTTGGTAATAAGATGATCTGTACTCAAAATATATTGGAGATAGCATATAGGTCCTCATGAACGAAAAGATCCTAATGATTAATGCATTTTGAAAAAAAAGTGACATTTTAGTCATTTTGTGTGTTAGAGCGAATGGGGGAGTTGTCCACAGCTACATCACCGTGACATTACGTATTAGGCCAATTTGAAATTCCCATATGCATAGTGATTACAATTACAACTTTCAAACTTTCTTATCGCTTGTCCGATTTCGTTCAAACTTTCTTCAATCTGCTTCTCTGATTTTTTCCTCTTTCTTTCAAAGCAACTTGGACGAATCTTTTGTGACGTCATACCATAACAAACCAAGTTCATAAATAATTAAATGGCAAAAATGGACGGTGATGAGCTGAAAGCGGAGATTTCTTCTGTTCCTTGTGCCCTTCCTGAAGATAAAATGAAGGAATTAGAGAGAGAAGCTATCGTAAGGGCAAGAGAGGAACGTCTGAGGAGCATTCTGAGCCCGGTAGAAGGTCTTGTGATGAATATTCAGAGCCTTTTGGTGTGGGAAAATACGCAACCCAGTGCCGTCTTGTTCGTGTGTGTGAACATCGTATTCTGGTGAGTAACTTTCACCGTGGAACATACATGCATGGCACGGCCACAGGCACAGCCACATGAGTTTACGGTGGTATGATGGGGAGCCCTAAGACTAAGTATGCGCACCTAAGGTTTTGACGGGAAAATGAACAAGAATTTCTTTAATATTCATCTAAAGCTTTATTTTATTTTATTCCTGATATTTTAAAGAGTAAGTTTGAAAAAAATCTCATCAAAATTAGAGCAAGAACAGTGCCATATTCACAAGTGACAAGAACCGGTGGCCGTGTCATTTCAACATTGAAAAAACATGAAAAACAATGGTGCCCATCTGCGCACTCATTCATTTTACACGCAGTTCGGGAGTTTTGACGTGAAAGACAACATTTTGAGGCTTGTGAATAAAATGTCTAAAACATGTAAAATAAGACCGTTTTTCATTATTTTGACTCGTTTTTTTGTATGAATACCTATCGCTGTGATCATAAAGATTAAAAGTTTGTGTTCGTGGCATAATATTAGAATCGCGCAGTTACGCGTGTGCGCAGACATGGGCATTGCACAGATTGGGCACTCTAGCCATAATGGTAGATATTGCTAGACCCAGTCATAGGCCCTTGGCCTTGGCTATATGAGACTATTGGGGTGTTGCAAGAGAGTTGCGATTGATTGCAAGTTGCAACTGATCGTACCGACCAATCAAAATCATTGTTGCAAGCGCATCTTCTTGAATGGGCAGACCCTGAGGCCTGAACGATTCAGAATGGTTGTTCTAATTTGCTTTACAATTTGCAATTGATTGCAACTTTCTTGCAACACCCCATATGTGAGACTGTGTCCAACATTCACTGTTGCAGCAGTCAAAAACAGACAACAAAATTGCTCTAAGCAAGATTTAATTTTCTTAAATTTGCTACATGTACATTGTAGGTTACCTGATTCAGGGACTCTTCAGTTCAACTCTTACCTTGCCACAAATTTGGGGATTCAGAGTTGAAAGTGAAATTTTAAATAATTATTTTCCTCTCATGATGAATGATCTAAATTCTAACATATGGGGTGTTGCAAGAAAATTGCAATCAATTGCAAATTGTAAAGCAAATTAGAACAACCATTCTGAATGGTTCAGGGTCTGCCCATTCAAGAAGATGCGCTTGCAACAATGATTTTGATTGGTCAGTACCGATCAGTTGCAACTTGCAATCAATCGCAACTTTCTTGCGTTTTCTAGCCAGTAAAGTTTATTTGAGCAATTCAAGTATGTGCTGGATTATTACAAAAGTAGAAGTATATTCTCCAAGGAAATGTTGCTTTTCCAAAACGAAATCTACATGTAGATCTAGAGCTTCCATGACTATTTTTAGTACATGTATCTCTTTTACACTGCAAGAGGTGATGACAAATTTCAGAACAAATTATTTGTTTTGATTTTCTTAGTATTCAATTGGAAATTCTTTGGAAGATCGTTGTGACAATGACAGTGACATTGTCATTAATTCTTCATTCTTTTTAATTGTGCAAAATAAAAATGCAGTGGATAGTTAAAATGCCAATTTATGTTATTTAGTTTCTTTGCTAAATTCTTAGTAACAGTTTGTTTCAATTTGACGGGTTCAGCAGGGTTGAATAGACTTAAGTCTTGTTTAGTCTTGCTTTTGTTTTTGCCGAGAATACACAAAAAAATGTTCACAAACATAAGAAGTACAGAGTTACACGTATTAATTAAATTCACGCTTTATGAGATCGTGAGATTAGAATTGAGAACTTTGTGTGATTATACATGTAAGTAATGATTTTTTTAATAGAACTACATATAGGTACATGCGTATAATTTTAAGTTGCTTTTTTTGAGCAGTTTATCCAGTCATGTGTAAACGAAACTTTGCTTCATGTACATGTACATTCAACAGTCCACCTTTTCATCTCTCACATATTAAAGTGTCAAAAATTAGGATATATATATATACATGTACATGTATAGGCAGAAATTAATTACAAATTGTCAATCATGGTGGTATTTTGATCTTGTAATAAGAGCTGAGATTAATAGTTATTGACTCAAGTTGTTGTTTACCTTTCGACCTTGCATATAGGATATCACATGTTATGAGATTGGCAGATGACTCATAAAGACATGATCTTCCTGAGTAGCCTAGTTTTAATACTTAACTCCCATTCTGACTAGCAAACTTTACTCTCTAGCTACCTGTATACAAAAACTGTTAGGTATAATTGGTAATGATTATTTTCTTGTCTGAATGTCGTATAATTTAAATTTCATTTAGCGATTTCCACGTTGGAGCATCGTTTTAGAGGAAAAATCAAAGAATCAGTGCCCATTGCCTGTGATTAATGTAGACATGTTTACAAACATGTTATCGACTGAAAACCACATGTACCAGTAACTGGCAGGGCTTATCATGAACATGTGCTGACATCTGTGACATGTCCTACATACATGTCGGTGTTATTTTCAAACATTGCCATATTGTGATACTAAACATGCTGTAAGCTGAACTACATACTGTACAGTGTTGTTTCTTTAAATACAATGTTCCTTTTTACAACTTTCTCATGTCCTGTCAGTACATTCCTTTCCCTGTAGGCAATTTATTTCTTCATTGCAATTCTTATAAATTTCCTCTTGTGTGAATGTCCTACTACAAAATGTACATGTACATTTACAATGTATCCTATGCAATAAATAGATCCATGGTTTGAAATAGTGACTGTTATAGCATGTAATTATCTCAATCATTGCAGCAGCCTTGGAATGCAAGGGCATTTTACACATGAATTTTGCTTTCATTATTCATGGGGAGGGGTTCTGGGAATACATAGTTTTCGAGGGGATAATAGTCCAGTTCAGTGCATAGTGCACTCGCATATTTGCTTCTGTACTAGATGTGTAGCCTTCCTGTAAATATTTCATTCAGTCATTACGTACATGTACTACTTGTATCATAGTGTGTAACTGTAATAGTATTGTGTAATTCTTCATAGGTATCAGTCAGTAAATTATGCAACATTCAATGTGTGCCAAGTCACTGTTTTTTGTTACATGTAGATCAAAGTATGTTATCATCAACAAATAGAAAATCTCATGCTCTAAGTACTATCAGTTGTACGCTGCATTCAACTTTTCTTCAAACAAAAATATTGGCACCATGCCAAGTGTGTGTGGCAGAGATAAATTGATCAATATTATTGTAGATGTATGTACATCAATATTATTGTAGAGGTAGTGTACAGCCCTGGAAAATATTTACACCAAGCTCCTTTTAAATGTACATGTACTGTACACTGGTATTCCATACACTGAAAACTTGACATTTCTTTATACTTTCTTTTATGAAAAAATATTCAGGCAATGACACCTTGGTATTTTATTTCTTTCTTTCTACTTCTTTCTTGCTACAAAAATAACATCAGCAAGCATTCTTGGTACAATATTTTCCATCCATGGCTGTATGGACAAGTACACCCATCTCTCTACACACATTGATTTGTGGGGAACTTTATTGTTTTCTCCTATTGTATTTTGTACCCCGCAAGCGTGACGGAATAAAGGCCATCATTGTGCTCTATTGTTCTCTGTACCCTACAAATGAATCTATATGTAAACCCATGTATACATGTGTACATAACTGAATTTATATATTCTCTGTCATGTTATGTTGTGTAAATTGCCCATGTACATGTAATGCAGAGATTTTTTTTTTACAATCACAATCTTATTGAGTAGATTGTACCAAATGTGTGTTTGAATCTTTGTTTACATTTTTCCAAGCCAGTGAGCAGCTGCATGACAATCATTAGTTGTGCATAAACTGTGTGGGCGGCTATTAGGTGTGTCTTCGAATGTAGGCTAGTCTCTTATGCAGACTTTATATGGTCACTCACAGTACATTGCTGATTCTACAACTACATGTACATATAGATCGAGGCCTACATGTGTGAGTTTGAACTTTTCCAAGTTGCAGGGATAATCTCCCTGGTCCTTGTTTGCAAATGTACATTTATTTATCTGTCAAATACATACACTATATAAAATCACCTTACAGTATCAATCCAATCCAGGGATTCGATTACAGTCTGCCAGTAGGACCCCGTTTTCATTACGAGATTGGAAAATGGATCGCGCTATTGTGGGGCGCGCCAGCGAGGTCCACTGGCATGCTGCGGGTTCACACCTGCAGAGGGTAGCGCAATCTTCGCACTCTCTTCGCACTCTCTGCACTGTAAATTGCGAATAGGCACGCTCTAGAATAGATTGTGCTATCTCTCGTGCCCCCCAGAGGTGGTCTGTTTCGGGATCGCTGTGATCGCTCAGTGAAACGACGTCGCCGCGTTCTCACCTTAGAGATGGCGCGATCTGGCGCGCGCTAGAGCGTGCTATCCCTTGTAATGAGAACGGGGTCTAGTACTTGCCTACATGTAAAGTACCTCCTCGGTCAGAATGCACACAGCCATGAAAACTGGCTTACATGTATGTATCTACTACACTGATTATCAAAGCTCATTTACATATAACTGCCGTGTAAAAGTTGATTCTTTACAGATAACTGATTCAACAGTAAAGAAATCCTCCATCTTGTTTGTTAAAAACGGAAGAAACAGCTATCTTTAAAGCCCACTTAAAATTTATAAAAGGAAGAAGATTATCTGTTTTGTGCTAAGGGTTTTAATTAGGAAGGAAGCACTGAGCTCATTTACTTGTACACGCAACTGTCACCTTCTCCAGGGTTCGTTACTACTGTAAACATGGAATATTTTGCGGTGTGGAAATTCTCGCGCATTTCACACGGCATGCAATTTGTGCGAAAATTGAAACACGCAAATATTTTTGTTTGTGTATTCTTTGGCCCATGAGTCTAGTGCATCTGCGAAATTAAAAACTGTGAAATTCACCTTACTTGGCCCAGCACGAAAAAAATTAATCGCCTGAAAATTTCCACTTTTATTTTGTTTGCACAGTGGGGTCCAGGCTAACATTTGTATGGTGAATAGAGCCTGTTTATACTTTGCAATGTGTGGGGGGAGAGTCTAGTCTAGATTTAAAATTTCAGGGCTAATATGTGTGTATATACTGGACTCCACCCTGTATTGATCCCTGCCTGACATATCACTAGGGATCATCATTTGGTAATTTTACATTGCCAAAACAGCTTGTTTCTTGCATGTGAATTCAGTCTGAATGTAGGCTCCATTTTAACAATTCATTCAGTTCCGTTCAATTCAATCCTTAAAAAACTCAGATTGCTGCTGCTTTTTTTTCAGTCTGCTGCTTGTTCAATATGTGAACTGCTTCATTTGCTGTTATGATCATTTTCTTACAAAAGTTGCCAAACTTTAACACTGGCCCAAAGACCATACATGCACCTAATCTAATCCAAATCATATCCCTAACCCTAACCATAAAGATATGTACCAAATTGCAACCTTAACCCTATTACACAGGGGCCGCGGAGCGTTTTTGAAAGGGGGGGGGGGGGGGGGGGGTTGCTGATTTGATATAACTTGAATAATGACAATTTCGCAACTTTTTTCTGGGATTTTATGAAATGTGTCTACTCACAAAAATGGGGGGGGGGGGGGGGGGGCTGCAGCCCATGTTACATGTACATGTTTATGTACTTTGATAAAATAAAGCCTGGAGCAAAACACATACCAGTACATGTCAGATCACCGTCCATGCATGTATTCATCAGACTTTATTTCAATCAAGGAACTTTAAACATCAGTTCATAAACTAGACATATGTTGGACAATAGACTTGTTTTGCCATTGAAGTAATTGAACTGTTTTCTTTTGTTTTGTTTTAAAGGGTACGTGTACTAATCACCAACAAATATTTTGCTCTGTACAGTACATGTTAAAGGTTCTGTGTTGCCATAATGTTCAAAATATGAGATTTAAATATGAACTCTATATAGAGATATTGCAAGTTTAAATACTCCCTAAATAAACATTACAACAACTTTCCAGTAGACTAAAACCGTGCAGAACCGAACCCGGAGTTTGGTTGCATGCGAGGGTGTTTTATGTTTTCATTTATTTTCCTCATACTCCTTGACCGTTGGTCAGGTAAAGTATTTTTATGTTAAACTTAATACGTTCTAGCTAAGCCTGAGTCATATCGAATATTTCATTAACCGGGATTCGACGGCTTTGATTCGATCGAATACCGGTTAATCGATAAATGATGTGCGGTGAAAACAGAGTTGCACACAGTTGCACGCAGTGCTTGCACCATGCACCGGTGACCGGTCCGCTGGCATCGCGGGCATATGTATGGGCTCTCGCTGCTCAAAATTAACGATAGCCCGCTAGCCAATGGCTAGTAAAAATCACAGCGGATGAGCCAAAATCTTAAGTTTCTAGTCCGTATGGCTAGCCAAAATATCACTAGTGTCGCACGAAGCGATGCTCATTGTCGACACACCCGACAATGATTCAAATTCAAAGAATTAATAATCTTACTTTGTCTTTGGAGAGCTGAATGGAACAAGTTTGTTCGATGCCAAAAAAACAAAAACAATACAAAATAAACTTTTCGTCGCTCAATATAGACTCGACTTCATTCAGCTTCAGAGATCATTCAGAAGTAATTGCCAATTTGATGAGAGTGTGATATTAGTTATTGCGAATTAAGTAGGAACACTCGTACTCATGCCCATATTTATCATGTTCAATTATACAATTGTCAAATTGACAATGCAGAGAGAGTGCAAGAAAATTATCGTAAACTTCAGTTCGTAACGACAAAACGATTTTTCCATAGAGAAAGCACAGGTAAAGCGCGACGTCCTCCGCGAGCGCATTAGCGAAAGTTAGCCAACAGTTTGAACTTTGAAGTCGCCTTCACGTTCTCTGCTAGTATATATGCTGTACGTTACAGAGTTTCATTTTTTATTTGATTTTTTCATGGTGGCTACGGTAGTCAAAAATCTGGCGGACTACAAATCGATGCACCGAATTTGCCAAAACGTATTCGGGATTCGATGTCTTCGATCGAACACCGGCTAACCAATCGATTCGACTCAGGCTTAGTTCTAGCTGTACACAAAATATTTTTTCAGGTGATTATGGTACACTTTAAGCTGCACATCTACATGTAGACGGTATGTCATAGATCTATATCTCCATGTACACTGTAGGCTTACTCATATCATTGAACCAAATGCAAAACACAGCTGTGTAAGTGATCACGGGCAATTGACATTTGAAATCCCCTCTCCTTATTACAATTACCCCGCTTTCACACAGGAGTAAAATTCTGCTATTTAAAGCCGATTCGTTTAAAGAGCTCTAAACTAATCAGCATTAAAGTTTATACGATAGCATTCATACAGAGAATATTTTGGTGTGATTCACTCCTGATTAAATGCGCTGTAGGGTCATTGCGCATAATAATACCAGGTCATGTCTGTCAAAGAGCGCGCCCGGTCTTAGCTTTGCCCAGTTAAAGACCTCAGCCTGACCGAATTTTGAAATATACCCTTTATTCATCCACGGGGAGCTATATATTTTCTGAACAAATTGAAACCAACTTCATGAGATTCCGTTTCCTGTGGAATGAGTAACAGCGTCCCGAATGTTGAGCCCCGGTGGTTTGGGCCCCGTCTCTGAGGAACGTTACTTTGCGGGGGGTGAAAATTTGATGACGACATATCGTGTAGACGCACTCGGAGCTGTATACATGACATGTCGTCACACGTCTAGCGACCCCCTGCAGTGTTACGCCATAGGGAGGGGGCGGACCAAAAAAATTATCTTTTTTATTTTTTATGGATAAACGGAGACGAAAATTTATGAATAACCAGGGTAATTATATTCTTTGTTTACTAAGCTTTACGTCAATATATGGTTGTTTTTGGTCAGGCTGAGGTCTTTAAAGAGATATCCGTTCACACACAAAATATCTTGCCTCCTCTATACAAACTTCGTACCTGTAGGCTGCTCTGACCGGTCTTTATATCGCGAGATCGTATAGTTCGATGTTCATACAGGAAAAATTTGCTTTAGAGCTGATTGGTTAATCAGCTTTAAACTAATCAGCTTTCCATACGATGAATTTTACCCTCGTGTTAAAAGGCCGTAAGGCTCTTCTAGGGATTGAACTTGAGAAGAGTCATGTGACTCCCAGGTTTGAATAATCTTTACTTCCTCCTCTTTCAAAGAATGGCAGTCTCACTTTGTCTGTTGCATGATAATTATGTGAATACACTTAAAATGTATTTATTTCCTTGCGGTGCACCCCTTATTATTGACTTTAGAGTGGTGTGGTTTAATATTACAGACTATAAAAATTATCATTTAATCGTGTTTGAGATTTTCAGAAACCTTGAGTTTGTCAAAATGCACTTTTTTTCTGTGTTTGAGATTGGCGATCTTACATGTAGACCTTTACATTCATGACTGGCTAAAAACGACTTTCATTATAAGGCAACAAAAATTAAATGTATTTCAAAACTGTGATTCTGGGCCGAGGAAATGCTTTATGCTTACACCCTACACTGTATGTTTATCCCAGATTCTGCATAATTATATTAAGGGATGAAAAACAGTCTTTCTTGAAGTCAGGCTAGTTCAGTAGAAACTAATTTCCAAATAAAACCAAATTAAGAAGAAGAAGTCTACTGTGTTTGTCTCAATAATGAGGGAGGAGAAAATGCTCTGCCTTGAAGCCAGACTAGTTCAGCAGAAACTGTACATGCCACTGATCTCTATGTAAAAATCTGGATAGAGCATTGGCTTGTTGAGGTGAAGCCGCTAGGCCGCCATGCTACCACTCCCATTTCTATAGCTGGAGATTGGAAAGGCCAATCACGTCGAAGCTGGTTCAATGGCTGTGCAGTGATGCGCAGCGTGCGCATTGTATTGGGAGTGGTTTAAATGGCCGCACTGTGGCTTCAGATGTTTGCACAGTGCGTATGGACCAATGCTCTATCCAGATTTTTACATAGAGATCAGTGGTACATGCGTGTGTAAAGGATCTCTGTGTATCAACTTCCTTGTATCAATAATGGTTGAGGATTACTCAAATGACAGCTGACATTGATTGCCAATAATAAAGCAAGTACTTCCTTTGCATAATTTGTTCAAAATTGTTTTGACATTTAATGAGTCTACATTGGAAAAACAAAACTCAGTGAACATGTAATTCATGTATTATCAAAGCAATTTCAAAGTTGATTTTGTTTTCCTATTAAAAGTGATATAAATTGTGCAAATCATTCTCAAAATGCCTTGAAAACATACATGTAGTTTGCTGTGACATACATGTACATGTAATGTTGTGTTACTATATTGAAATGTTTGTTGATTTGTAGAATTTAAAAAAATATCTAAAATTTTGTAGAAAACCTGTCAATGTTATTGAAAAAAAGGGAAAGAAATATATATGTTTTTTTCAATGACAATTCTAATTGTACTGCAGTAAAAATACCTCTACAATATCATCATAGCTATTAAGGACTCTTTTCAAAGGAACTATTACCTGTAAGTCTTTAATAATCACCATTTGGACTGATTTTACATCTACATACATGTACAATTATTACACATATAGGTTACTTTTCCGATAGAATAAAACCTTGTATTTTTCCGTTCTGTGAGATTTCTGTTGTTCAGTTTGATTGCATACAATAAAGTTAGCATATTAACTGTCTTGCATGTATTACGTTACTCCTGTCAATGTTGTAAAAGGGTGGAATATTGTCACGATATTCAACGCTTGCGCTGATATACCATTGCAATTTTTGTCCGACGCATGCGCAGAAGCACGTTCGATGGAGTCTTGCTTTCATCAATCGCTCGCACAAAAAGATTGCGACGAAGCGCTAAATGCCATAGGTTTACACGTACATTTTCAGTGTTGTCTGCATAGTTCTCATACCTTTAGTTTTGTGTATGGCAGCGCAGCGCAGCCTCGATATTGCAAGCGGTAAATTCGAAACATTTGTAAACAAACATGGACGTTGGAATTTGCTGTTTTGGATCATTATATTGAAGGATCATTTTTACTCTGTATATTGGATGTTGGTGAGTACGTGAACCAATTTCATCGTTTTTTATTGTTCCAACTGGCCTGCTTTGCTGTGCTAGTTATAATTAGAGGTAGCACATATTTTCCATAGACCTGCACGGTCTGAGCTCTATCTGTATCCTGACTTGAGCTGTTGGGTACCATCTTCTCCAGGCCATTGTAAAGTTGTATGTTTCCTCGAATTTGTATGTATAATAATAATAATATTAGATTTCTTTCGTGGTATATCAGATATATAGCATTCATCTAGCATAAATATTGCACTCATCTTCGATTCGTGCAATATTCATGCTAGCTGAATGCAATATATCTGATATACCACTCAAGTGCATCCAATATTATATAAATATATAATTTTCAACAGTAAATAATATCCATGAAACTCTTACTCAAGCATGTCAAGTTACATGTATAATTCATATACCGGTACACATTCTCCTGCACAGATTAATCATGCTTTATGAGGCATGTTATTTCTTGTCAACAACACATTGCCTGTTGAGAGCCAGAAGGGCGTCAACTCCTAGTACATGTATAATATGGTATAGGGTAATGTTCCTTTGACCCTCAGCAGAATGTTTTCAAGGGTTAATATAAAATCCATGAACACCTGCGCAGGTTAATCATGCTCCATGAGGCACGATATTTCTTACCATGTACATTTCATGTGCTGAGAGCCAGAAGGGTGTTAACCTGATGTACCTTTGTGTATAATTTTATTGGGTAATTATGACCTTATGGCTCTCAACAGACAAGATGCTACTTGTTTGTTTCATAAAGAAATGATACTTTACAATTCACATTAAGGCCTACTGTATACACTGTACATTTAAACTCTAAGTGTACTTGGAACTTTAATGTACATATTAACTTCAACCAATTAGGGCAGATTAAGACATTTTCTGGCATGAATCCAAACAACTTTTAAAGCAATTTCAATTCTCTAGCTGCAATTCTTGGATAGCACACATAGATTGTTTCGACAGGGTGAAGAAAGATACACTTCCAAAAATGTACTTCATGTACATGTAAGTAAGCAAATCACCCAAATCAGATGAGTGGCCTCTCGACAAAGGTGGCCATAGTCTAGATTCTATTGATTTTTGTTATATTTGGGTTATTCCCCTACATTGCTCACACAGAGCGCGACTCTCCTCTAATACTATAGACCGGTTCTGTACTATATTAAAATTTATGCCCATTTCTTCTCTGAGCACCTAGTGACGAGCTATTCCATTAACCTGCTTTTTATAAATGAGCCTCAATGCTTGGATCCAGTTTGCATACATGTGCATTACTTGTTGCTATGTCCAGCAAGCCTCTGGCAAGCTTTCAGGTTGTCAAGAACAACCTTTGTTGAATGGTATGTATAAAATTTGAATACATTACCGAAGCAGTCTCTTGCACGATCCCCGAAATTTCACCCGTTGAATGCGAGGGTCGATTGAAAGGACTATCTCAGTTTTAGCGTTGAGGGTGTATTATTTTCTCAACAGTTCGCCATCTTGTGCAAACAGTCCAGGCAGTGTACTAAGGTGGCCACTGAAGAAGAGTTAATTGAACTGTAAAATATAAAGGCCACCTAAAAGGAAAGAGTGGCCACTTTAGACAGGTCTTTTATACAGATTTTATAACAATATTCAGAGGGAGAGAGAGAGAGGGGGGGGGGGGGGGGAGGGGGGGCGCATGAGAGCAAGGAAGAGAGAAAGAGAGAGAGAGAGAGAGAAAGGAGCTCATTTAAAAACCAAAATGAACACTAATAACCATTGTATCATGGTAGCCTGTACATAGTGTACAAATTGACTGTTTAAAAAAAAATGTGATACAGTTTGTGTCTCACAACATTTATTTCTGATCTTTTTTGTATGTTTATAAATATAAGTTTTCTTTTTTTGTTGTTCTGTCATTGCAGGCTTGCAGTAACTACCAACCAGCGAGTGGTCTTCATATCTGCTATGATATGCTTCATAATAATGTGCATTGAGACCTTCCGCTACAGGGTGTGGCCAGACATGCAAGGTAATTACATGTAATACCAAGGAGTTATCACAGTGCTTGTATAGGGTGCTAAGAAAAAAAAAGGAATGTTATTCTCCTAATTACACATAGGACAGAAAGAAAGAAAAGAAATACTGTATGGTTGTGCACATGTACTATATACTTTTAATTTCCAGGGAGCAATTCAAACATACTCCAAATAAAACAAAAATAAAAATAAAATGATGGATTTACATGCATTTCATTATTAGAGGTTACTTAGACTTCAGGAATTCTGTATATGTAGCTTACAGCTTAATTTTGTTTTCACAATCATCCAGTCCAAATTCCACTGTACTGATAGAAGCAGGATGTGAAGGATATTTAGGTTTTGCTTCCTTAGTGATGTTATGATGGTTATATATACATGAATGTTAATTACAGGGAAATTACAGGGAAATTAAAGGGAAATCTAACCATAATTTGCAGTGACGAAAAGCAAAAGAAAAAAAAAATCAGAGGAAAGGATCAATGAAAATTTAAACACATTCAGATATGATTTATCTACAAGTGTAATTCCTTTAACATTACACTTGTACATGTAGATAAATCATATCTGAATGTGTTTAAATTTCTTTAAAATGTTCACTCACCAGTGTTTCTGATTTCTTTGCCTGCACACAATTATCTTGTTTTAAAGTAGAACACTGATGATTTTAAATATTGGCTTAATACTTATTATTGCATAGATGGCATAAATTAAACAAGGTTATCCAAATTTAAAGCTTGGAAACATTTGAATTAATGATTATTATCAATTATAAAACGGTAAAATACAGCCCCCGATATAGCAGCTGAAAAGCTCCTTGAACGCTGCTGAGATGTGTGACGACACAAGAGGGGCGAGTCCTGTCTAAGCAGACGATGTCCCATAACATTATACACATTTTTCAGTGCCTGTTTTGTCATCTCCTCTTCACTTATTTCTCTTACTTGACTAGCGTCAGTCTTAATGTTAGTCTGTTGCCTCACTCTTAACTTCGTGTATGGTATTATTTTGATGAAAAATGCAGCGTTAAAAAAATAAAGGAATCAGTCACTTGTAAACAAAATAAGACGCCATTGTATTTTCAGCTGCTTGCACCACGGCATGTTCGGCGTTTCAAGAGGGAACGAATACCATCCAGCTATTATTCGCAGGGCTTTTCAATTTGAAAATGGGGTTTATTTCATTGATCATTGACCCTTCTCCTGTGTATTTACAATCAAACGGTTTTAGTTATCAGAATCAGTTCACTTTCCCTTTTCGAATGGTGTGAAATAAGGTCATGTTTAAATGTACCAAACTCTTTATAATTTGATAAATAATTGCATTGCAATTACGTTCATTCATTATAGGACGTCGTCTGCTTAAGCAGGATCGATCCCTCGTATGACGACATCAAAACATCGCTATATTTCTGGCGAATCCTCGGATATTCCACATGCTGAGAAGAGCTTTTATTTATGTTGTTTTTATAATCATCATATACGCAGTTGACATAAAACTTATACGATTGCCATCTGTAAGCTTCCCAATTTCTAGTGATACATTAATTGCCATATTTGTGATTTTCTTGAGTGTTCTACTTTAAAGGTTGGAAAACCTTCTTTTTTTTAATGGGGAATATCTCATTTATTATTTTTTTGTTATAATACATTGTTTCCTTTCTCTGTTTTAATGCACAGTCAATCCAAAGAACCCTGATGAAGAAGAGTGAGTAAAACTATAATTTTTAACCTTTTCTAACTTTTCTTATTTCCCTTTTTATTTCCACCATTGTTTTATTTTTCAGAGGAAAATGTTATAAATTTCTTGTAAGACATGAGCAGAAAGAACAAAAGTAACTTTTAAAATATTGAATTATTTTTGTTGCAGTACGTGTACATACCAGTTCATAAATGGAACATTTTAAAGGAGTAGTCCTCCGTGATGACTAAGCAGAAAATTGGAGAAAGCAGTCAGAGACAATTTCAGGAAAGTCTGACAAATGACAAAGTTTTTTTTTTTTTTAATTTTAAGATTTGTAATTGATCCAAGTACAAATGGCAACTCCATGATTTCTCTTCAAAGCATCACTCTATTTGTTTTGTACTGATGAATAATAATATCCCTATTTTTCATAGTTGATGATGTATATATCTTGTTCCTCATCACAATTTGCAAAGCCCTGTTCTGTATTTATTTGGCAGTCTTTATTTTGTTACGATCCTTCTTGATAGTTGGACACCTCTACATCTACGCCTGCTGAGCGTACCAGAGCTGTGTGATTATGTAGCCAGGGCTTGGCAAGTCGGTGATGAATGGTACAATGCATTCTGGGAACTAAGAAGACATGAACCAGCAAAAGTAAGTTCTTGTTGTATTGTAGTGCAAATGATAATGCTCTTATGAAAAATGCTAAATCGCAATTATTAACTTTAAAAAAAATCTGTGTTAATTAGCTAAAGTAAAAATAACTAATGTAAATGATAATGAAATCAGATACAAAGATTTTATGAAATAAAAATTAGGATTTATTTAGATTTATTTTCATGCTGCTTTTCAATTGTTATGCCTCCGCCCACCGTAGCTGGTGCCGGAGGCATTATGTTTTCGGGTCGTCCATCCGTCCGTCCGTCCCCTTTTCGTTCTCGCGATAACTTTGGCGGATCAGCTTGTAACTTTGCTCATGTATGCATATGTGAGGGACGATGAACTGATTAGATTTTGGGGTCTCAAGGTCAAAGGTCAAATGTTAGAGGTGTCATTATGTACATAAAAATGGTTCGTTCTCGCAATAACTGAAGAACTGTTTGACAGATCAACCTCTAACTTGGCCCATGTATGCATATGTGAGGGACGATGAACTGATTAAATTTTGGGGTCTCAAGGTCAAAGGTCAAAGGTTAGAGGTGTCATTATGTACATAAAAATGTTCGTTCTCGCAATAACTGAAGAACTGTTTGACTGATCAACCTCTAACTTGGCCCATGTATGCATATGTGAGGGATGATGAACTGATTAGATTTTAGGGTCTCAAGGTCAAAGGTCAAAGGTTAGAGGTGTCATTATGTACATAAAAATGGTTCGTTCTCGCAATAACTTCAGAACTGTTTGACTGATCAACCTCTAACTTGGCCCATGTATGCATATGTGAGGGATGATGAACTGATTAGATTTTAGGGTCTAAAGGTCAAAGTTCAAAGGTCATAGAGGTCATTATAGGCCTACCTATTTTAGAAATTTCAAGGGGACAGTGGTCTATTTGCTATAAATTATCTATTTCCTAGGTGTATTTGATGATTGTAAGTCATCAATGGTAAGTTTTTTATTTGAAAATGAAATGAAATAAATTTTTTGTCTCCTGTGCATTTTAAGTGAAAAGATTTGTAATTTTGTTGGACCAATCCTTTTTAGAGTGTACATGTATGCCATACATTTCCAATCTGGTGATGGCGGAGGCATAAATTCCGACCGCGCGCAGTCAAATATTCATCTAGTTTTTTTTTGTTTTTTTTGGTCTTCTTCCTATCTCCCATCTCCGCTCTCTCCCTCTCTCCCCCCCTCCCTCCCTTTTCCATCCCTTTTCCATCCCTTTTCCATCCCTCTTCCTCCTTCCCCTCCTTCTCTGCTTCCCCTCCCTTGCTCTCCATTTCTTCCTCTCCTTGCCTGTGTATAGTTCTGTACATTCACCTGCCTTCTGTGTCTGACTATGGCTACCATTGGGTACTACATACCTGGAGTCCTCATCTCATATACAATCCGTAAGTATCAGGTGACATCCTATATCAGGTGATCTCTTCTCCCATATCAGGTGACCTCCTGTATTAGCCATTAGAAAGTCTTCAAGATACTAATCCAAGGGAACCCCACCCCTTGTTACAAGTTGAATTGTGTTAAAACAGAAAAATTTTAGAAACAGGTTGGTTAAAGGATACTCGAGTTACAACAAATTATGTCTACATAAATCTCTCCTGAAGCTTTATAGCTTTTATTTAGGTTTAATAGTGAAAGTTTGCAAGAAATTGGAGAAATGATAATAAAATCATGAATGTTTGAAGATTTAGATCACTTTTTGCTTTCCCAGTGATAGCTTTTAAGATTTGGTTTCCCTATAATGAATTGAAGGGGCATCATAGATACTATTCAACCTTCTGATGTGGCTGGAAAGTAGTCATTTTCGTTCGTTATTGTGGCATGGATATTAAGAAAGACACACCCCTGAAACTAAGAAAATTGATCAGCTTTAAGATTAGTAATTTAAAGATTGATTTTCATTTTCAGTAAGAATTATAGAAATTCTTTTGTACCACAGTATGAAAAATCCTAAAATCATAGATATCATCGTTACTGGAGTACCATTATGGAAATCCTTACGGACTTCCAGTACTTTCTTTCTACCCAACTAACACTTCCCTGATTGTACATTCAGTCTTGACATCTTAGCTATTAAATGTAGACTTTCTAATTCGTCCAAGTATGTAAACCAGGCTCCTACAATGTTGAATGTCACCATTGGTTGTTGATATGTATTGGTATACATGTATCATATCATACTTAATCCATTAAAGGTCTTATAAGAGATATTTGAAGAAATAAATGCAGAGTGGATTTTGATATGTAATATGTATTCAGTCAATCACTGGTCTTACAAGCTAATAAACCCATTTTCATCACCAACAACTGCTGTCAGATCACAGACCAGAATGACAGCTGAGAAATATCTAAATATAAAATCTTTCTCTCGAATCAAGGGCAATCACCCTTTTCAACAATGCCAAATGGATATAGCTGATTAGTCCAGTCAGGACTTGTTAGATGTCTATAAAGTATACTTGGGATGTACATGTAATTCCATACACTAGATTGTGGGAGGGTGGCATGCCTTCCAATCTCAACCCGTGCGCCCATGGCTACGGCGCTGAATTTCAGAAATTTGGTTGTAAGCCTACAGTGTTCATGAATTTTTATAGCACAGAATGCAGTGCTAGGTCTCATCAATTATTTATATTTAGTTGCCTTTGGGAGTGGGGACAGGAGACAAAAGACTATTTTTTAAATTGTTCATACTTTCAGGAGGAGGACACAATCAAGTTACCCCAATATTTAAAGGGAGAATACTTGAAAATTACAAGAGGGCTGTAATTCTAAGTCCCAACTTGCAAGTCTATGGCTACAATGCTAAATTTTGGCAACTGGATGAAGGTTTTATTAGCTACATGTATATATTTTGTGACATAGCATAAAACGCTTTGTAATTTCTCAACAATTATTTATGTAGCTCCCCATGGATTTTGACACGCTCCACTAATAATCCTGTAAGATGGAAAACTTATACCAGTATTCATAATTATTTCTTGTCTTTTTGAAACGGTAATCTATGTTCATGTATATTGTATTCTACTCTATCTGTCTTAGTGATATGTCTGCTTTTGTGGCCAGCCTATCTGTACCACGATGTATCCGGTAAAATCTACACCAAGCTGCAGCCTTTCCTACGCCAGTTTGAACAGAGCATGGACAGCTTGGAACGTAAAGAGAAACGGCAAAGACGTAAGGGCCTCTTCCTCGATCACAGCTTGTGCCTTGTTTCATAAAACTTGGTATTAATAGCAACTGTCACATTTCTGTGATATATGTGCTCACAGCCAATCAAATGCTACGATTTCAGTAGAAATATCATAGAAATTTTTTTGTTGATAACATGTTTCGTGAAACAGGCCCCAGATGTTTTCAGGCAACATACGGTCATGTACAGAGTCATTAGCATATCCAGCATTTTCTGAATGGAGGGGGGGGGGGACGTCTCAAAATTGCTGACAAGCCAAAATAAGTTAATCAGAGGGGCCACAAGTCTCAAAAACCTCAGAAAAGCACAATTTACTCTCGTATATATTATAAAAAGGTTGCTTCTTGTGGAGCCACCCCCACCCCCCCCCCCATTCCCCCCCCCCCCATTCCTGCCCCATGATATGTGCCCCTTGATCTATCTCTGAGTAGAGAAAGGAAATGATAGGCTGTGGTAATGGGGCAAGTCATGGTCATGGGATTGGAGGAAGTGGCAATGCCTCACATAAATAGATTTAGATAGGTATCAATTGCACTGCACAGCTGATACAGAATGATACTATGCAATAATTGTTATGCAGTGCCTAGCTGTCACAGAGATATCTCCACATCCAATACATCCTGTAAACTTTTTTTTCCATCAATGTTTTGAAAGGCTTTCTTATGGTTCCTATGATAATTAAATTGAAAAAAGAGACCTTTTTTTTTAGCAGTATTATGTGAAGTATCATCACCCTAGAAGCAGTTTTTAAAAACTGTTAATGAAGAATTGTAGAAGGAAAAGTCATAGGTCTGTTTTTCAGTGAAATCAGACTTTGGGGAAAAGGATTCATAAGTATTTGGTGATGAATATGAGGCTATTTTTACCAGCTTAGTGTAGATTTTATGTAAACTTTATATTGAAACCTCTTCTTAAATATAAAGCATCATTCCTGTGAGACCATTCTAGGATATTACCCCCTGGACTACCACCAGGTTGCTTTTGGGGACCATCATTTAAAAAAAAAAAGCTTCCCTCCCAGCTATTGATCTTTTGCGTTTGGATTAAACTGCATTATGGAAGCCCTGTCATCATGAAAAGTGAAATATATTTTCAGTGATCTTTATAACATCTGTTATAATTGTAATACCCAAGCAGTATCAAATTCTCGAGATGAGAACCCAAAATGATATGTCTGCAAACATATGCACAGGTCGTAGAAGATCTTCTCGCAACCCAGATGGGGATGAAGAAAGCAGCTCAGACAGCGAACTCCATGAATTCTGCCCCACACCAGGTCCAGCGGTTGACGCAGCCTTATGTCATGCGGCACGTATTGTGGGCGCCACCCCCTCCTCAAGCTGCCAGGGAACACCTACCTATGGCTTTGTAGGAGATATTATACCAAGGGGCGGCTCTGTAGAGTTTACAGATGATGGTATGTTCATTTCTGATATTTGTGTTTATGATTAGACTTAAATAGGGCTTTGGGATTCTGTAAGTGGCATTTACCATTTAGAAAAGCTGGTAGTTTAACATACAAACGTAAGTACTGGCCCATTGTACAAGCTTGCTCAAGCTAATTGACTGCAGGAAAAAAAGAAATTATTCTGAACTAAAACTAATCATTATTTATTTATATGTTTTCTTCCTAATACACTCAGCAATAAGAGAAAGTGGACTCTTTATTGTTCTAATTTTTCATATAAAAAATAATGAAATGTATAATATATGAAAAATTAATACTCTACCAATATCAATTAAGATCAAGTTTTGAACTTTAACACTTGGATGGGCACATTGAACCGTTAAAAGGTCCAATTAAGAAAATTGCAAAAATGGAGCAAGTAGCCATTAAAAACGTTAATGAACATTCTTGCTCAACAGTGAAAACAAAAACTGAGAAACGATGTGGAGGATTGAGCTCTAGATGTCAACTGCAGTCTCAGGATTGCATGGTTTTGACAAGCACAACCACAAATTCAAGTGTTTTTCATGATTTTTTTTTTTTTTTTTTAATTTCACTCTACCAGATGGAAATGCTCATCAACATTTGAATGGCTACTTGCTCTATTGTTGCAATTTTCTTTATCAGACCTAACGGTTAAATGAATGTGCCCATCCAAGCATGAAAGTTTGAAACTTGATCTTAATTGATGTTTGTAGAGTGTTAATTTATATTTACTTTGTTATATATTTTGTTATATTTTACTGACAGTTTATATGAAAATATGGAGCAATTAGGAATGTCCATTTTCCTTTTTTGCCGAGTGTATTATCTATTTATGATGTCGGAATGTAATCTTTCACATGAAATGTTGTAGAATGCCTGCAATTGGTTTACCATTATATCACAGTTGTAATGTTAATATTATTTGACCCTAGACTTTCCCCAATGTATTTTAACTGTATTACATTTATCCATTACTTTTATATATGGTTTGAACTTTATTATGGTTCATTTATTCTAAATTTATCCCTTTTTATAGAGCTGAACACTGACAATGAATCCAGTAATCTGTTGGTTGGGTTGAGTGAAATGCCTTCGTTTCAAGATCGTGCTCTGGACCCAAGTGGAGACGAGCTTGATTCAAGATCAGCTGGTAATATTATAGATGGTGGTAATTGCAATCCTGCACGATTGCGTCCTCCATCAGATCTGTTTGGCATGTCCACAGATGATGATTTTGGTGAACACGAACTAGACACTCCTGAATCTCCTCTTGACGACCTTCTCCAAACTCGTGCTCGCGAAAACCAAGCTCGTACCTCCAATTTAGCAGCTGAAATCATAGGTCAGTCCTTGCCGCCCGCCGCCGCTCAACTCCTCTCGCAAACTGTTGCAGCTGTCATGTCCGAAGCGGTTACCTCGTTAACCGGATTAGGCACTAGCAATCCCACCGCTGCCACTCCTGAGATACAATCGGTGAAACAGAAGCATCCGACTTTACCTGTGAAATCCGTTCAGCTGACAGATCCACAGAATACGGACTCAATACCAAGTGGTCTTACCCCGTCCCCGCAGTCGGACGAGGAACTGGCTGAATTTGAAATGCTGGATAGCTCAGAGCTGGACAATGTCAGCAACCCGACGACCGAGGAAGAGAAGTCACCATCCACCGAAAGCAGTCCTGGTGCCATCAATGCCGGAATCACCTACTTGTCTTCCTTATTCACCAGGAGAAAATAGGATGCAACCGAATTTATCAATCCTTATCATATTAGAATCATTGTAATTTGCAAGAGAAAAGTCAGAGGAATACATTACAGGAGAAAATATGATGTAAACAGTTGTATCACTCCATATTGTATTAGAGTCATCAATTCATGCAATAGAAAAGTCAGGAGAAAATATGATGTGACTGATTGTGTTACTTCACATCATATTAGAATCACCGCGATTTGGAAGAGAAAGTCAGATTACTCAATTCATCACAAGTAAAGAGGATGCAACTGATGGGATTGTATAACATTGTATTAGAATCCTTGGTATAACTTCAACTGATGAGAAATATTTTCTGCCTATCAGCTTATCCAAAGGAATTTGGTTCAATATCATCTGTTGAGGGCATTATCTCTGTGTTAAAAGATATGAGTTTAATAATGCCCTTTTCTCTGGGCAGACAATAGGTTCTATTCAAGATGTAGTTTTAAACACCTTACCACCCGAACGTAAATGTGCCATAGCGTCCCCTTTCAGGTGTCGTTTGTGCATGGTGCTTTAAATTTACAATTGAGAAAGAAATCATTGCATTGATGTTACATGATCCTTGAGATAGAGGTAGTGTATTTATAAATCTTGAAATCATACGGAAAAGAAATTGATCATATATAGTGATGATTGTTTTAGAGATGAAAAAAGCAGTGTTGTGTTTTACCAGTTCCTTGCTGTTGAAGCAAATGTAAGCAAAACCCTGTGTACAATGTGCTTGTAGTCATGCTTGTTTATACCCTATTCTGCTAAGATTGATAAGGAGAAAGCTTTCACAGCATACAAAAAGACTGATAGATCAGCAACGGGCTTTATCCTGTTGAATACGGTTTGGTTTTGGTACAGCACTTTTTTTCAGGACATCAGCCCGGGACATGTCAAGCACCATTGTCAACGGGTTAAGAGTTCAAGTAAATTCAGGGAAATGTGTCCTCTCTATCATACATAATTCTATTACACTGTATCATAAAATACAGTGTAATACCGGTACATGATAAAAAGGCAAAGCAAGATCCAGTTGCTTTCTTCAATACTCTTTTCTGATTCAGAGAAGACCACTTTGCCCAGCAATATTTTTAGATATTATTAGACAATTTGTGGATCCATGTTGCTGCCAAGCCCCCCTTCTCTAGAAAAAATATCTCAGAATCATCTTCAAAGGCAATGATCACTTTAAATAAATAACATGCAATTATATTAACATGTATTTTATGATAAAATTCAGCACAAATCATGATTCAAGGGGTGCAATTTAACAACAAATCAAATATAGAATTAAATATTTTTGACTAATATTTATACATGTGTGTATTTTAACTTTACAAAATAGTAATTAAATATTTTAAATCTTAAATGTTTGAAAGAATGTCTTATCTGTTGATGTGATAATAATCAGGGATTCATTGTCTCCTATATTAGCCCCTGTATTGACTGAGATGGGATTATCCTTCAAGGTTTAACGTTGAGTCATCTAACTTGAAGTATTTCTCTATAACTTTGGTAAGGTGAATCTAATTATGCTTCATAAGTATATGTACAGTGAACAAATTGAGTAGTATGTTTTAGAAATGTGCAGATAAAAGGCAAAGGATTAGAAATGTAGTTTATTTTAGGGGGAAAATATGAACTTTTCTGATGTTAGATACATGTTTTGTGTTCTAAATCTCAGATCTACATATAGGAGATAAAATTATGTCATTGTGAATACCTTGCACGCTTTTTGAAAAATGGGGGTTCGGAAGAGAAAGTTATATAAAACAGTGAATATAACAACTACTACTTCATTGAAAATAGGGTCATTAATGAAAAACATTCATTTGTACATGTATTATGATTTTGAGCTGTTGTAGTGTAAGTGTTTGATACTGTAGAATTGACTCTGATATATGAAACATGCTTGCTTTGTAGCCCTTCATGATAAACTAATAGAAGAAAGGGAAAACTTCATGTAAGAGTGAACACTAATTTGATGTACATGAACATGAATATGACTATGAAACTTGGTTTCTGTATAGTTGGTTTAGAATGAAGTGTTATTTCTAGAGTTGATGTGGCCTAGTGATCAGTATCTGGACTATAGATCACATTAAGGTACGGTGTTCGAATCCCAGCCTGGCACTAATGGCCTTTGGCAAGACATTGATCTACATTTGCCACTCTCCACCCAGGTGTAAATGGGTACCTGATATGCTAGAGCACTTGTAACTTTGGCGGCTCAGCATTAACCGGGCTAATAATGTGCAGAGCCATGAGTGTCCCAGCGTGACGGATATGGGTGCTAGATAAGAAGCCATTATTATAACAAGTAGAAAATGCTGCATTTTCATTTTTTGAACCAGTGAGTGCTTTGTTATCATACCTGTATGTATATATGTGAAATAATCCATAATCATGATTTTAATTTTACATATTCATTTTTAGTTTTTTAGCATTGCCATGAAAAATGTAAAGAAAAAGGTGTGCAGTATGCTGTATTTCTGACAAAAACTACATTACACAAATATGAAAAAGCTGCCAATCCTTAATGGGGAGTATCTGCAATCTACTATACATGTAGTTAATCGGAAAGTGTGAATATACATGTACTGCTACTTGTATCCACACAATAGGTAGTAATTAAATCACAAAGATTCCCATGGTTGAAAGAAAATAAGATGTGTGTGTAATTGAGTTTAGACAGAAGTGTATCAATCAAATATGATTATTTACGTCTGGGACTGGCCTTTAAAATCACCATCCGAAAGACGTGACTGAGATTCAAACCTGGGTCTGATCAGAGTCAGTTAGTAGGCGAATACAAAGAGCTGCCTATAGACATTACCTATAGACCAACTCCTGGTCCCTGATGTTTTAAATTTTAAAAAATTAAACAGCAAATTCATAGAAACGGATGTGAAATTGAAAATCATGAAAGGAGAGAAGGGTAAAGTAGATATAGGAAGGTCAGAGGGAGAGAAAGACAGAGAGAGATTTCATCATAAATAGAGAATGAAAAACTTAAAACTTTGTCATGTTATTTTATTGTGAAAAACATCAAATTGTAAGAGTAATAGGGGAGGAGGAACAGAGAGAGGGAGAGAGAGGTGGGGAGATAGGAGGAGAAAACAGTTTAATATCGACAGTACTGGGACTGTAATATTGTATGTGATATGGACAGAAAGGTCTTGTGCATGGTCTATGGAAAGTGCAATGAATGAAGGAAGTCATATATTTAGCTGTCGTAATTGTTTTTGAAAAGTAAAAAAGAAAATTATATGACTAGGAGACCTAGACTTTCTTGGACAGGTACTACTCAATTTTGGCAAATACTAAATATTGTACAGATCTGATATTTAGTGTTTTCCAAAATTTAGTAGTACCTGTAAAAAAAAAAAAAATGAATGTTAGTGATGGCAAGATCATGAGGGTGATAATAATGGTATGAAAATCCTTTTTCGTTATTCCTTCTACTTTTGATAGTACATGTACATGTTAGGGTTATTCATACTGTGGTCATTTCAGAATCCATATTATTCTTAAAGGTACTTCATCCCTTTTTCAGCCCTAAATTTTGAAGTTGTGTGAGTATGCAATAAATTACAAAGAATTAGAATTGGAAAACTTGTGCGGATGTGAAAAGGATTATAATTTGCTTTTAAGAAATGACAAAAATTTGGTAACACTTTATATTTTTGTACACAAAAGAAATTGTGTAATTTTGTTACTAGTACAATTGTACTTGCAATGATTTCTGAATAGCTCCCTCTGCGACAAACGCATAATTTTCAATTCTTACAAGGATTTAAAGAACTTGTGTCCTTGAAATTTCATAAGCAGTATCTGCAAGATGTCTACTAAACCTGTGAAAAGTTTCGCAGAATTTTGAAGTGTACTACTTACTGTACATAATCCTTTTTTTTTCTTTCTCAATTTTAAATCCATTTTAACAAACCGACTACTTTCATGTCAGAATGTTCAACAGTACATTCAAATGCCTTATGCATGTACTTCTAACACTGCTAAAAAAATATGTGGTAAACGAATAATAGTTGGAACCAAGTAGTTGGAAGCAAACCATCCACTTGTTAACGGGGGAAAACAGTGAAATCCTTGTTGGTTCTTTAAGCAGTTCGATAAATTTGTTTGATGTTCTGCATTTATGTTCTAGAGAAGTTTTAATTTCTTTTACGATCACTATATTTTGTATTTATATTTTATCTAGATTATGTTGTCATTATATATAATTTGTATTTTTTACAAATTGATATGTAATTTACCTCATCCAAGTTTGTTACCTTTTACATGTGCTGGTAGATTTTTTTTTATGGCTTTTAATTGCAGAATAATATACAGCTACTGAGAAATAACTATTTCTACGGTTAATTTTAGAATGGTGTTGGTTTTTGCTGTGTTGTATAATTTCTGGTATTAGGTTTTGTTCATTTATGCAGAATTGGTAATTGCACATTTCTGCCAGAATATAACAGATAGTTCCTAAAAAAAAAATTTATTGAACATTTATGTGATGTTATTGTATTAACCTAGATCTGAAGTGTTGGTTTGAGTCAAGTGTTATTTTTTTTTCAGTACACTTACCCTAAAAAGAAAATTGGTTACTCTGAATCTAGACTGATCCTTTCAATTGCATTAGCATACAAAATAAGCTATAAGTCCTTTTACGTGTACCTTGCATTCAAACCTCTGTCATAATACATTCTTTCTTTTCTTTTGTTATTGGTAAGGGAAGCCTGACCTGGGCCCTGTTTCATAAAACTTATCAATAAGAACTGCCCAATTTCTGTGACAAATTTGCTCTCAGCCAATCAGATTCATGGAATTCAGTAGCCTATAACAACTACTGTAATTTGTTATTGATAAGTTTTATGAAACAGGGCCCTGATATGCATAGGTGAAAAGTACTCCTGGACAAGTTGTATATTTATATTGAGATGTAATGTAATATTATGTCTCATCTATCCAAGGATTCTGTTGCTCTTTTTCTCTGTAGCCGTCCCAAAACACAAAAATAGCTTTCCAGGTGATGTGATACGTAGGGCATTGATTTTTTAAACTCAAGTTTAATCAACTGAACTTTTGTTCAAGAATAATACTGCAATAATCTGTGGGAAGAGCTATGACATGCACAAGGTGATTTTTTTTTCGTCAGTGCTTGACATCCTATGCCCACTCCAACATCTGCAGACATAATCATGTATAGGATCATTACGATTATTTTTAAAATGTGACAGAAAAGGTAACTTAAATTCAAATCAACAAGCTCAGGGAAGAATCATCCATCAGTTTGAATGTACAAAGACTGTGAAAATTTGGCCAAGCACCTGCTTATGTAATTCCTTGCTTCTTCAGATTGGTTGGCAGCATTTCCCCCTGCATGTAAATGTATGGCATCTGTGAGTATCGTCCTTTCTGTATTTTGCCTGGTCGCATTTCTTCAAGTGCTTGCTTCTTGAATATAGTTAGTTTAATAGAGGGTAGATCATCTCACTCTTTATCTTATTCTTTTCCTTTTTCTGTAAGCAAATTATCAACACATGTATTAATTAGAAGGACTTTTTCAGACATGATGATACTTCAATTATGGTAATGATTCAGTTTGTGTGAGATGTGTATTGTACTATCACTACAGTGTATTGCATGAGCAAAGTAATGAATAAAGGGTGCATGATGCACATATGAAACGGAAGAGTGCCAAAACTGTTTTTTCTTTGTAATAGATGATACCTGTACATGAATCTGAAAGACCCTATTTTTAAGGAAAATGTCCATAATCCCTTGTTTTTAACAGACATATGGGGTGTTGCAGGAAAGTTGCGATTGATTACAAGTTGCAACTGATCGGTACTGACCAATCAAAATCATCGTTGCAAGCACATCTTCTTGAATGGGCAGACCCTGAACCATTCAGAATGGTTGTTCTAATTTGCTTTACAATTTCCCTCGAAATAATTAGAAAAAATAAAACTTCCCTTCAAATTATTTTTTCAGAATTTTTTTTTTGATACGGTCTGTAACAAGACCAATCTAATTATGTACCTAAAATCTGATCAATGTGATTTTTTTTTTAATACAGTTGAACCTCATTATAAAGAACACTGTTTATAACAAGGCAATTTTCCTGGTCCCACTTCTTTGTATTCTATTGTTTTTTAGCCCCGATATAACAAGGTTTCGATATAAAGAGGTAATTTCCTTGGTTCCAAGGAGTTTGTTATAACGAGGTTCCACTGTACTCTGTGTATACCATTTTTTCAGCATCTTGATTCTATTCTCTACTCTCTATTTTTCCTCTGGCATTACCTCTCTCATTTTCTCTTTTGCTCCCTATCTGCTTTCTCTCACCCCCCCCCCCCCCCTCCACCGCACAATCTGATTTTCCTTCAAAGCTATTCTTGTAATTAATTAAAATGCATTACAGGAACTGTTATTAATGTAATTCAGAAAATTTTTAAGTGTGGAATGGGTAATTTAGACCAGCACAATGTAAACTACTTGCTGGAATTCACCTATGCTGAAAGCACAACTCACAGTTGCACAATGTCCATGTTATGCAAGTGAATCTCCACTACTAGGCTTCATCAATTTATCAGTGCTCATTACTCGGCCATCATACATTTTCTGCCAAATTTAACATTACGCAGATATACATATACAGTTAACTGTGCATAATTTGAATCTGTTGGGACTACAAAAAGTAGTTCGACTTAGGAAATGTAAATAACACATATTTTGCATAGTTTGGTGACAAAAATTGATTCCACTTAGGGAAGTTTCGAATTACGCGTTTTCAAGTTATGCAAGGTTAACTCTATGTACAATGTATTATTTGTTTGAAATAAATTCACCGTCCTTTCCATTTCATTCTGTGAATTCCCCCCCCCCCCCCCCGCCCATTGGTGATTTCTTATCTCTTGCCTCATTTCCCCTCACTTCGTATCTCTCTCTCTCTCTCTCCCATTTCCCTTTCCTATCTCAACCCTTTGCCCTCTTCTTTTTACTATTGCTCGTAAGTTCATAATGTTGTTTGATTTCAGCAGAATTTTCTTGTACTGATGTAGAAGGAACATTCTTCTCTAAAATTTATACACATCTTATTTTTCCTCATCAGTCAACACACATAGTCCTAACCTTTCATTGAAAAACCTTCATAAACTTCACCAGAGACACTTTCAATTTATGTGGGAATTGACGGCTTTATTGTGTTGGCTCACATGCTCAAAATGCGCATTGAAAGTTTTGTTGTAATGTGTTCAGAGCAAAGACAGATTCATCAAAGTGATCCATGGCACTTGTCTAATTTGCTGAATGTCACGAGAGCAGTATCCCGACAGAGAATGCGAGAGTCCTGATGCCTTGTGATGGCGTGATCTGCAAACCCGCTTCCTGCTCCAGTGCCTAATGAAATCCTTTTGTGAAATGACTTGGTTGCTTCTGACTGGTATCAAATCTGACAGGACATATTGCCATGGATGGGTGGAAATATTGAAGATTGATATCTCGATGTACAAGTAGCGTTTTGTATGAGTTTTTAGTCCGGAGGAGGTTCAGTTTAAATGTCCTGCATTTCACGGAGACGGCGCACTACGCTCCTGACGGTGGCGGCTGCTGTGGTGCTGTAGGGTAAAATTAATCAATTGAACATAAAGGTGATGAAAGCTGAGAAAGAAATGTCGTAAGGTCTTTTACACGTTGTGCTGTAGCTCGGACCGTTTTCCGGTCTTTGGTCCGGCGGACAAAGCATTCCGAGCCGGACTGCTTCCGATCCGGGCTGAGGCAAGAGTTGGGTCAGCTCGGTAACAGAGACCGGTTGTAAAAAGGTCATTAATCGTCGCCGTTTATCATCATGCCACGAGCGCATACGCATACGTGTCTTGCTTAAATCAGGGAAGTGCTGCTTAAATCCACAGCTATTTTGACCAAGCAAGGATCGGAGTTATCACAGATACGGTGTGATAACTCCTTGTTTTGACCTGCCGTACCGTTGCATTATGCATGGCATGTGTAGGGTCCATGCTTGCATTATCCATACACTGCATACACAAACATACGTACGCAAGATCGCTGTTCTGCGCTGTGCACACAGCTCACCGTAACAAGCTCAAGTTGTGAAACCTAGTGACCAATCAGGAGTGAGATGTTGAAATTAACATAAATGAAAGTTCGGCAAACTTTGGTGACCGGTGACCCAAGTGCCTGGCAGCTAGCTTGGTCCACTTGCATTGCCGATGATTTTGCGTGCGCACGCACGCACCCACCCAGTCGAGATCAGTGGGATGTGATCAGAGCAGGGCTAGGGGGATATATTGGGAAAGGGTGAAAAGGGCGTTCAGTTGATAAAGTTTGTTGACCTGTAAAAACTGTCAACAATTCCCAGAGAGTAAGGCAACGTGTTTATGTTGATGATGTTTTGTCAGAAACTCGCAGCGCAATCGAAGGTGCTTCATTTATTGCGATATCGATCATGCCGGCATGATAAATATATAATCTCGTTAAGTATTTCCCTTTCTTTGACTGTAAGGATCGGAAGAATTATTTTTGAAGATTATGGTGATGCCATATACTATAGTGAATTTGCTTTATTTATGAATACTGTAAAGCGACGGTCGCCAGATAAAATACAGCGTCGACCGTTCGATGAAAAAAAAAGAATACGATTGCCAGATTGAACGAAGGACTGTCGACGATTATTGAGTTTTGAGCCCCAAATGCGCATTATTTCTTCCGATATTAAGATGCAAAAAATAGCTGATTTTTTTTTTTTAATGAAATGTATGGATCGCAATAATTATGCGGAGGTTTAACGGTGAAAGAAATTGAAGCTCATCATATGAAATAAAGTAATAATCGTCAGATGAAATTAAATTGCACTCGCTAAATGATACAGATTTACGATCGCCCAAAGAAATAATATTTATATTACTAGAGTATTAGACAGATGAATAAATGACGGCCGATGTATATTTTTGTTGCCTTTAAATAAATTCACTGATGAGAATGATCAATACATGGAAAATGGAATGGTGTCAATGTGATAGATAGAAGAAGAAAATGACAAATTAAAGAGAAACATCGGAGAAGGTGAATGAAAAGCTGACAGAATAAAAAGAGGCACCGGCCATCGACAAATTCCTAAAAAGTAAATGAATTAACTCAACTCATTTTAACGATATTTCAATCGTTGCTTTTTCATGATCCCCTCTTTCCTAGCTCATTGTTACCCCTTTTCTCGAACCATCAATTCGTCGATACAACACGGACTTCATGTAACTCCCCCCCCCCTCCCCCTCTTTCTCTTTCTCTCTCTTAGTACTTTTTACAAATTGCATATAGGATTGTTTGATCTACCGCGCGCGCGCGTACTATTTATAAATAACCGCGATATCAACAAGCTGCCAGGTGTCTCTCAATGTCATTGACCCAGTTAATGATTTATGACCTGCTGAGATTTTTTTTCACGCTAGCCTATACAATATGCGTCGGGCTTTCTGGCAAGTCATCTACATGTATATCTACATGAATACTAATCGCGTTACTTAAACCAGGGAAGTGTTAGAGAGACTTTCCCTGCTTTTACTAATCGCGTTATGGAGACGGTACGGACAATGGGCGAGGGCGTTAGCCCAAGCGAGTATCATCACTGGTGAACTCGTCATTATTCATATTATGCTTATCGATGTGAGAGGAGTGTATTCCATCATGGACCTACACTCTAGTAAGTCCATGGTACGATCTTCTTTCTGATACTCTCGTTATCCTTATCATTCCTCTTCCAATATTTTCTCCTTTTTTCTCGTTCGCTATCCTGCCGACTTCCGTTTTCATGGAGAATCAAAACAATAGTATTCCTTATCAAAGCTTATGGGAATTATTTGAGCAAATATTTCAGCTTGCCATCATGTCAGACAGCTGACGCCCAGCTTGGGTGTCATGTTACACCGCGGTCTTTTTACAGAGAGTGCGTGGTTTGAGCGGCAAGCACATTCCACGATGTTATGCAAATAAATTCATGCCGGTTGGCCGCATTACTCCCACCTCCATGGAGTCACGTGCCACACTTTTTTTTAGCCAGGCAAATGGACCAATCGTATTATAACTGGGCACCAGCCTTGTTAAACAGCAAAATCCCATTTGCCATTAGCTTGCAAGGCGGAGCTAGGACTCAGCTTTGGTAAATTGAGACACGCCCACTCATGTGTATGAACTTAAATTTATGCTCTATATATAGCTCATTACAGGAGTGGCGTGAATATGATCGGGTGACTGACATGTGGGCAGTCGGTTAGAGACAATAACTTTCACAACTGATCCTAAAGTTGTGGCACGTGGCATGTCTGGACCGCAGACCGTGCAGATAAGAATGTAACGGTCCACTGTTCTTACTATAAGGTCAAGGTCACTAACAATAACTGACTCGGGAGGTGTAAGCTCTTTTCTTTCATAAAATCAGCCGTAACTCAATTCCGAGTTCCCGGACCAGACCGGTCCGGTCGAGATTAAAGAAATACTTCGCCGGACCAAAACGATCCGAGTTTTGCGTTCCGAGCTACAGCACTATTTACACGTTGCCATCACAAAATTTAAGAACAAAATTGAACTCTCTCGCAGAGATTTTAGCTCAGGTAGTAAATCTTTCAGATAACTAGATGTGTTTAGGGGGGGGGGGGAATGGTTCTTAGTTTGAAAACATTCTAGTCTATGGCATGAAACCACAAGCAAAGTTGTACCCATAAAAATACACAAGCAAAAATAAACTCCATTTCAAACCCAGTGTTTATCATTTCTATTATGTTTGAAATATCATAGTAAGTGAGCGATTATGAAGATTCTAGATTTAAATTTCATTTTCCTAGATTCCTGCACAAAATAAAACATCATGCTGTTTGGTGGTAACTATTCACTGCATTTTTCTCTTTCATATGGCATGTACATTGTAAGCAAGAAAAGATGTCCCAAAAGTTTTGGTGGCCAATTCACACATTTTTAGAATTCAATCGGTACCTTCAGTTTCTCAGAAGTTTTTGCAATTCATCCAAGCCCCGAAAATCAGTTGTCAAATTCTGGTCATTACTAACTATTCAAGGGAAATGAGAAAAGAATTTCAGTAAACTTTGCATAAGTCAAATCTGTTGGGACCACAAAATACAGTTCAACTTAGGAAATGTGAATAACACGTTTTGCATACTTTAGTCAGAAAAATTGATTCAACTTAGGGAAAGATCGCCTTATGTGACGACTTTAAGTTATGCAAGGTTACTGTATTTATAAACAGGAGACTTCAATACAGGTTTACAAGGAAAACGATGTTCAATAAAAAAACAAATACGTGGGCTTTAGTTTCATGGTTGCATACCTGCCAACATTTGAAAATAAAAAAACCTTACTCTCATGTGCGCAAAGTGCACATCATGAGCACAGAGCGCGAAGTCCCTTGCAGCCGCGGCCCAGGGCCCGCTGAACGACCCTGGAAGCTCCAGGGTTTAGATACTTTCTGGTGCTATCTCAGCCTATTTTTTGACATATGACCACACTGAATGAGTCATAATTTAATGATAAAGATCATGAAAATTTGGGCTTCATGAGTTTCTTTTTATATATATTGCATCTAGTGCTGTAGCTCGGAACGCAAAACTCGGATCGTTTTGGTCCGGCGAAGTATTTCTTTAATCTCGACCGGACCGGTCTGGTCCGGGAACTCGGAATTGAGTTACGGCTGATTTTATGAAAGAAAAAAGCTTACACCTCCCGAGTCAGTTATTGTTAGTGACCTTGACCTTATAGTAAGAACAGTGGACCGTTACATTCTTATCTCACGGTCTGCGGTCCAGACATGCCACGTGCCACAACTTTAGGATCAGTTGTGAAAGTTATTGTCTCTAACCGACTGCCCACATGTCAGTCACCCGATCATATTCACGCCACTCCTGTAATGAACTTAAATTTATAGAGCATAAATTTAAGTTCATACACATGAGTGGGCGTGTCTCAATTTACCAAAGCTGAGTCCTAGCTAGCTCCGCCTTGCAAGCTAATGGCAAACGGGATTTTGCTGTTTAACAAGGCTGGTGCCCAGTTATAATACGATTGGTCCATTTGCCTGGCTAAAAAAAAGTGTGGCACGTGACTCCATGGAGGTGGGAGTAATGCGGCCAACCGGCATGAATTTATTTGCATAACATCGTGGAATGTGCTTGCCGCTCAAACCACGCACTCTCTGTAAAAAGACCGCGGTGTAACATGACACCCAAGCTGGGCGTCAGCTGTCTGACATGATGGCAAGCTGAAATCTTTGCTCAAATACTTCCCATAAGCTTTGATAAGGAATACTATTGTTTTGATTCTCCATGAAAACGGAAGTCGGCAGGATAGCGAGCGAGAAAAAAGGAGAAAATATTGGAAGAGGAATGATAAGGATAACGAGAGTATCAGAAAAAAGATCGTACCATGGACTTACTAGAGTGTAGGTCCATGATGGAATACACTCCTCTCACATCGATAAGCATAATATGAATAATGATGAGTTCACCAGTGATGATACTCGCTTGGGCTAACGCCCTCGCCCATTGTCCGTACCGTCTCCATAACGCGATTAGTAAAAGCAGGGAAAGTCTAACACTTCCCTGGTTTAAGTAACGCGATTAGTATTCATGTAGATATACATGTAGATGACTTGCCAGAAAGCCCGACGCATATTGTATAGGCTAGCGTGAAAAAAAATCTCAGCAGGTCATAAATCATTAACTGGGTCAATGACATTGAGAGACTCCTGGCAGCTTGTTGATATCGCGGTTATTTATAAATAGTACGCGCGCGCGCGGTAGATCAAACAATCCTATATGCAATTTGTAAAAAGTACTAAGAGAGAGAAAGAGAAAGAGGGGGAGGGGGGGGGGAGTTACATGAAGTCCGTGTTGTATCGACGAATTGATGGTTCGAGAAAAGGGGTAACAATGAGCTAGGAAAGAGGGGATCATGAAAAAGCAACGATTGAAATATCGTTAAAATGAGTTGAGTTAATTCATTTACTTTTTAGGAATTTGTCGATGGCCGGTGCCTCTTTTTATTCTGTCAGCTTTTCATTCACCTTCTCCGATGTTTCTCTTTAATTTGTCATTTTCTTCTTCTATCTATCACATTGACACCATTCCATTTTCCATGTATTGATCATTCTCATCAGTGAATTTATTTAAAGGCAACAAAAATATACATCGGCCGTCATTTATTCATCTGTCTAATACTCTAGTAATATAAATATTATTTCTTTGGGCGATCGTAAATCTGTATCATTTAGCGAGTGCAATTTAATTTCATCTGACGATTATTACTTTATTTCATATGATGAGCTTCAATTTCTTTCACCGTTAAACCTCCGCATAATTATTGCGATCCATACATTTCATTTAAAAAAAATCAGCTATTTTTTGCATCTTAATATCGGAAGAAATAATGCGCATTTGGGGCTCAAAACTGAATAATCGTCGACAGTCCTTCGTTCAATCTGGCAATCGTATTCTTTTTTTTTCATCGAACGGTCGACGCTGTATTTTATCTGGCGACCGTCGCTTTACAGTATTCATAAATAAAGCAAATTCACTATAGTATATGGCATCACCATAATCTTCAAAAATAATTCTTCCCATCCTTACAGTCAAAGAAAGGGAAATACTTAACGAGATTATATATTTATCATGCCGGCATGATCGATATCGCAATAAATGAAGCACCTTCGATTGCGCTGCGAGTTTCTGACAAAACATCATCAACATAATACAAACACGTTGCCTTACTCTCTGGGAATTGTTGACAGTTTTTACAGGTCAACAAACTTTATCAACTGAACGCCCTTTTCACCCTTTCCCAATATATCCCCCTAGCCCTGCTCCGATCACATCCCACATCTCGACCGACTGGGTGCGTGCGCGCGCACGCAAAATCAACGGCAATGCAAGTGGACCAAGCCAGCTGCCAGGCACTTGGGTCACCGGTCACCAAAGTTTGCCGAACTTTCATTTATGTTAATTTCAAAATCTCACTCCTGATTGGTCACTAGGTTCACACAACTTGAGCTTGTTACAGTGAGCTGTGTGCACAGCGCAGAACAGCGATCTTGCGTACGTACGTTTGTGTATGCAGTGTATGGATAATGCAAGCATGGACCCTACCACATGCCATGCATAATGCAACGGTACGGTACGGCAGGTCAAAACAAGGAGTTATCACACCGTATCTGTGATAACTCCGATCCTTGCTTTGTCAAAATAGCTGTGGATTTAAGCAGCACTTCCCTGATTTAAGCAAGACACGTATGCGTATGCGCTCGTGGCATGATGATAAACGGCGACGATTAATGACCTTTTTACAACCGGTCTCTGTTACCGAGCTGACCCAACTCTTGCCTCAGCCCGGATCGGAAGCAGTCCGGCTCGGAATGCTTTGTCCGCCGGACCAAAGACCGGAAAACGGTCCGAGCTACAGCACTAATTGCATCTAATATTCATTAATACATGTACCAGTATGGGTGTGTGTGTACTATAGTCACAAAATCAAAACTCAACTCTCCTGGAGTTTGGATACGGGAAAAATGCTTCTTTTTGTTTAATTACATGACATTTAAAAAATATCCTGACCGTATGCGGTCAATCACAGATAAATGAAGAAAAAAAACCTAAGATAAAGCTAACGAGTTAAAAAAAAATAATAAAAAATGCTTGGTCATGAAGAACTTTTCAAAGTTTGCATCGAGTGAACACGCCACACTACCAGTAATCAAGAAAAGCTAGGCCGCTAGGGCTGGGGAAGAAGTCCGCCTGCTCCCGCTGGAATTTAGTTTCTATCAGGTTTTCTTGCTCACCGTTTTTCATCAATTAGACAACAAAATACTAATTCTACATTACCTAGATCAAGGAAAATGCCAATTAAACACAATTTGGACTCATTTGTGGAAGCTACGACTACTTCTTAAAAGCTGAATACCAGTACTTGGGGTTGTGATTTCTGATCGCGCGATCGATCTAACAACATGAAGCAGATGGCTTATATACATACTGCATTGCACTGTGCCGGCGCAAAGAGGGTACATTGACAAGATAATGCACTTGAACAGTCCCTATGTAGTATAACACAAAGATGTGAATGCAGATATATACGATATGCACAATATCTTCTTTTTTTTTTTCTTCCGAAGGTAAAAATCATACTGTTCCGATTTTTCACCCTTTTTGAGGAAAAAATCGAACGAATACAACAAAATCGGACTTTGCTAGCACTTACCTGTATACCCAGGCTCCTCCAGCCACAGTCTTGCGGCAGATCTTACAGTGCCAGATGCCAACAACCTTCCTCTTCATGGCATCCTAAAGAGAAGAAAACATAATGAACTTTTCACTGGAAAGGCTTGATTGATTGTGTGTAGTTAGCCTTGTCATTTTTGCATGATGTATATTCAATGCATTTCAGCTGTTGAGCACATTGTGGTTTTTAATACACACTTTTCAATTTCAATTTCACAATACATAAGGGTAATGCATTACCTTGCCTGTCTGTATGGGGCACCTATCTCATGCCCTTGTTTCTTTCTTCCTTAGGGAAGAGCAATCTCCTTACAATTTTTTTTTTTGATCGATAATGTAAAATAAAATGAGCCCTCAGAAAAAAAAAAAATTGAGAGAGAGTTGAATGATGGGGATAGAGTCCAAAATTTATATACAATAAGCATCAAAGTCAATGGTGAATAACGGAAGAATTTACCTTTCCACAGAAAACACAGGTGCATTTGCCGTGCTGGGAGATCTCAATCTTCTTCACCATTTTACGGAGGGAAGCACCATAACGGGTCCCATACTTTCCAGTGATGCCTACTTTCCTTGTACGCTTGGCCTGGTTTTTGAAGGAAAAAAAAAGAAGGAATGAATTAATGGAATGACATTACACATACTTTCCAGTGATGCCTACTTTCCTTGTATGCATGGCCTGGTTTTTTAAGAGAAGAAAAAAGAATGAATTAATGGAATGACATCACACAAGTTGAAAATTTCTTTCTTTAATCTAAAAAGGGCTAGAGCTAGAACATATTTCAGAGTCTGACAAAGGTTCTTCATTTTCTCATCTCATAATAAATGAAAGGAACTGATATTTCACATAGTAAGTTCTGCAGTATGATTCTAACTTAATAATTAAGGTATTTTCAGCAGAAAACTAGAATGTTTGAATGATTATTTACAGGGGTTAACCTGAATGAGCATTCTGCTAGATGTAGTTTGTTAGTTCCCTTGCTTTAGAATAGTTTGAATGGATGGTTGTGTGTCTGGACACTTCACGAAAAAAGCTTTCGCATTTGCTGTTGGATTTTACAGCATAAGGATGCATCAAGTAAATAATTTCTGTGAATATTTCCCTGTACTGTGTCAGTATAGGGTCTAGAAAGTAGAATACTTTTTGTGAAAGATTGCTGTTATTTTTCTGTTTGGTATTTTTGTATTTTATTAAGAAACTTCATTGACACTGACATTGATATTTTGTTTGACAATTATTTGACAATTATCTGTAGAGTCTAGCTGTCTGGTTAACTAACCATGCCAATCTTTCCAAATAAAGAGTGTGAAAGTAGATCATCTAATAGAAATTGGGCACCAGTTATTCACTCTGTAAAGTGGCATTTCAATTTTGTCACAAATGCATGTGGCAACTTCTAAGTTGATGGGGAGCCCCATGTCTGACTCTGAGCATCTGATTCTGAGATTTGACTTGATATAGAAAAAGAATTTCTTTAACCTTTTAGTCACTAAACTGCCCAGGACTGCCCGTGAAAAATCTCATCAAAATTAGAGCAAGAACAATATCATTTTAACAAGAAAAAGGCAACTGCTTCACTCTGACAATGTAAAACCAATGGTGCCAATGTCTTTGCACTCATCACCTTTACATGCAGGATTATTGTTGATGTGAACTTTAGACAACATTTTGGTGCTTGTGGTGAACATGGTGAATAGACACTTAATGAAATAAGAGTAGACCCTTTCTCCAATAGTTTGACTTGTTTTTGCACAATAAACTTAAAACAGAGTGAAAATGTTTGTTTTTGTCGAGTCTTTTTTAAAATCTGAATTGCAGGGTTACATGTGAGTGCAGACTTAGGCAGACTTAGGCACTCTTGGCTTCTTGCAATTCTGGTTTATTGACTTCTGGCCATGACCCATGCCCATGGGCATGGCTCCGCATCCGTAATGAAGTTCAACCAGCATGAGCCATGACCACAGTCACAGACCAGTCTAGCTAAACCCACAGACGCTAGATGGCGCTATCGCGCAAGTACACCCATAACGAATGCGTGATTCGGCCCGCTATGCATGCACACACTTCCGATACCGCCTGTGTTAAGCGAATGACAAGCGAATGAATCTGAGATTTTTTCTTTCTGTGATTGGTCCCCCTATGTTTATCAATGACGTATTCTGCATGTCTGTGAGTTCGTTGATCCGGGGATGCCCTTTGCATCCCACCAAACCCAGGATTTTTTCTCTGAAGGAGCTAAGAAGTGGCGGTATGTATGCAATTTTAGGCATTTTATCGCTATTTACCTTGTTATTGTATAATTTGAGTTGAATGTGTCAGAATCTTTGTATTTAATGGCAGTTGAGTTCGTTATCTATCGATGAGTCATTGAATAACCGTGCCACAGTGAATCGCCTATGCATGTGAGAGGCATAGATATGGGCGGGGTCCGGACAACCCGACCACCGGACAGCCCGACCCAAGACAACTCGACCCAAAACCCTGGACAACTCGACCGGTCGAGTTGTCCAGGGTGGGCTGCGTTTTCGGACAACTCGACCTACTTTTTTTATTCTAACAAATTTCATGAACAGAGTTTCACAGCATGGCTACAAAGACATTTTCTACGTCAAGTATGTTGATATGACACATTCATGACATGAAACAAGGAATTTTAAGCTTTTCAGTTCTATAAAACATGATTTTCCTTGGTGGGTCCTTGGTGGGTCCACGGTCCCCATGTGACCCATCAACGGGACAGCCGTACCCCGCACTGCGGTATGGGTGTGGGAGGGAGCTCTTCTTGCTTTGTTTGTTCCTTTGCTGTCCAAATTAACCTTTTGTTAAAAATTTATTTGTGTATCATTTGGAGTGTTGGCTACAACTATACAAGTCGTTATCTTTCTCTCAAAATTTGCTAAAACATCAAGCGGAAAGGGGAAATAACTCCCCTCTCCCTGCACCCACCCCTGTTACATATAGTGCAATGTTGCGTCCAAATAACTGAAAAGCAGTTCGGACGTTAAACTAATTTTCCGCCTAAAAAAGTGCTACGAGCCATTGTCTTTCTCTCCATTGTGCTATAAAATGTAAGAGCTTTCGCGCTTCGTGCGAATAATTGAAAAGCAGTTCGGACGTCAAACTAATTTTCCGCCTAAAAAAAGTGCTACGAGCCATTGTCTTTCTCTCCATTGTGCTATAAAACGTAAGAGCTTTCGTGCTTCGTGCGGGAGGGGGAAAACTTCCCCCTCCCTGTCTTTTGTTGCCATGCTGTGAATCTCTGTTCATGAAATTTGTTAGAAGAAAAAAAGTAGGTCGAGTTGTCCGAAAACGCAGCCCACCCTGGACAACTCGACCGGGTATTGGGTCGAGTTGTCTTGAATCGAGCTGTCCGGTGGTCGGGTTGTCCCGGATTCATATGGGCTTGTCATGCAGTCAGCCTCGATTTTGGGTGAATTTCTTCCAATTTATTCGCGTGCGCACATGATGATCATTTTCACTATTGATAGTATGGCTAGAGTGCCCAAGTCTGCGCACACGCGTAACTGCGCGATTCTAATAAAACAAAACACGCAACGAACACAAACTTTTCATCTTTATCACAGCGATAGGTATTCATGCAAAAAACGAGTCAAAATAATGAAAAACGATCTTATTTTAGACATTTTATTCACAAGCCTCAAAATGTTGTCTTTCACGTCAAAACTCTGAACTGCGTGTAAAATGAATGAGTGCGCAGACATGGGCACCATTGTTTTTTCAATGTTGAAATGACACGGCCACCGTTTCTTGTGAATATGGCATTGTTCTTGCTCTAATTTTGATGAGATTTTTTTCAAACTTACTCTTTAGAATATCAGGAATAAAATAAAATAAAGCTTTAGATGAATATTAAAGAAATTCTTGTTCATTTTCCCGTCAAAACCTTAGGTGCGCAGACATAGGGCTCCCCATCATACATTCCTTATAAAGCCACGTATGCCCTGCGCGAAGAATATGTCAACGTATTTTTCAGCGCATGTTATGGACTATTTTAGCCCTCATTTTTCACTATTTATGAGATTTTCAGGTAAATTTTGAGCCATCTGTGTGATAATTGGAATATTAATCTATATTTTAAGGCATGATTTGTGACTGTGAGTGCTTTTAAAAAAATTTTTTGTGGGAGTGCCTAACCAGTCCATGTCAACATGTCTTTTCTGACTTTTGTTGCCTTGCCTTGGCCTGGGCTTTGGTTTAGACTGAGCCACAAGCATATATTGGCATACAGCTGCGCCATGCACTAACTGAATGAGAGAGCTACAACACAGGAATCAAATAAAAACTGTTTCATTGGACATTGACTGCATGCAGCGCTCTCGACAATGTCGACCCCCCCCCCCCCCCAAAAAAAAAAAAAAACAACATAGGGCCTACTTCGGTCCCACGCATTATAAAACGGGTTAGTAACCGGACACAATTAACCAATTAACAAATTATGTCTTTATGAGCCTTTCACCCATCTTCTAAAACAAATACTCTCAATCAACATCTCAAAAATTTTCACATGAACTGTCTAAAAATTACTCTGGTGTAGTATGGACTCCGTAATTATTGAATAAGCAATTACAAGGATAAGTAAACGAAGTTTTAGTTCTTGTAGTGCTTTTTGTAGGTCCTAAGTGAACAGGTACTTTGTCACAGGGCTAATATCGGTAGGTAAAGTTTACACATATGTATATCACTTTATCTTTAATTACGGACTCTAAAAAGGTCAAATTATAAACCAATGGTTTTTTAAATGAATATAAATGTTGTAAATTAATATAATTGGGAACCACAATCGAAGATTTTCATGGATATTCTTTGGGTTACACACTAACCATTTTGAGCAAATTACGGAGTTAGCCGAAGAGAACTAGCCTTAGTCAGCGTCATGTAGATATTGAATTGAAATAAATGGGGAAAATATCAAAACAACTATATTTTTAGCCAAAATAAAATTAAAATTTATCTAATGATTTATTTATTGCTTTAATGAATAGAATTTCAACCAAAATAATGTATTTTTTTTCTTCATGAAAATGTTGAATCTTTATAAGTGTGCCACTCGTACGCGTACGGGTCGAACCAAAAATGGCCGCACGCTAAATACTAACCATATAAACCACAGAACTCAAAATATAAACCGAATATACTATAGCAAAGACTTTTAATAGTATCAAGACAGATTACTCGCACCTACTTCCGTAGTACATTTTGGCAGGTGTAAATTGCTGTGTTAAAAAGACTCGGGTGAAAATACGTTCGCCATATACGTATATAAACGTGAAAAGATGTCTCATTTTTTTCTTGATATTTCATCTCTTACTCTATCTTTTTTTAAGTTTGATTTTTTCACGAGAGAAAGGATGGATAGTTAAAAAAAAATTGTGAACCTTTATTGTCAATCAATGCCACTATGAATCTCCAACATGAGCATCAATCCTCACAGGAATTCTATTCAAGGGGGGACACACCTGGATGCAACAATAGGGTGTCCCCCCCCCCCCCCCCCACCACTTGAATAGAATTCCTGTGAGGATTGACGCCCATGATCTCCAGGATCATGCCTGCTTTTTGACAGAGTCAGCTGTCATAGGGAACAGGGATTTTAAGAATGATTATAGTCAAGGGCGGATCCAGGATTTTGTAAAAGAGGGGGCACAAAGCCGAAAAAGTACACAATTAAGGTGGCAAGTTTTTTCATTCTGTACTTTTAAAATGTATGCCAGTTGGGTTTCAAAAGAGGGGGCACGGGCCGGATTTCCCCCTATATGTAAATCCGCCACTGATTATAGTTCCCCTAGTATTACCTTGAATTTATTGTAAATGTGGCTTACATGTAATTTGAGACTCTGAAAAAGCTTAATGAAGGCCTTAAAGTGGAAGAGACCCCGCATATTTGGCCTTCCAGCTGCAATATGTTAACACATGAAAACATGCATTTTGAAATAATTCCCCTAATATTTATTTGGAATTATAAAAATGTGATTTACATGAAATTTAAAGCTCTAAAAAGGTATAATTAAGGCTCGATGAGTCCAATAGACCCCGCATATATAAACGGGAATATGCATGCCGCATGATTTTGACCAAAAAAAAAGTCTCGCCTGCCATAGTTTACACGTGAAAACAAGGAATTTTAGGATGATTATGACTCCCATAGTTTCTATTTGAAAATACAAAAAATGTGATTTACATGAAATTTAAAGGTCTGAAAAGGTATAATTAAGGTTAGATAAACGGGAATATGCACGCTTTTGGCCTTCCAGCTCCCATAGGCTAACACATGATAACAGTGATTTGGAAATGGTTTTAATTCCCCTAATATTTATTTGAAATTATGAAAAATGTGATTTACATGAAATATAAAGCTCTGAAAATTAAGGCTCGATAAGTCCAATAGACCCCGCATGAATAAACGGGAATATGCATCCATGCTTTTGGCCTTCCAGCTGCCATAGGTTAACACATGAAAACAGGGATTTGGAAATGGTTTTAATTCCCCTAATATTTATTTGAAATTATGAAAAATGTGATTTACATGAAATTTAAAGCTCTGAAAATTAAGGCTCGATAAGTCCAATAGACCCCTCATATATAAACGGGAACATGCATGCTTTTGACCCCCCCCCCCCGAAAAAAAACAAACAAACAAACAAAAAAAAAAAAAAAAAAAAAAAAACAACAACAACAACAAAAAACAACAACAACAACAAACAAATAAAAAAAATAAAAAATATAAAAAAAAAACAGTTGTCATACTACACGTAATATACGTGTGTTTATATTGATGACGTAATGTGGGCGTGTACATAGGCGTGTAGTATCAAACACGTGAGATCCACATCCAATGAGATCGTGGGCTAGCAGACGACGTATATCCGCCCCAAGGATTCCAGTTCACTATTATAATATTTCTAACGGTTCAGAGGCAAAATTCAATGTGTAAATAAATGTGTTTATAAATTCATATAATCAGTCTTCTATCACCGAATTACGCCTCGCGAAATGACTGATGTTAGATCAAGCAGAATAGCTGAGCTGAATAGAGATCGACAATTAAGATGTCTAGCCCTATAGCTATAGGCTAGGGTCTACCCCTCTGCGAACCCGATTGAGGTGGTGGCGTTGCCGATGGAACTCTGTCTTCTTGCCTCAAACTTGGCTCATCAAAGTTTTTTTTTTGCTTGCTGATCTCCGTTTAGATTGGCTTCAGCCAATGAGACCGACAATGTAGTGGGAGGGGGCTTCTGAACCCTGATGAGTCTGACATACTGACAGTCCATGACAGGGGCAAATACAGGATGACGTAAAGGGGAGGAGGGAGGCACATTAAATGCAGGGCTGTCAACTTCGGGGAACTGCTTGGAGGGATTTTTTTTATTTTTTTACTTCTCGCCAGCCCTCCAAAAGTCGCTTGGTGGTCGGGGGTATCAGATTTTATGGGATCCATAATTCTCTGAAAAACATACTTAAAACAAAGAAAAAATAATAATTCTCTGACAAGCAAAAAGGAAAAATAAATGAAAAATTATCAGTTCTAAAAGGGAGGCACAATAAAAAAAGGGGGCACAATGATTTATAAGTTTTTTTTCAAAAGAGAGGGGCACGGGCCAGAATTTTGCCCCCCCCCCCCCTAATAAAAAAAAAATCCGCCACCAGTCCATGAGACTGTCATGTCAGTCTTGCGGCGTGGGCCTTTTTTACAAGTTTTCTCGGAGGGTAATAAACCGACATTGTTAGCCTGATGGGCTCCCAAACTAATGGTGCTCGATCCGGTCTTATTTACATTTTAGGCAAGAGCCCGCATATGCTTGTAGTTTGCAGTTCAAGAGAATGTAATTCCTATTCCAGGGGCGGATCCAGGATTTTGTAAAAGAGGGGGCACAGAGACGGAAAAGTACACAATTAAGGAGGCAATGATTCTTTTTTTTTAATTGTGTACTTAAGGTATACCAGTTGGGTTTCAAAAAGGGGGCTGCGGCTGATTCGCCCCCCCCCCCCCTGGATCCGCCCCGCTATTCTGTCATGGATGTGAAGAATGGGATTGCATAGTGTTGGTGGTCGATCTCATAAAATGTAGATATTGAAAAAAAGAACAATAAGAGATCATTATTTTGTCCTCATTTATATTGGAGTCATTTTTACAAATCGGTTTTAAGAGAGAATAAGAGAGTATAAGAAAATGAAAGCCTGTGAGAGGGGGAGGGAAGGGAGAGAGAGAGAGAGACAAGGAGAGCTGGGGAGGGCAAGACAGAATAGGACTGGTAGTAAATGAATTATCAGCTGCTATTGTTGGTTACTAGTTAATTCAAGTACGGATCAAATTCTTGGATCAAATTACAATTCATATGATGATGCATTGGTTAAACTACAACTACCAACTCTAATATCTCGAAGAGAAAAGTTAACTCATGAGTTTGCCATTTCTTTTGAAAAAAAAACAGTATATGTCGATCTTGGTTACCTCCTAAAAGAAATAATAATTTGAATCTCCGAAGTGCAAACAAATATCAAGAATTTAAATGCAAAACAAACAGATTCAGAAACAGTGCCCTTCCAAATCTCGTACGGGTGCTTAATGAACAACATTCTAAAAAATAAGTGAAAATAATTTTAAACTTGTCTATGCAATATTTTAATCTGCTTATTTTATAATTCTTTATAAATATTTAACGTATTTTTACCTTTTTATGAACATGACACCCTTTTAATAATGAAACATTTTATCAAAAGTATTTGATGTGATTTGTGTATTATGTGTATCAAATTTAATGTTAGTGTTTTACCTCCTCTTGTATTTTATACTTTGTATATTGATATTATTATGTTATTGTAAAAACATGTGCAATTCAGTGTTTGCTGCAGTGCATGTTTTTTAATAAACCATTAATTGAATTGAATTGAATTGGAGGTCGTTTTTCCCCTTTTCATCATTATTGGTAACCATTAGTCCCTATTGTGCTGATTAGGGCTTCGGAGCAAGCCCCTACACTGTTTTCTTCGCCTGCCGTCTCAAACTGCTACAGCAGAATATTACAAATAACTCACCGTCAGTTATTTATATTGGCTGCGTATCCAGGAAAGCAGGGGGAGGGGAGGGGGCTCACGCCTGACGAACAAAAAAAAATCATCACATGCCTTCTATTCTGAGATTTCGGGCAAGCAAGGGTGAAAATTTGTCACATTTTTCCTGCCTTCTGTGCCGGGGGTGGGGGGGGGGGCACATTTCCTTTCATTCGATGTGTAACTAAGAATTGTCCGATTTGGTTTTGGCTGGCATGTAGTAGGGGCACGTGCATTCAGGGATACACCACCAATAAAAACTAAGAGAATCTTGGATACGCCAAGCTTAACCCTTTGAGTGCGAGCCCGCGCACAATTGTTCTCCCTGTGACGGAGCGATTTCGGTTACATTGCCGGTAATGGGAAATTTGGAGGTGCTTTCTACTTTGATTGCTCATTGTACCTCACTCGGTCATTTTCGTAATTTTTAGTAAATGTAAACATGAAAGGTCAGACTTTTCTCCTTCTAAAAATATAAGTTTTGTTTATCGAAACAAAAAATAAGGTTTGTTATTTTACAGGGGAAAAGCCGTCTTATTTTGTTGAAGCTTCGCTTCCTTCCTTTTCAGTACACTTACAATACAAATTGCCTAAACGCCGTCGCAAACACGGTTAGATCAAGGTCTGTGATAACTACTTGGTTCGATCGATACCCCATTCATTGGCCCCCATTGTCGTCTGCTAATGCTCGGGCGATTATCTGCCAAGTCATGCATTGCGCCCCGCATTTTACACGTATTTCCGACTCATTTTGTAGTCGTATTCTGACCAGCATTGTGACATTATCACTCTAAATGCTTTCTATACATTGGCGGCGGAAGCACCAAAATTTAGGGGGGGACGCCAGACCATATTTTAACACTTAAAATACTTAATTGAAATTGCAGATAATTCAGTAAAATAAGTGGAGCAATAATAATAATAATAATAATAATAATTAATGATAGTAATAATGACAATAATAATGATAATGATAATAATGATAATAATAATAATAATAATAATAATAATAATAATTATTATTATTATAATAATAATCAGAATTATTATTGTTTCGATTTATTTAGCGTCTAATAATCATCAGGTTCCCAAGGCGCTCTTTAATGTATTTTTTCCCTTCCTTCAATAATAAAATAGTCTAGAGTTACATCATTCACGGAATTGCGGTATATCATAATGTTAAGTTTACTGTGATATAAATCCGAGAAATAAATCAGAAGTTAGACGGTGAGCTTAATAAAATGGACTGGGTTTACATGTATCACACAGTCACATTGCACTATGCCATCGGGGGGGGGGGGGGGGGGGGGGGACTAACCAGTAACCATCACGCGTACGGTGTATACCACATCTGCGTCTGAAAAATGCGAATATAGGTGTATTTTTCATTATTAGCTTTGCAGGCCAATGCACGCAAGGCCAAATGTGCATCTCTTTGTTCCCCATTGTGACGGATAAGGCCCCCAAATTGACAATTTAAAATATTAGCCCCCGAATTTCGGACGAGGCGCCACCATGCAAAAGGACCCGTTTTTGTTTTGTATTGTTGTGGTGTTTTGTTTTTTTTGGGGGGGGGGGGGGGTGGGGAAGTCGTCAGGTATAGAAGGCCTAATTCTCCCACTATATATTTTTCGTTGGACTTGGGCTGTATGAAATATTGATTCTGCTCATGAAGAGAATCAAACGCGGTGAAAAAGTGCACCCCGCCTATATACACTTTCCGAACTTGCAATTTTCCCGCGGTCTTCCCGCCTCCACTCTGTGATATTATTTATCAGTGATAATTGGTTTTGCTTTGCGATGGTTTTATTTTCGCGAATTTTGCGAGTCAAACCCAAGCGAATTAAAACTTCCACTTCTGTTTCATAGTAATATCAACATTATCAAAATCGCGAAATTATCCCCTCGCGAATCATTACACCCAGTATGACCCAGACCAAAATAACAATCAGTAAAGTTTCCTGTTTTTTCTTCATGTTTGTTGGTTTTTGTTTTTAAAAAGAGAAAATTGGATAAAACAATATTTTCAAATTGTTAGAACTTTGCGAGTTCCGTGTAATATTCGAAGAATACGTAAAGTTGTTACTTCTATGACGATTTGAACAAGAAGGGAAATTCTCCTGCAATCTAGGGGTGCATGATTGTGATTTGAAAGAAAGTCATTCTGGGCGCACCCCCCCCCCCCCTCAGAAATGTACCCCGCATCCGCATTACGAAACCTATTGAAAATGTATCGGACGCACGTGTCGCATGTTGTATAGACATATTATATACCTGACTGTGGATGTCCCGCCCCCCGAGAGCAGGAAAATATTTAGACTAGACTAGTCTATATAGTAATCAGCTGATCTAATAGTACACATGTCCTGGTTTGATTTTCTAGGTCACTTGTCTAATTTAGCTTACACGATTAACCTACCACGAGACTTCAAAAATGATCAAAACTCTGACTCAGGCCCGTAACTAGGATTTTTGCGGGGGGGGGGGGGTTCAACATTGGAAAAAGTGGACCTTTCTGAGGGAGCGAAGCGACCGAGTAAGGGTGTCGGGTCAGGGGGTGTGCCCCTACAAGGGTGTGGGCATGAGCGTATAGTCAGAATTATTTGACAGGGGGTGGGTCAAATGTGAAGCTCGAACATATAATACCATATGTGTAGGATTCCCAATACTGGAGCGAGCAAAGCGAGCGAGAGAAAAATAAAAATATACTTTTAAATGGCAAACTTTTATTGCATTAGTCACCAATAGGTGAAATGTAAAGCTATATCTCCGGTCATCTAGCTGCCATATGCAGGCATCATTCATATTAAAGTTTTTAGGAAGTGAAGCAAACGGGGGGGGGGGGGGCACTTTGCTGTTGTTCGTTTATGGAAAGGTAACCCTAATATCTGGGCGCTATGGCGATAGGGCAGTGACGTGCCGAAATTGTCATAACATTGAATATTTCATCATGGACCTTGCTGCATGAAACATCTCGTTTACAAGGTTTGCGAGCGAGCGAAGCGAGCGAGGAGAAATACTTTGCTATTGCATATTTCAATATAAAAAGTGGACCAAACAAGTATTTGGGTTCCATGGCGATAGGGCAGCGACGTGCCTGATTTTGGAATAACATCCTATATAAATATTCATGGACCTCGTTGCCTGAAACTATCTCATTTCTAAGATTTGCGAGCGAGCGAAGCGAGCGAAGCGAGCGAAGCGAGCGAAGAAAAATGCACTTTAATATGTTGTTGCTCATAACATTTCAATATAGAAAGTAAGATAACCATAATTTCTGGGCGCCTTGGCGATAAGGCAGACGTGCCCGAAATTGTCATAACATTGAATATTCATAGACATTTTTTTATTACAATAACATACTATGGAAATATTCTCGCTGCCTGAAACTCGTTTCAGAATTTTGTGAATGAGCGAAGCGAGCGACGGAAAACGCACTTTACCATCTCCCAAATGTTTCCAAAACACCCCAAGTGTTATATTGGGGCATCTTGTTATTTCTGATTATAGTTTCCAAGAAGTCGATGTTTTATAAAATACTCCCATGGCACTCCAGTTGAACAGGCAGTATTAGAGGGCCATGATTTTAAAGGGCCTGAATGACTAGACCGGGTCCGCCAGGAGTAATTAACTTGAGAGCGGGAAAATTGTCCATTTAAAAGTGAACAGACACATTAAATACCCCTCTCTCTTTTCCAGTAATATTTTGAATCCTATACAGTGGTAGTATATGTTCGGGCTTCACATTTCACCCACCCCTGTCAAATAATTCTGACTACGCTCATGCCCATACTCTTGGAGTGGTACACCCCCTGACCCGACACCCATACTCGGTCGCTTCGCTCCCTCAGAAACGTCCACTTTTTCCAATGTTGAACCCCCCGTCCCCGCACAAATCCTAGTTACGGGCCTGAGTATGGTTTCTATATTTCACTTTTATATTCCATTACCACAGATTTCCTTTGAGTCTTCTCATAATTGTCACTGCTTAATTGTCTTCCCACGTTATCTTTGTATGGTGTTTTAAGCAATCTATCTCCTTGTATTGTCAGGATTTCCTGTCCAATCTAACACTTCTCAAAGATCAAAATACCCTTCATTTTCGTCCTATAGTCTGATAGGAATCAATAATCATGCAAATTTCAGATGTCTAAGAAAGTTTAATAATTAAAAATGTCATTCAACAGTTTCAATGGTCAATCAACTTCAACATATCTCCATTCCATTTTCGTCAGATTTCATTCGAATTCATCCGACCTGGCAATCCGCTGCAAAATGTATCATCAAATCCATCTTTGCATGGCAAGTGGATTTCAAGAAATTGTCATTCAAATTCGTCACATAGACAAGACCTTACAACGAGCGGGTGACGATTTTGAATAACTCTTTGAACTCTTTCAGTCTTTGACAAAATCGATAGCAAAATGAAAAATAAATTCCAAAAATGAATGGCCAATGACGTATGTTGACTTGGCCTTATTATTAATTTGCAGGACAAATTAAAGCAAATAAAAAAGTGTTCAAATTGATTGGAAAACCGGTATTATCTCACATTAATTTCCACTTTCCTTCCTCTCTCCCCCTTTTCACGTGCGCCCCTCCCCTATTTAAGCCAGTTGGTATGAAAATTTAAAAAAAAATTAACCTAAAATTCACTATTCTGATGTCACTTTGGATAATTTTTTTCGCCTTATGATTTCTGCTCGCCAGCTTGGGGAAGATACTACAAATGAATTTGAATAATTCTTTGAATGAAGCTTTGAAAAAAATCGATTCCAACATGGCATAATGTACAAATTCGAAAATGAATGGTGAAAGACGACATTGATTAATTATAGATTTGCCAGATTAGGAAGTTACGGGACAAAATCCAAATAAAATGTATTAAAATAGACGGAAAGACCGATATTTTATCACGTTATTTTCCATTTCCATTATCTCTCCCCTCGCTTCTTTTTTTTATTTTTTTTTAGCGGACCTCTCTTCGCCAACGGGGGGGTTACGGGCCTGTGACTCATAATCTATTCTTAGCCATTGGCGGCGCGTCGATGTGTAATACTACGCTTTACAGTATTAGCCCATGTGTCGAGATACACTATGACTATGTATCATTGACATTGTAGAGGCAATATAACAATTATGTTATTCTTAATCTTAGTCCTAGTACTCCTAGACCTGTTACTCTTGCCGTCACCTGCTTAAGAATAAGACTTTGAGTTAAGTTACAGTTTAATAATAAACCGTTCCAGTTTACAAGGGTAGGCCTACTCCATGGCGCATATAGTATACATACCTCTGATCGGGCCCATATCCAGGTACTAAGGCTAAATCTAGACCCCATGCAGGCCTCAATCATCCACCGTCCTTTGCGCTCACCTGATGAGGAAGACTCGATGAGGGCGCGCATGCGGCATATTCTCATACATAATTTCAAAGAAGCATTTACACAGTCATAGGCGCACATCATAACAGTCAACCGTGCTCACTTGGGAGGTCAAATGAGGGCGCGCATTTTCTTAACCTCGCAAACATCATGGTATAAAAATTATATATATATATATATATATGGGAAAGGGGGACGTCCCCACCAACCCAAAATTTAGGGGGGGGACTGTCCCCCCAAAAAAAAAATTAGGGGGGGGGGGACGCGTCCCCCGTCCCCCCGCTTCCGCCGCCTATGTTTCTATATCACATGTATCAGGAACTGTTTTTTCAGATGAACATTATTTATTCAATAAGACAAAAATAATCCTATTTACTTTCGAATACATTTCTCATGATTTGTCATAACTATTTGTTTTATTTCTCCCGCTTCATTCGTTTATTTCTCTATCTATCCATCTCTCTTTCAACGCCTTTTCCCTATGTAGTTGTTTTATCAATAAAACAATTTATTAAAATCATGTACACATATGTGATTTGTTTTGTTTGTAATGGGAAAAAGCTAAATGAATGACAGTGAGTGGAACAAACTCATCAGGAAGTTCGTGCAATTAAAACTTTGTTTCAGTGCGTTTTATTTCCGCATTGCGTTTTTATTATAAAAGGATGTGGCTATTTATCAGAGTTTGATCGATTTGAAAATAAAGAGAACATCAGAAAGGAGCATGATATCGAGAGTGTAGTAATTGTATGTTTCAAGGAAAATGTGCATACACTGTGTGCGGGCGTGCCAGAATCCAATGACCGGGGTAATAATATACATTGTATATTATCTAGCGAGTGAGTGGAACAAACTCATCAGGAAGTTCGTGCAATTAAAATTTTGTTTCAGTGCGTTTTATTTCCGTATTGCATGCAATTTTTATTTATAAAAGGATGTGGCTATTTATCAGAGTTTGATCGATTTGAAAATAAAGAGAACATCAGAAAGGAGCATGGTATCGAGAGTGTAGTAATTGTATGTTTCGAGGAAAATGTGCATACACTGTGTGCGGGCGTGCCAGAATCCAATGACCGGGGTAATAATATACATTGTATATTATCTAGCGAGTGAGTGAACAAACTCATCAGGAAGTTCGTGCAATTAAAATTTTGTTTCAGTGCGTTTTATTTCCGGATTGCGTGCAATTTTTATTATAAAAGGATGTGGCTATTTATCAGAGTTTGATCGATTTGAAAATAAAGAGAACATCAGAAAGGAGCATGATATCGAGAGTGTAGTAATTGTATGTTTCGAGGAAAATATTGAAACAGAAAGACAAGAGTTGAGTTGATAATGACAAGAATCATAAACAAACTAAAACGATAAAGAATTTAAAAAAATAAAGCGTTTGGGGGGGGGGGAGCAATGACAACAATGACGATCGGCGATCCCGATAGTATAGCAATCAATGATGGTAATTTCTAGTCGCCAACCCCCCCCCCCCCCCCTCCCCCAGGTCCCAGCTTCGTTATCATGTCTCTTTTTCGTGCCATATTGAAAGTTCCCGTAATTCTTGGGGTTGTAGTTTTAGCATGGCAGCGCATGTTTGCAGTTCATTCTTGTACTACATGTCAGTAGGTCGACCTACGTATACTTCCTCTTCTCATATGAATTTGTCATGTTCACTTAACGCGAACCGGTCGTGATCCCCGATCTTTCGACAGAAATTTGGCGAAAACACGTCCTTTTCGGCACATTTTAAATCATATCTCGAGAACCGCGCAAGATTTTTCATGGGGGCAAACGGTTTATAAAACTTTGATTAATTCTACATCTCATGATATCAGTTATTTTTTAATTGAATGAAAAAAACCGCCGTCTATTTTCGACTGAAAATGCATGGTTTCATGCTTTTTGTGTGACGAGAAGCACTTTTTTGCACTCATTGCTCTCGTATTCCTCCTATAGCTTCTGACTTACGTGTCAAAATGTATGGGGGCAAAGACTAGCAAATAGCCAAAATATTACTCTTTCTTGTGATATCAGGTTCGTCCTGATTGGTCGAAAAAAACCGCCGTCTATTTTGCATAATTAAAAAGAAACATAGCAAAAAAGATGTCATGTATATAAAGCACGTACAGTATGTAATGCTGCGTATATAGGCTCGATTTGGACCGTGCCATTGTAAAACGGGGCGCATCAATCCAATGTGTGTGTTGAACGACCGTGAATGCCAATTGAGCAGTCGTTACAGCTGTGGAGTGATATGTTGCATACCGTGGATGAAATGGATGAATCATGTCGAATGAGAAAGTGTAAAATTCTTCCTTCCCGCGTACGCACTGTTGTGTACTCGGAGTGAGATTCGTAAATAGCAGCTCTTCTGTCCCTCCCTTCTCCGTTGCCCCCCCCCCCCCATTGCTATAATAGAACAGCCGCGAACAAAACACCGATTTATACAGAGCAATGACCTGGACCCATGCCAAGACCACCCAGCTGATCGGGCGCGTACTCGAGTCGCGTTTGTATGTGCGCACAGCTGACTAAAGCAGAATTAAACCTTCAAATTATGTGAACAAATCAGGGGGTGAGAAATTCATATGTCAAAATGGTAATCCTTGTTATAGTAGTCCACGGAACTGAGAAAGCGTTTCATTTTGAAAAGGTTCATTGAAATTCATGAATGAAGCGCTGGATTTGCCAATTTCAATTGATATAATCCTTGACCAAGCTCCTTTTATTTTATTTTATTTTATTAACTTGGGTTTTAGAAAAGAGTGAATGGTTCATTCATCAATGAAGCGCTGAATTGGCCAATTTAAATTTCAATAACCCTTGACCAAGCTCTTTTTATTTTATTTTATGAACTTGGATTTCGGAAAAGAGTAGAATGGTTCATTCATGAATGAAGGGCTGAATTGGCCAATTTCAATTGATATAATCCTTGAGCAAGCTCCTTTTATTTTATCTTGTGAACTTGGATTATAAGGAGCAACGTCAAGTTATCAAAGCACATGATGTTTGGAACAGGGAGGCAATTTCTTGCATTGACCGGGATGGATTGGAGGCGGAGGGACTCTCTCTCTCTCTCTCTGGCTCTCTCTTCCATAGCTCTCACCTAGTACACACTTTCCTAAAAACATTAAAATATAAATACATTTAAAAAAATCAATAAACAACCAATCAAAGGTAGCATCTGATGGTGCACAGCAATTTAATTCCTACGATTTCAAATCAGTTGATGAAAAATGCCTTAGATAAAAAATAAACAAGTAAACAACGTCAGGATCGAAGTCGGGAGTGTAAATGTAGTGAATACGCACATAACGTAGCTGTAGCTTTTTGTCAAGATCGATCGGCGCTTTGAACGCTATATCACGTGATCGGAGCTCTAGACTATGGAAATAACCAACGAACGTAGAGGGCGGCAACACTTTGCAGTCTTGCTATGAGGAAGGTTCACTTCGCTAAATTTCTGTGACCATCGTTTTCTCTCAGAGAGGTTTTTAGGTAGATTGTAGATTTGATTTTTTTTTCAATTTATGCTTTAAAAAACATTTGAATTAAAATGTTAAAATAAGATGTTATGTTCAATAATATTGTTGAATGATTTTTATAATTTTCAAGAGAAAAAAGATTAAAATGGTTATAAATTTATCATTTTACTTTACTATATAATAATATGTATTTGTGAGGTTGCTAACGTTTTCCTGCTATATTTCGCTGCTACTGCGCTGTATTTCGATTTCGATCCATGTCCGTACCGTGCATACCGTGTACATTATTGCTACATAATTATACAGTTCTCTCTCTCGATCTGACCGCCTAAGTAGACTCAGAGTCGGAGCTCGACGATGGATCAATCAAGGTTTGTTTTTAGTTATAAATTTAGATTAACTTATTTGAAATGATGATGAAACAAATTTGGCAATCCAGGGTAATAAAATTAAAAATAGAGAGAGCTGTTACTAGTAGTGTTACTGTTACTGTAACGTTAATTGTTTCAATTAAAAAAAAATTGTTCGGATGCTGGATGGAGCGATGATGATGATGATGATGGATGGGGGATCAGATTCGGATGACCGGACACTTAACAAAAATGAAAAAATAAGGCGGCTGGGACATAAGGAATTCTTGTCGTGATAATCATCATCGATATATTTTTCTATAAATAATATTGGGCAAACCCAAAATAGGGGCAGGTCGGCGTACGCGTGCCATGTTTTACAGTGCGGAGATCGGCAGAGTAGAGGAAGAGGCAAAAATGACTTTACACATGTAGCCGGCCTAACAAGTTCATAGGCCTAATCAAGTTCAAAATCAAGTTCAAAACAACTTCCAGATATATTTCAAATCAAGTAATTAATGCTGTGATAATCATATTGTCCTCTTGACTTTCAGATTTGTAGTTGTTTGATGAAAATCATAACGATTTTGGCCAGAAATGGAGTCAAACTCGCAAATGTTTCATTGCTGAATCTGGTACAAGATCGTCGCCGCCGCCGCCGCCGCTGGGCTACATTTGCTTGCACACAAATGAATACAGCACGCGCAGACCGGCCCCTATTCTCCGGGTTTGCCTAATAATATCGTCTAAGTTAGATCAAAATAGGTCTAACTTAGGCCTAACATTAACAAAGTTAGGCCCTAACGTTAACCATAATGATAATTGTATTTGTAACTCGTAACTTTTCACAAACTTGAGACAAAGTCAAACTCAAAGGCAAGCATGATGATGTTTTTTAAATTTTTTTTTAATTTCAAGAGAGAGAGAGTGGGTTCATATTTAGTCTTGATTCTACTATTTGTAGACCAGAATCAAAGCACTTTTAATGAGAGGTAATAATACATCTCCACAGAGTAATATATTCATATGTATGGCCTTTGTTGTTTCACTCAGTGACTTTCAGTAATCACATTCATTAGTCTCATGTTGACTTTGATTGCCCTCAGATAAACTTGGCAAGGAACTAACTTGTGGCTGATCTAATTGAAGATCTATAATAGAGCCTAATGTTAGAGGTCTACATAACTCAACAACTGTTGGAGGTGCCGGATGAAGTGGAAAATCCTACTATAAAAGACTTTGATGAGACGTGAGAAATAAACAGGTAGGTCTAGACCTAACTAGTTGGACCTAGACTTAATAATACCAAGGAGTACCTCAGGGTATTACACAGCTAAAAATTATAGGTCTGGTAATGGTAGTGGCTCCAGAATCGGTTTACTTGGGGGGGGGGGGGGTTAGTTTACATTGTCCAACCAAAACAGCAACAACAACAAAAGAATTCTGAGAGAATGGACATTTCATTTGTCCTTTTCCTTTATCCACCACTGAGATCTGTTTTCTTCAGTGTAATATTAAATTAGCTGTTTTAGTGTCTTTAAAAATCAATTATGAGATCTTTAGGGAATGTTCAGGGTGATGTCAGTATAAATATAATTTTTAGTCCCCCTTTATTATTATATTAAACATTTCATTAATTAATGCAAACAGAAACAAAACAAAATAAGATGGTTGAATACATTACACTTTTATTAAATTCCACAAATATTTTAGGATGGATTGTACATGCAGTTAGTATTTATCCTCTTTGAAAAGATCACGAGGGTGAGGATGAGCGTATCTCATTTTTTTTCTTAATACATAATAATGCTTCTCTACACGACTCTCCATCTATTTTACAGATGATGATGAAGATGAAGGCTTACCGCTGAGAATGAAGACAAATTCTGAGAGGAACAAATAAATACTACTTAGCTGCTCCAGTTTTGCATGGTAGGTCTACGCTGTAAGAGTAAGATTGCTATCAGGGGTGTCAATCCGTTTTTGGATTGGGGGGGGGCGGGGCAAAATGATATATTTGCCCTCTCAATATTATCGGGGGGGGGGGGGGCAACTGCCATTGCATCAACGCCCCTGGTTGTTATTAGTACCTCAATACAATCTAGGTACACATATTTTTCTTCACATAAACATACCAACTGAATTTTCTTGAGACTTTACTAATTTGGTTGCTTTTGAATAGCCTTGAAAATTTTATGTGTCCAACTTATTTCCTCTTTAAATAGTTTTGAGAATTCACACTTATTATTCCATTTCATAAAAAGAGTTGATGCTAATTGTGTTAATAGGAAGCTCGAAGTTTCAGGGTTTTATTTTAATTCTAACTGTTGCTTGTTTAATTATGAAATACACAATGGATGCTATTGTCTAAAATCTTTCCTCTTTTCTTTCGACAGATATGGATTTCTACTTCAGCTCTTCTGTGGAATAGCCCCCTGCTTTGATCAACATGTATCTCTTCTGGGTCCGCTCGCTATTCAAAAGGACAGCTATTTTGATGGAAAACCACTATATTCATTTAACACACGTTATGAAGAGCAGTTCTTATGAATAGTTATAAATAATGGTAATTTGTCTATTTAGAAGGACCGCTATTCATTTAGTCACGCATTATGAATAAGTGGTCCTTATGAATAGCGAGGTTACCCCATTTCTTCATATTAAAATCATATCTGGCTTCAAGTATAATATGCATGTTGAGGTGTCGTGGTCTAGTGTATACGTCACCAGACTGTGGATCATATGGTTCACGGTTCGAATCCTGCCGCAGCGCTAATGGCAAAACAGTCATCTACATTTGTCACTCTCCACCCAGGTGAAGTAAATGGGTACTGGTTGGGAGAAATTGCTTAAATGCCTTAGCGCCTTTCATGGCAGCTCGGCTAAAGCTGCGGTATTTAAAGGGCAGAGAGTATATTTGTATAGTAGTTGCGCTATATAAATGGACATACATGTATATTATTATAATTAGAATGACTGAACAGGAGTTTAAAGTTCTTCAATTATATCTTGAGCATTTTACCAACCCCCTCCCCATTTCAAATGTTGTAGTCACATGCCCGAGGGGGGGGGGGGGGGGGGTACTCACGTATATTGGGTATACGGGGACGTGCCGCTGGGAAGGGTGACTTTTTGAAGAAAGATCCTTAGACATGGGTCCCCTTTTCATTAAAAAGATCCTTAGACATGGGTCCCATTTTCCCCAAAAAAATCCTTAGACATGGGTCCCATTTCCCCCCCAAAAATCCTTAGACATGGGTCCCATTTTCCCCCCCAAAATGTTGTCCCCCCCCCCCCCCCCCCCCCCCCCCCCACTGAGCGACTTTTTGAGAAGCCGGCGAGACCCCCCCAAAAAATACGGGTCTACCTTTTTCACAAAAAATCCTTAGACATGGGTGCCTATTTACAGCAAAAGGACCCTTGGATGTGGGATCTGGAGTTCTCAGCCGCACACCCCCGTCCGATTATAATCTGAGTTCCCCCCCCCCCCCACCCCCCAGGGTCACATGCAGCCATTTTGTTATAGTAGCTCGTTATTGTGAGGAGGTCTTCCTCTTCTGTGTGGCCTATATAGTGAGATTACAGGGCCCCTAAATGATATTAAGATAAGCACTGCCAGGGCCACTCCTTTATTAAATCTGCCCGGAGTGTATCACAAACTAATAATAATCTTATCTGATTCTATGAATTTATAAATTATTAAGTAAATTATTATTTATTCATTATCTACTGAGAAAATCCATACTATTCAACACTTCATTTGACTTGAAACTATCTAATTAGATCTCTATGTGTGTTCCTCCTGCCCCTTTTTTATAGTTAGATTTATAATAATAGTAACATGCAATATACATGTACCAACCTAAAAGGAGATGGATCATTTAAAGAGTTCTTACAACTGTCAAAATTATCTTTGTTTTTTAGGAGTAAAATTGTTGTCATTGGTGTGTGTTGAACAGAAATTAGATGGTCATTTATTTCTTATGTCATTTCTTCTTTGTAGGGGTGAGGTGGGTAAATAATCTTTAAATTGTAATTCAAATAATTTACTTCTTAATATTAATAACGTATGATTCATTTAGATTGAAATTCTTTTTTTTTTAATGCATGTACATGTACATAATTTGTACAGAATATTATTTGACCTTGACAAGTCGGCTGTGATGGAACTATATTGTATTGTAGTATATGAAAAAAGTGTATGACTGCAGATGAATTATATAAATTATGTTGGATTTTTTAAAGGAGAAGAAGTAAACGTGTATTTAAGAAGTAAGACAATGTCTAAACTTCTCTGAAAACTGTCCTCATTTCTGCATGCAAGAAAATATTCATTAAAAAGTAAAAAAATATAAACGTATTTCTGAATCGATGTGTATAAACTATTGTACCTTAAATCTTGATTGTGAGAAAGATAATATACATGTAATTGAAAATTATTCTGTGAACATGATAAAGGTCCTTTCACATTATATCAATGAAATGAACCATATAGGGGAGGGGTGAATGAACCAGGACGTGTGATCAAGGTGTATGTATGAGATAGAGAGGGAAGACAAAAAAGATGAGAAAAGGCGAAACTGAGAAGATATGGTGAAAAGGAAAGAGAGAAGGGCGGATCCAGGGGGCACTTCCGGCCCCTGCCCCCCCCCCCCCCTTTGGAATAAAAGTATGCATTTTGTGCCCCCTTTTAGAATGAAGACCTCTTTTCTTTTCTTTTTTTTTGTTGTTGCATGTAAGCAAATTATGGAGGGGAAACTGGACCCCCATAACGCCCCCCCCCCCCCCACTGAGCAAATTTTGAAGGTCTGGCGAAATTTTGTTGTTGTTGACAAATGCCCCCCCCCCCCCCCCCCCGAGCGACTTTTCAAGAAGCTGGCGAGACCAACAAAATACGGGTCTACCTCGACAAACCTTCATTTGTGTGCCCCATCTTATACTCAATCCTGGATCCGCCCCTGGGTGAGGTCTGAATAGAAGTCGTGGCGATGTCCAATTAAATTTAGCTTAACCCCTCCTCTAAAAATAATAACAATGAAATAGGTTAATAAATGAATATATACATACATAAATACACACCTAATATTAATAATATTGATTATTAATTAATTAAAAAAAAACTAAATATTTTAATAAATGAATAAAAAATAATACAAAAAATAAATCAGGAATAACCAAAAATTAATGAATAGAAAAACTTTTTAATAAAAGATAATATGAATTGAATTAATTCATGTCGAAATTTCCAATTTCCAATTAAATTCCCTGCAGCAAGAATCACTGGTTTGCTTTAACATTGTTGTTGTTGCTGGTATTTTTTATGGATGTGTTTAGCCGTAAATATAATAAATTATGAAATATTCATACCCTGACAGCACAGCTACGTCCTCGGGCACGTCCAGGGCAGCGAGATGGTATGACGCTCGGTACCTTTCCCTCGCCTTGCCCAGCCGCCTACGCTGACGCTAGCTAGACTGTATACCGTTAACAAGCTCAGCAGACGACGCATTCATTCATACCGCATTTTGATGGATCAGCGAATGGATTTTATTTAATTTCAGCAGTACGCCCGCAGCGGGAGAGAGGTTATCCCTATCCCGAAATGCATTGCGAGTGGTCACAAAATCAGCTTGCCGAAAACGTCATGAATTTAGCACACTGGTACAATCACTGATCACAAAGGTGCCGATTTACAATAAGATTATAGATTATAGAAATAAAATTTACACGGTATCATGAATGGAATAATGTTTCAAATAATGTATTCTTGCATTACATATTTTTTTTTAAATCTGCATCTATTCGTAGTATTTCCTTTTGTCTTTATGTCGCTATCAATTCGTCATTGTATTACTTCGATTTATGGTTTTGTTGGCATGCCTACCAAAATGTGCGCGCACTTCAACTGCTTGCGCGTAAGAAGTGAACCTTCCTCATAGCAAGACTGCAAAGTGTTGCCGCCCTCTACGTTCGTTGGAGATAACCTATGGAAATAACATGATCGAAGCGGACGCGTACGCGTACGTCTGTATGTATACAAGATTTACGATCCCAAACAAGAATTTCGGGTAAAGTTGAAACGAAATCCTATTTTTCTCAATTTTTTCTCCACGTAACCTCATATTTTTTAAACGGGTATTGTGAATGAATATATCTACATAATACTACTAAGAATTTTAGCGCATAAGAGCGGATAGTTAGCTGGAAAACTTTGTCAACATATTAGGCATAAATCTCGGCTTCTGTAGAAGCCCTCCGTCACGGACTGAGCACCTCGCTCGGCTTCTGTAGAAGCCCGTCGTCTCCAAAGGGTTAATTAATCAGTATATTTATATAAGGAATTCCTCACATGCAATCCATTTTAATAAAGCCTTTCTGTTTTGATTTAACGGAATAAGGCCAATAATTTACATTATAGGTCTATAATCCCTTTAATTTGCAATAATCATGATATCAAATGACATATTCTGATTTCGCAAAAAAAGATAGCACTTTATTATCAATATTTTTTTGTGTTTCTTGCCGGGGGGGGGGGGGGTACTCGCGTATATTGGGTATACGGGGACGTGCCGCTGGGAAGGGTGACTTTTTGAAGAAAGATCCTTAGACATGGGTCCCCTTTTCATTAAAAATCCTTAGACATGGGTCCCATTTCCCCCAAAAATATCCTTAGACATGGGTCCCATTTCCCCCCAAAAAATCCTTAGACATGGGTCCCATTTTCCCCCAAAAAATGTTGTCCCCCCCCCCCCCCCCCCCCCCCCCCCCACTGAGCGACTTTTTGAGAAGCTGGCGAGACCCCAAAAAAAATACGGGTCTACCTTTTTCACAAAAAATCCTTAGACATGGGTGCCTATTTACAGCAAAAGGACCCTTAGATGTGGGTATGGGTCTGGAGTTCTCAGCCGCACACCCCCTTCCGATTATAATCTGAGTACCCCCCCCCCCCCCCCCCCCGGGGTTTCTTGGCATTCCCGTCAGATAGCGCAGTGTTTGGTCATAATAGCTTCCGGGATTATGTTTGGACCACGCACCCCCCCCCCCCCCCCCCCCCCCATCACATAAATATTTCACAGCGAATAACTTTAACAAAAATACAAACATCTCTCTTGGCTCCCTCTCCTCCCTGGTGCAGTTATAGTTGATTCATATCTGCTTTGGGACATAAGTTTGTATATGAAGGGACAATATCAAGAGTATGCCTTTTTAAGCGATGTATAGAAAACATAGAAAAATAAAGAAAATAGAAAACACAAACATCTTGATAAAGACTATAACCCTTCCCTCTGTGCCGATCGACATGTACCACAATATAATACGCGTGCTTTATTTCGGGACTAAGCACTCTTCGTATTTAAACTCTTTGGCTATAGTGGTCGAGTTTGTCAAAAACCCGTTGCGATTGATTGCGCAATCAGCACATCGAAGTTGTAGTAGAGCCACTCTGCCATGTCTGCTCACTTCTCTTGAGTGCAGGGAAGAAAGCTATTGACTGTGACCTGTGTTTTTTCTGTAGACATTTTCACCTACTTAATTTCAGCTGTTTGAGGTAAGGAAGTCTAACTTGTTAAATAAAACGGCATTCTCGTGAAATATGCCCAGGGGGGTCTGTCCTCATTCCAAGGGGGGTAACTATCATGCTAGACCGAAATTTTCTGTCTCCAGTACGTTAGCCTCTTATTTGGGTAGGGTCGGCTATAGACAGCTGAAAACCGTCTGTTTCGGAGGAGTCTTTTAACATTTTCTTATTTTTACCTTCTCCTCCTACACATGTAAGGAGGTGTAGTGAAGCAAGACGTAGTCCAGTGGAACACCCGACGAACAGAGACTGAAGCTTTCGGTCTAGGTCGGCTACTACTTGGAGACAGAAGCCGTCATATCACTTTGCTGTGCAAAATTTGTCTATGGCGTTTGCCGTTCTAGTCTCGTACAAGGCAAAATGATTATGAAGGAAAAAATACGATAAATTCATTACGAACTCGTGCACATTGATTTCAAAACGGTTATTTCTTTAACATTAAATATGTTTGTTTAGTGTTAAAGAAATAACCGTTTTGAAATCAATGTGCACAAGTTCGTAATGAATTTATCGTATTTTTTCCTTCATAATCATTTTGCCTTGTACGAGACTAGAAGCTCGGGTAACGGTTTGAATACGGCAGCAGGATTTTCGAACGGAGAAGACCTTGGACCCTGAATTACATGAAAAAGGAGCATTAAATGGATCATTTGGTAAAATTGGTATGTTGAACAGATTAAGTATATGAATTAGAGCCTAGGCCTTATGATTATTTTTAAAAAAATACAGAGGAAAAATGATTTTTTCCTACTGTTCCAGCAGGCACAACGCCATATAAAAGGCATAGACAAATTTTGCACAGCAAAGTGATATGACGGCTTCTGTCTCCAAGTAGTAGCCGACCCTACCCAAATAAGAGGCTAACGTACTGGAGACAGAAAATTTCGGTCTACTATCATGCGCGACCAAAAAATCACGTAAAAAGCCAGGGTTGTTTTTCACGATCAGGCACCATGGGTAGCCAGGATTGGCTTCGTGAATGTAAAAAAAAATTGGCTAGGCCTATACGCCTTCTACATCACGAAGCCAGGCGTTCTTACCCAGCAATCTAACTGCGCACGGGTTAGCAGGACTGGAAATAGACAGCTGAAAACCGTCTGTTTCGGAGGAGTCTTTAACATTTTCTTATTTTTACCTTCTCCTCCTACACAGACGGCTACCCAACCTTCCCGGTATATAACTTATAAGGGGATCTTACAATCACAATACATGGCCTATGAGCAAATCCCCCCAAAAAGGGGGATCTGATTTTCCATCCCTATAAGCCATCCCCTTTCTCTAAAAATTCACATAGATGGTGCTACAGTACTAGTAGTAGGCCCTATTCTCATATTTCAGTAAATCATTAAAAAAAAAGAAAAATATACAGATAATTAACAAAATTTGGGACTTACTCTGGTTTGAACTCAAGCTTCGCACTGACTGACTGAGTATAATTCGCTGCTTTACTACACAAACTCCTATACGCTTTCCGACTAGGCCTACTTCCGGGTCATGTGATTATAATATAACCAAGATGGCTGTCAACGACTCGCTACAGACGTGCAAATTTCATGGTTAAAATGATAGAATCGAGTACCAGACGAGGAATTTGGGTAAGAAATTTATTCAAGCGTGTTATATTACCGCTGTTAATGTAAATAATAATTTTTCACTCTTGTACAAATCGCTTGTTCGTCCCCAAATAGAGAACGCTCATGCTGTGTGGAGCCCCCACCTTAAGAAACATATACATGCTTTGGAAAATGTCCAAAGAAGAGCAACTAGATTAGTGCCAGAGTTAAAGGGGCTGCCTTAAATGCACAAAGATTGAGGAAGTTGAATATCCCTACCTTAGCTTACAGGAGGGCTCGAGGCGATATGATTGAAACATACAAGATTTTTAATAAATACGATTCTGATGTAACCCCAAATCTTGAATTACAATCCAGAGATCAGACAAGAGGACATAGTAGAAAATTGTTTATTCCTAGGACCAAAACTCAGAGATACAAAAATTCTTTCTATGTACGAATACGTAAACCATGGAATAATCTTTCCAACGACACCATTACTGCCCCAAGTGTGCACAGTTTTGAAGTAGCTTTGGATAGGTGCTGGAAAAATGAGCCCATTAAGTACGATTACGAATCGCCTGCACCAGGAAATGATCCAGCCATCTTGAAGAGGAAAAAGAACTTGGAACTGAACACAGAGGCGTAGTGCCTGCGTTCAGTATCTTCCCTAGGTATCCCTAGGTAGGTAGGTAAATTTTTTTTTAGTCCTTTAATAGTCCCTGGTACAGAGTGAGAGACCCACTTCAGTCTATGTAAGGAGGTGTAGTGAAGCAAGACGTAGTCCAGTGGAACACCCGACGAACAGAGACTGTAGCTTTCGGTCTAGACTGGAAAATGCCCTGAAATATCACTTTTCTGATAACTCCCGCGACTGATAGCTCCTTCACCACAGCGTATCCTCCTACTGCTAGGAAAACGTTTAGAATTAGAATGTCTTTTTGATCGTACGTATTTTTACCAAAAAATCCAAAAAAGATCGTAAGAAATTTCCGAAAACTCACCAGTGTTTGTGTGTATCCATTGTCATGCCTTATCTGCATGACAAGAGGAGGCATGGATACACACAAACACTGGCGAGTTTTCGGAAATTTCTTATGATCTTTTTTGGATTTTTTGGTAAAAATACGTACGATCAAAAAGACATTCCAATTCTAAACGTTTTCCTAGGAGGATACGCTGTGGTGAAGGAGCTGTCGGTCGCGAGAGTTATCAGAAAAGTGATATTTCAGGGCATTTTCCAGTCCTGCTAACCCGTGCGCAGTTAGATTGCTGGGTAAGAACGCCTGGCTTCGTGATGTAGAAGGCGTATAGCCATTTTTTTTTTTTTTTACATTCACGAAGCCAATCCTGGCTACCCATGGGCACGTTACATATTACCTAGGCCTACTAGACCGAATATTCTGTCTCCAGTACGTTAGCCTCTTATTTGGGTAGGGTCGGCTACTACTTGGAGACAGAAGCCGTCCTATCACTTTGCTGTGCAAAATTTGTCTATGTGTGTGTGTGTGTGTGTAATTGGGTTTTTACAGACGTGTATCAATCAGATATGATTATTTACGTCTGGGACCGACCTTTAACGTCACCATCCGAAAGACGTGACTCAGTCTCGAACCTGGGTCCGCTGAATCCGTTTATAACTTCCACTGGTAGCTGGATTACAGGCGCACGCCACAACGCCCAGTTATGGCGTTGTGCCGTTCTAGTCTCGTACAAGGCAAAATGATTATGAAGGAAAAAATACGATAAATTCATTACGAACTCGTGCACATTGATTTCAAAACGGTTATTTCTTTAACACTAAATATGTTTGTTTAGTGTTAAAGAAATAACCGTTTTGAAATCAATGTGCACGAGTTCGTAATGAATTTATCGTATTTTTTCCTTCATAACGGATGACGTCATCTTCATTCAGCTCGGGTAACGGTTTGAATACGGCTGCAGGATTTTCGAACGGAGAAGACCTTGGACCCTGAATTACATGAAAAAGGAGCATTAAATGGATCATAAAGTCAAATTGGTATGTTGAACAGATTAAGTATATGAATTAGAGCCTAGGCCTTATGATTATTTAAAAAAAAATACAGAGGAAAAATGATTTTTTTCCTACTGTTCCAGCAGGCACAACGCCATAGACAAATTTTGCACAGCAAAGTGATAGGCCGGCTGCTGTCTCCAAGTAGTAGCCGACCCTACCCAAATAAGAGGCTAACGTACTGGAGACAGAATATTCGGTCTAGTTACATACGTAACGACTAACGTGAATAGGGTCTCAAATTCAAAATCACCAAAAATCAAGAAAAAGGGTATCTTTTTCAAAGTGATGAATTACGCATTTAGGGTCATACTTAGGGTCATTCAACACTAGAACAAGTTATGAACAATAAGTAACATTAGTAAGTAATAATTGTTTGTAACCCCCCTAAGCAAGTAATACCAGTTTTTATAACCCCTTTCACCTTTGGCAAAGGTGAAAGGGGTAGTAAAAACTGGTATTTTGGGTATGATTACCCAACTCATGGGTAATCATACTTATTTAGGGTGTATTTTTTGGCACCACGTAAATACTTGCTTAGGGTGCTTTTGGTGAATCTTTGGTCACGCATGATACCCCCCTTGCAATGAGGACAGACCCCCCTGGGGAAATAAGCCACCCCACATTCACTTTGTCTGGTCGGGGGTCCTAAAGCTACGCGGGTCCTAAAGCTACGCACCATACAAATCACATACACGCGCAATGCAACGCGTTCAAATCAGGCTAAAACACACATGCGATACACACAGTCAATTTCAATATCAAGATTTGCATTCATTTATTGCATGTGCGTAGCTTTAGGACCCCTTCATTTTTAAGAACAAAATTTGACATCGGCATTGATATCGACCTGACTCGTGCATTATTGACATTCACCCATCGTAATTTTCTCCACAAATCAACTTTAGAATATCCAGAATCAGGATATGGAATGAAATTGGTGACAAGCCAGTGATTTCTGTGACCTTTTAGCTGCTGAAAACAAAGTGCGTAGCTTTAGGTCCCCCCATCATACATGCAGTTTATTGCGTGAAAATTGCCTATGACTGAGTGAGAGTTCACATCCATTCGAGCTGCCGCAGGAACATGATCTGACTTGGCTACACAAGCTTCATCATGGCTAGACAGAAATAACCGTCTGTTATGGGGAAATCTTTAATATTTCTGACATTTCTCAACCTTCCCCATAGACAGACGGTACACCCGTATATATCACCAACAAGGTGTACAAACAGCCGACCTGACCCTTGGGTCGGAATTATTAGAAACAGTTCTAGATTGTATGATGGGGTGTCCAAACTTCGCGGACATTTTCGTCTTTTATGACGTTACAACACAATTTGATAGATATACATTAAAAATGTAATATCAAATGAAGCAGAATATACCGTAAAATAATGTCATACAAAAATGTTTGAAAATTTTATCTTATAAACTCTCATTTTAAGGCCAAATCCAGTCGCTTACCATCAGCTTTCACTCACCACAGACGAGTCCATACTTCGCGGATTATGTTTGGCGCCCTCTTTTGGCCCTATTTGTGCATATTAATTATGATAAATAATAAATAAGACGTCAGAATTTTGTGGAATGACCAAGAATTATTGAAAGTCGTTTGTGCTATTAGTTGTTCAAAAATATTTGTAAAAACCTTTAGAGCTGTCGCAATTTCCTTTTCAAGTGAATGACTTTACGTGGATAAGCTTATGGATCGTAATGGTAATGTTTTTTCGTCGCATTTTGCCTCTTTTGGGTTGTTTCCGTATTGTAGAACGATTTTCCACAGTCCCACATACAGTAGCGTGTATAATGTACTTTTTATCGCGTATTTAGTACTGATACGCGAAGTATGGACATCTGCAAAGTTTGGACACACTGCCATACTGAACTTAGAAAGGTCTAGACCGAAAATTCTGTGTCTCGTTCGTTAGCTCTTCACTTAGAGACAGAAACGGCCGTATCACTCTGCTGTGCAAACCGAATACACATTGACTTACACACAACAGTTTGAATACGGCTGGAAGATTTTCAAACGGAGAAAACCTTGGACCCTGAATTACCTGAAAAAAGAGCATTAAAAGGAATTTAAAAAATTAACAGTCAAATTGGTAAGTTAAACATGTTCGTTTAAGTATAGAGCCTAGGCCTAATCTATTTAATTTACACAAATATTTTTAAAAATCGTAATATTCACATTTTACAACGACATGCCTACTGTTCCTCGGCGGTCAGTGAGTTTGCACAGGCGAGTGTATGGAGCGTTTCTGTCTCTAAGTGAAGAGCCGAACCTATCCAAATAAGAGGCTAACGAACGAGAGACAGAATTTTCGGTCTAAGAAAGGTCTAGACCATATTTACCTTAGGATCTTAGATCTATGTAATTAAAAGTTTAAAAAATAAAGTAAATAAGGTAATAATTAGAAATAGAATAGACTTACCGACTCTCAGACTCTACGAGTACGACTACGAAGTATGAGTTCGCTACCATGTTTGCTGTGTACGTTCCGGTTATTGTTCGTGTTACGTACATACTGCACGGGTACGCCACTGAATACATGCTACACACACAAACACATCTTTCCGAGAACCACTTCCGGTTCCGGATATGACCGTCCACACACTACGCGATATGTGATCATTCAGTCTCTATGTACGGAGGTCTAGTGGAGCCAGACGAAGTCTCAGCGGAACAACCGACGATACAGAGAGACTGAAGCTTTTGGTCTACATCATGGCTTATCAATCTGGCACAGTACATGTATATGCATCCCATGTACAGCTCTGTGTGCCAATACCAGTCTACTGGTTTTTGTTGGATGTCCAGAATCTGTATGATTCTTGAAGTGGAATCTGAAGTATGGTTGATTATTTGTCTATGATAGTGGTGATACTGGTATGTCTGCAAGTGAATGCGACCCTGCAGAAGATGTGGCTTTAAAATGAGCAAAAACACTGAAATGAAGAATAAGAAATATTGTCATACTGGTAATATGTATCAAGAATAAAGGCTGTAACAATTGAATTGGTCTAATTTTATTCTTGATATCAATTATGATAGAGAAATCTTATCAAAATATGAGAAGGATCAATGTGATCTTGGATCTTGGATTGTTTTAAACTGGAGACATGGTTGTGGGTGGTCGTTGATGATTATTTTACTAAAAAATTGATGGGTTATCTAATATTAAGAATTTTTTTCCCCTTTTTATTAGGAAAGAAAATGGTTTGTTACTAGTCATTTATTGCATAAGTAAGTGTGTCCTAATCTATTTGTATTTTTAGTTCCTCAATAGAGATCAATCAGAGCTACAATGTCGTCTCCAGCATACACATGCATCTCATGCCGGGTGGCATTTGCGGGTGCGGATCTCCAGAGGGCCCACTACAAGTCTGACTGGCATCGCTACAACCTCAAGCGTAAGGTTGCCGAACTCCCTCCAGTCACTGCAGCTGAATTCAAGCAGCGGCTTCTCGCCCAACAGTCCAAGACTGCCGAGGAAGAGCGAGACACATCCACGAGATGTGGAGTCTGTGGGAAACACTTTGGCACTGAGAACGCCTACACAAATCACCTACAGTCCAAGAAGCACAAAGACGCAGAGGCGAAGATGAAAGCGGCTTCCAGCGCTGACAATCGCAACGAGGTTGCTGTGAAGAACGCAAAGAACAAGCGTGACCAAGCAAATGTTGATGCCTATGAAGGACAGAAGATGATGAGGGAAGGTGCTGAGAAGAAGAAAGAACAGAAGATCAAAGACAACGCTACATCGTCATCATCATCATCATCATCGGCCAGTACCAAGAAGGGAAACAGATCTGCAGTACCCCCTCGAGTGCCTGTCAAAGTGGATGAAGACATGGATGATGAAGAAGGTGAAGGAGAGTGGGAGGACGTGGAAGGGGAAGAGATACCACCAACAGATTGCCTCTTCTGCAGTCGATCATCCTCATCCATCGAAGACAACCTGCATCATATGACCGTATCCCATAGCTTCTTTCTGCCCAATGTGGAATACGTAGTGGATATGGAAGGACTGCTGTCGTATCTTGGTAAGAACTGAAGCTTAAAGTTCTTGAGGCCTGGTAATGACGGGGAAAAATCATCACACATTCAAACCAAGCTAACACTGAATATTTAATTCAAAATTCATGATATCTGCTAAATGCATTTGGTAGAAAATGTAGATTAAAAAGATAAGAAAATTTAGCCAGCCATCCAGACTGCATGTTGAGCTACATGTGGATATGACACATGGTTTCAGTGAATTTTTGATTTAAAGCAAATTTTGTTTATTACTTAACATTTTGCTAATCCAAACCACCTATCTTCTGCTTGATATAAACAATCCAGATTGATTTTAAACCCGTTTCTGGGGAAATATAATTCCATTACTTGAATTAAAGATTACCCACCATTGCTATGGGCCCAACAATTTGAAGGGATCGACAGTAAAACTATTTGGTAGCCGCTAAAGGGCATCAACAGATATTTATCAAATGCTTCCATTTGATAGGTTGACGAACGCTACGGGAGCTGTGGGTCCAGCTTTCGGTTGTGTTGTCTACTTCCGGTCTTTTCACTTATAGTACATTTCTATCACGGCTATGTACGACATGATACAATCCTACTCTTATTTTTCCTCCGACCAGAACATTGTTGCTTGGCAACTGAAACCCATACCCCCCAAAAACACTTTTGTATGATTTAAATCAATTTTTAAGTACACTTTTGAAGAGCGTTTTAGAGCCGTTTTTGACCAATACATATCAGCTAATCAGTAGGAAAACTCATATTTCACGCTTGTACCGGAAATAGGCATCACAGCAAAGGTAATATAGCGCCACCATCAGTGACCATCTTACAGCTATTGCTAATCCCTCGAATTAACTCTTTAAGTATAGGTAATAACCGTGATATGTTGTTGGGTTACTGTGGTAAAGAGGAAGGTGTTCATTCTACCTGGACATTGGGGAATTGTTTGGGGTGGAATTTGGTTTTGGTTGTGCCCTTGAACCTTGGTGATCATTTAGCCCTGGTTACAACAGATTCTATCTATTGTAAACTGCATCTCAGTTTGCATAATGAGACCTTGTTATTTAAATAATCTTCTCTTGGGCTCTCTGTCAGTTATTCCATGTTTATGTTGTAAATGTAAATAGGACTTGTTTGGATTGGTGGAATAATTTCTGTTTGATTTGTAAGAATATATTACAGGCAATTTCCAGCAATATGCATGCAGTGGCATCAGCATCAAAATATTTGAGCATAAAATTGTGGCAATAAAGTGTGGCTATATTCCCAATTCCAGTGAAAAGTCAGAAGAGAAATTATAGATGGTCATTTATGATTGCATACTATGGGAAATTATCATTATGATTTAAAAAAAAAGATAAAAATCAGTGGGTAATTTTAAAATCTTCTATCTGTATCCTATTCTCTATTAAAATAACCTTGCCAAGAACTTCAATATTTAGATTTCTAAAAGTTTTTTTGTTTTCTTCGACATTTTAGGTGTGAAGGTTGGTTGTGACTTCATGTGTCTTTGGTGTAATGACAAGGGAAAAGCATTCTACTCTCTGGACTCAGTACAGAGACACATGAGAGATAAGGGTCATAGCAAGTTGCTGTATGAAGGAGATGCTATCTATGAATATTCAGATTTCTATGATTTCAGGTGAGTTCTTTGGTTGCTTGTTACAGTGTCTTTTCTTTTTACTTTATCAAAGCAGTGAAGAAACATGGAATTGGAATAAAGAAATAAGACTTTCTAAGTACAGTTTCAAAGCAGTTGGAAAGATAGGAATTGTTAAAGGCAGAAACCAAAGTAAAGTGTAATTGATATTTATCTTAAAGGTCCCCTGCAACCCAAATGCAAGTTTAATTATGTTGATGTGCAAGGATGCATATAACTCATATTTTGATATTCAAACATCTAAATATGTTTCATAGATTTTTAAATATTTTTTGAAATCATTTTCTCAAACATGCTAAGCTCCACCCTGAAAATATGCTCCACCCTAAAAATGAATTGAATTGTAATGGTTTATTAAAAAACAAGACTTGCAGCTAAAAAGCTAATAATGTTTGTTTTTACAAAGTTTGAACAAAATTGATCACATCATATTAATAAAAACATCAAGAAGCATAAAAACAAACAAAAACATAGTAAATAATATTATTGTATAGCAAGGAAAACCTTTCAAAGATGAAATTTAAATAATGAAGTTTCTTGTAACATAAAGATGAGTAAAATCATAGTAAAGAATTAAGGTTTCAGGAACAATAAGTGAATTTTAACAATCAATCCTTCTGGGGTATCTCATTTTTATGTGCCACTATATTTTGCTAAGTTGCATCAGTGATTGACAATTTTTGTGTTCATTTTCACCACCAGGAAAAGCTACCCCGACTTTGATGAAAAGAACGGAGGTGCTGTAGGAGGAGAGATGAGGGATGGAGAGGAAGAGGATGAGGAAGAAGAAGAGATGGATTTAGGGAGCTGTGAGATGAAGGAGGAAGGGTTCGAGCTGACACTGCCCTCAGGTAAGAGCTAGGAGAAAGTATTTTTGTTTTGTTGCATACTGTCTCTGATTACTGAAAAACAAGAAATTTGCGCAGATTGCTCATGACCACCATTTTATCTGCAAGCTGGGATATGTTACTTGATTAATTACAAACTGGGATATGTTACTTGACTGATTCCAAACTGGGATATGTTACTTGATTGATTCCAAACTGGGATACATGTATGTTACTTGATTGATTCCAAACTGGGATGTTTTACTTGACTGATTCCAAACTGGGATATGTTACTTGACTGATTCCAAACTGGGATATGTTATTTGATTGATTCCCAACTGGGATATTTAGATTTTAAGCAATAATGGGATATTTCCACATTTTCCCTGCAGGAATAAAAATTGGTCACAGAGAGTTGAACAGGTATTATAAACAAAACCTCCCCCTTGAGAGACGACTAGTCAAGAGAAATCCTACCCTCATTGGCAAATTGATGACGCAGTACAAGGCACTTGGTTGGCATGGCAACAAAGGTGAGCATACTTTGTACATGTATTCAGTTTTTTAAAGCTATATATTCTCCATATTTCTATCCGTCCATCCATCTTTATATATCTATCTATGTAGCTTTATATATATATGATCAAAAATAGCTCTGCTCAGAGATGAAATGTAAATCGAAACAGTAAATGAAGACACTCCATAAACAATTGAAATACAAATTTTTGCTCTTAGGTCTTTATCAAGCATGATTCATTTTGAATGAAACATGATAGTTTTATCCAAAACCAAGATGCGTAAAATATCCACATATGTATATAACATGCACTAAAGCGCAAGATATATACAAGTACGTCACAATGAATGAATACGTCACAAAGAAAATTGGAAAAGGAGAAAGTAAGAATATCTATCTATTTTTTTATCTGTCTGTCTGAAATATCTATCTATATATGTATATATCTATATATGTATATATACTTGTATATATATATATGTTTATGGGGACATTCGCATTGTTATACGTCATCCCAATGTCCCCATAACCTTGCTCGATGTCCCCGTAATCTGAAGTATCTATCTATATATGTATATATCTATATATGTATATATACTTGTATATATATATATGTTTATGGGGACATAATAGGTTGTTATAGGTCCCCATAACCCTAGTTTTGTATGTATATATATATCTATATAACACTGGATGGTACGTTAGCGGGACAGTGAACAATGAGGTTTATTCCGTCACAATACATTGCTGTACATTAGCAGGACACTCGCGGACATTAGCAGGACATTCAGACAATGCTCCTAACAAAGCACTGTCCTGCTAAGGTACCATATAGAGTTATATATATACGTATATATATACATACAAAACTGTGGTTATGGGGACATTGGGATGACGTATAACAATGCGAATGTCCCCATAACCATATATATACAAGTATATAAATAAAGGTCTATATACGTATGTATATATACATGTATATCTAAAGGAGGTTAAAATTTCTGTGACTAGTGTCATCACCCTTTATAACCTTGCTTCTCGTAACTTGTTGGACTGATTTCTCACCATGTCTCTGAAAAAGTTGAATAGTGCCTTTAAAGTATATTCAACATGTTGAATAGTGCCTTTAAAGTATATTCAACATGCTTCTTTGTTCTCTCTCTTTTTCAGGAGAGGCATCCGAGAAGATGATCCGTGATCTCCGTTATGTCCAGAAGTTCCGCAGCAAGCAGCACCTCACACTCCAGGTCAAAGCGAACAAATTCCAGAAGCATTTCCGATGTCAAAACCCAATATAAACCCCCTCTTGCAGCTACAGTGTACTAATTTTTACATGTTCCCTCGTACCCGTATACATGTATCTCTACTCCAATGGACATCATTATTTGTGGAATTCAGGGACCTGTCTTATAGAGAGTTTGCGATTGATCCAGATTGATTGCAAGTCCTCCGTTGATTGCAAACTTACAAACTCCTTTCCCTTTTGGACAGAGTTGTGATTGATATCAAGTTGCAATAGATTTGAATCAGTCGCAGTTGTTTATAAGACGAGGCCTTTGTCCTTCACCTTTTCCTTGGCGTGGGTGGCAATCTAAATCTAAATTTTAATTTTGTACAACATATTTTTGGGGAAATAGGAATGGTTAATCTTCCTGAAGCAAATGGTCAGAAGCATTGTGAACTTTACTCCAGTAGAAGATATTTTATGCCTGCTTTAACAATGAAACTAAGGTTTAAAGGGAAAGTTGAGTTTTGGGAAAGGTGAAAAACAATTTGTGAGGTTTCTCATTTCTTTTATGTCAGTATGGAAGAACATCATAAAAGAAATGTCCACTTAAAGGATAGCTCCTCAAATGCCCTCATATTTGAAATATGACGAGAAATAGCTGAAGTGTTTGGGCCGAACATTCATGCAACATGAGCAGTCCCATACGGCATACCCCTTTCTGTGTTCAGTGTATGTCATTTTCTAATCATATTGATGATTCTAAAACATGACAGTGCACATTAATTCTTATGAAGACATGATTAACCTTTCCCCAATAGACCGCTTTGGTAATGTATGCAAATATTACACATAACTTTTAAAAAAAGGTTGTTCTTGACAACCTGAAAGCTTGCTGGACATAGCAACAAATAATGGATGCAAACTGATTCCTAGCATTGAGTTGAGTCTCATTTATAAAAAGGCAGGTTAATGGAATAGCTCGTCACTAGGTGCTCAGAGAATATATGTGCATAAATTTGTGTACATTACAGAAGCGGTCTGTTGCTTTGAGACAGTATCTTTCACAATTTAATTTCATGATCAGAACTCAATTTTATCTTTAAAATTTAAATTGGACTGTAATAAGGTAAATTGTAATTATTTGACATAAGCTTGGCTGCACAGAAGGGCTCAAGGAAGGGCTTGTGGAAGATTTCAGGAATACTTACTGGACCATACTGAAGAGACTGGAATCCCCCAGTGTCTCAAAATGTTTGTTCACCCCAAATATAAAGGTGGAAAAACATTACATGTAATATCTCCCACATATCTGTTCTGATATTATGCTATCATCATCTTTTAACACCAAACACCATTTGCACCCAGTGGCACAAATTGTTGCAATTTATGCTGCTATAGCAGAGGTTTCCTCATGTGAATTGCAACAAGTGATAATAAGAATAATTTATCATGAGTTAATTCAAAACCATTTGAGATACACATATTAAATGACCTTCTCAGAATTTTTTTAAAACTTCCTCTTTCAGTAGACCAAATACTACTAGCTATTTTACATGAAACTATTTGGTATGCTTTTTCAAGCAGTGATAGATTTATATATGATTAAACTGCTCTTTTTTTCTCAATATGTATAGTGCCTTCCATCCAACCAAGGAATACGGTATACTTAATTTGAATATGAAGGGCTGTATGTTTGGTAAAATATATATCAGAAAGGGCAGTTAACTAAAAGAGTTAATTTTGCTTTGTTGTTCTCAAATACACAATCCCCAATCACCTGAAAAACACAATTTGTGTACAGCTAGAGTGTCCATTAAATAAGCTCAAAACAATTTACCTGACCTTCTGTGGGTTAACGGTTAAGGAGTATGAAGGAAAACATAAATCCCCTCGTGCGGAACCCAACTCCGACTTCGTTTTAGTGAGTGCGTATGGGTGCGTTGACTAGTCTAGTTGCCATAACTTTAATTTACAGTGTATTTAAACTTGTACTAACTCTTTATTAAATATTGAATTAACTTTTGGGGCTCATACTTGTGAGTATAGAATAAAGATACGGAACCCCGAATATACAGAGCAAAATATTTTTTAGTGATTGGTACCATTTGTTATTTCTCAGATTCATCTTATTTTGTTTGATAAAATTTATCAATGAGTAAAAAATGATATGTGAAATCTATTAAATCTGTAAAGTATTTGAGATTCTTTGAATAAATGATGCAAGTTACAAACATGTTTATTCATAAATAGTTTATTGCTGTAGCTTGAGGCATACATAATCTGTGTATGCAATAATTTGTACATTTCAGACATAATATTAAACATACAAATAATAAATGTATATTTGACACATGAGACAAAATAAAATAACCAGCTTGAAATCAATTTCATTATACTTTGACAAACTCAAAAGATATAAATAACAATGGTTCATGTACATTTCAGACATAATATTAAACATACAAATAATATATAAACCAAAGTGTATAGTGACAAAGGAGACAAACAATATAACCAGCTTGAAGTCAATTTCATTATACTTTGACAAACTCAAAGATAGAAATAATGGTACATGTACAGGTAAACCTTGCCTTATAGCACACTCTTATTACAAACTAATTTCAACTGCAATTTTGCTTTTCCCAGTTCCTTGTATCTTCTTTCTTTTATTATCCTTGACTTTAAAAACATATTGTGTTTCCACGTAACAAGATAACTAACTTTATCACATCGAGTTTTGTTAACCCTTTCAAGACATTCGACCACATTTTGTGGTTCGGAGCAATAACTTTTGATTCAGAGCTCTAAAAAATACCAGATGCATGATTGGAGAGAGCAAAAATTTCTGCATATATATACCATGTCCATTTTTGTTGCAAGACCATATTGCATTTGATGCCAGGAATTTTAAAAAACAAGAATAAGCTTTAAAATCCTTAAATTGGCAACACATTGAGATGTTCAAAATCAATGTTTTTTATCAAAATTGGCTCAACTTATCGACAAGATTTGTAGCCCTGTATATTGTTTTCAAAGACATTACACCTCATTAGAACCATGTAGCACTAAAAGAAAAAAAATATTAGTGTTGCCAATTTGAAGTACGAAATTTGATCAATTTAGCCCTTAAATAATTCCTGTCCTGAAAGGGTCAAGTTCCTCAGTAATGATACTTTGGACTAGGACCTGTACATGAAGCAAGACTATGGCTGGGCCTGAGAGACATACCTGAGACCTGTGTGTTAACCCTTGAGTCATTGAACTGCCTGAGACCACCCTTCCCATTACTCACTGATATTTGGTGTGTGCTATCTTTAGACATAAACCATTTAGAGTCCTCACTGAAACAATGTGTTACTGTGGAAAGGTTTTTGCGTACATCAGAGAGTCTATGCTGCAAGATGGCTTACTGAGCAGTGGGTTCAGTGAGTAAACGACTATAGTGCACGTACTAGGAAGGTGCTAAAGGTTTAACTTTGTTTCAACGAAATCATGAAACACGTGACTAGTCTTTGGAAATATTCTCTGTACAAAAACTTACGGTTATAACATACCGGTAGATTCTTATAAAAACTTAAGTACCAGGAATCAATATTGCTCAAAATCGGTGTCGATACAACGTAGACTAGCTCTTTAATTTTCACAACACATATTAATCAGAACATAATCAGGGTTTTGATATAAGCTTATATGATATTAAAATCTGAAAATTTAATGATGAATCTGGCATACGGTGTAATCCTCTTCCAAAATATACCATATTTCTTACATGTATAGCTTCCTTGAAGATGACTTACAAAGCATATACAGTCAAACCTGCTTTAATGACCTCCTCTATAGAAAGACTACCTGTCTATAAAGACCACAATTATGGTTTCCCTTGAAGTGTTTTTAAAATGTGTATCAAGGGAACCTGTACATAAAGACCAACTGCTAATAAAGACCGCTTTTCTTGTCTCACTTGAGCGGTCTTTATACACAGGTTTCAATGTACATACATGTACATGTATACAGTGCAAACTCACTATAACAAGGACCTTGGGACCACGAAAATTACCTTCTTATAAGAGGAATCTCCTTATATCAGGGTAAAAAACCCCCAAAGAACAAAGTCCTGGGACCAGCAAAATTACCTTGTTATATCAGGAATCTTGTTATATCAGACCTCTTTATAACCAAGATTCCACTGTATTCATAACAGAGTTATTAAGAAAGACAGTGATATACAGATAATAACTAGAAATATCACTGAAGATGATAATTAATACCCCCGCCCCGTGACAACAGCCTTTCTTGACTTTTGGTCGAAAACTGAGGAAGTAGTTCGATCCGCAAGATTTTTCCCTGATTTACTGCCATAGATATGCCGTTTCCATGGCAAAGCAGCTTCCGACACATCAAAAAATATGTCTTGCACATCTTCCCACCAAGACCAATGTGTGTACCAAATTTCTTGACTTTTGGTCAAAAACTGAGGAAGTAGTTCGATCCGCAAGGTGTTTCCTTGATTTTCTGCCATAAATATGCCGTTACCATGGCAACGCAGATTCCAACTCGTCCGAAAAATATGTCTTGCACATCTTCCCACCAAGACCAATGTGTGTACCAAATTTCATGAGCTTTGGTCGAAAACTGAGAAAGTAGTTCGATCCGCAAGATTTGCAACAGACCGACCGCCCGATCGCCCAACTGTTGACTGATTCCTATATACCCCCTTCAAACTTCGTTTGGCGGGGGTATAAAAAACAGAGAGCAAGTCTGTGAGAGAGAATTAGACTTGGAGTAAAGAGGATGAGAGGGGACAAGAGAGAAAGGAAAAAGAGGAAACCAGAGAGAGAGAGGACAGGGGACTAGATGATAATAGAAAAAGATTTATGCAAAGACATTATCATCCGTGTACATGTACTTCAATTTTGACTCATTCAATAATATTTCAAGCATTGATTTGTACAGATGACAATATTTCAGTTACTTCCTTCAACATCAACAGAAAATCAGAAATTCCTTATAAATTCTGCGTAAATTATTTGTTAGGTGCAAACAACACATGCCATAGAAGAAATAATTTTCACAATGCTACATGTATGTGCACAAGTACTAAATGCTTAGCATTTTCTTTTAAGTACAAACATAAAACATTATTTACAAACTCATACTTACTCATGAAAATAAGTTCTTTTATCAAAATTAGCCACAATCTACATGTATGATGTGCAATCAATATGGGTATACCAATTAAAAACATATTCATTGCATATTACATGCTGAAGAAAATCCTATCATACTTTCAAAATCTTTCCTGTGCAATCATGATTTGTGAAAATTTCATTGCGCTTTAATACTACTGTAATAAAAAAAAATCTAGTACACCTGTATCTAGAGTATTAGCTATCTTTTTCTCAACATCTATTACCCACACTTTCTTATGAAACTGACTACAACTTAAAATTCTTCCCGTGTATGGACATTTCACAGAGGTCCCTTCCTTTCATCCTGGGTTTCTTGATCATAATAGAGCTCTATGCGTCACGAAATTCCAGTATTTTTTACAAGCTGCTCAGTATAGTACTACATGTAGCTAGTTGTCTTGTCTAAATCTTAGCCACATTTTCACATGACACTGACTTAAATCGTGCATTCTTCACGCTAGTATTAGGTACTATTCTGCTCTATATCTTCCCCACATTTCTGCATGAAACTGACTAAATTGCGCATCCTTCCCTGCAAACACTACCGGAGAGTTCCTTCAGTTCATCCTAGGTTTCTTCATATCTGGAGCATCCATAGAGCTCTTCTCAAAGTAAAACGAGCTGAACAGTCCCTTGCTGGTTTTCGTTAGGCCGCAGGGATCTTTACTCTGGTGCTCCTCAGAACTGCTGCCATCCGTTGCTGCTTCTGCTGCCATCAGGATGTCCATATCCTCCTGGGAGAGCTGGTCATCTTCTTCAAAGAAAGATTTCTCAAAGAACGACAGGATGCTCTGCTGGTTGGGGTCCTGAGAAAATGTAGAACATGAATATTTGAATTCCTACTTGAGAAAGCTGAATACCACAAATATTATGCATACTTAAGCTAAAGTACAAACAGCTCCCCATAATTCATGTGTACTGTAGCAAAATCACAGGGTCTTAAACAGCTCCCCATAATTCATGTGAACTGTAGCAAAATCACAGGGTCTTAAACAGCTCCCCATAATTCATGTGAACTGTAGCAAAATCACAGGGTCTTATCCTAGGAGATACCTCATGGAAAACAGTGTCTTGCTCTGGAAAGTTATTTCCGTTTGTATTAAATATAGCAAAATAGTATGTAATCTATTACTTCTTCCAGTGATTAAATGGGTACAGTACACATAACTTGCAGGTGGGCACTTCCACGAAATATGTTCACTTGCCGAAAGTCATAAAATTGGTGATAAGTCAAGAAATATTTGTGCTACCACAAGAAATTAAGTATCAAACAAAAGAGCTTTACTTAATAAGCCCTTCAATTTGATTGGTATATCAATATGATTCAAGTTAAGGTATGGTTTTCTTTAAAGACTCACTTTTGGAGCAAAATGTGGGTTTTCCTCGTTATAGCTGTTTTCTCGTTATATCAGAACATACATAAAAATGCACATATGGGACAAGATTGTACATGTACACTAATAATGTACCTAGTTCTGCTGCTGCCGCCACTTATACTGTATAATCATTTGAAAGCTATGAAGGCATTAATAATATGTTAATTCTCGATCTAAATTAGCTAATAAAATATCGGATCATGTCGGAAAATGCGTTAAAAGCATTATTTTCAGACGCTAAGAGTTAAGTCTGTCACACTTCCACATTGAATATCGCTGAATTGGGACTGCGCCTGTACTGTCAGCACAGCGCATACTCATGGTATGAAAAAAAGAGTCTCATTCATACTTTGGGGGCTGGTCTCCCTGCGCTGTGATATGAATATAAAAAGACGAACCCTGCGCTGTGATATGAATAAAAAGACGCTCCCTGCGCTGCGTGTGATACGAATAAAAAGACATACCCCGCATCGCATCACGATGCCCCGAAATATCTTTACGATATGCTTGTGTGTGTGCAGATTCTCCAGCTGAATGATTTTTGTCCATTTGAGGCGCATTGAAATTTGCTTGCTCGTTATAACGGGAATGATTAGCAATATTTTTGTTTGTTTTAGAGGCACGAGATTTAGCTCGTTATAGCCGATATCTATAGCCGACCTCACTATAAAGGTTTGTGCTGCCACATAAATCTGGGACCGTGACAGTACTCTTGTTATAGCCGACCTTGTTATGTTGTTTTCCCTGTATTGCAAAAGTTGCATTAATGTAGTCTGACCTTGTTTATCTGGCCAGCAGTAATACGAATCCCTCTTTCAACCAGACACAAACTTGCAGGGTGTTTTACACCGTTCTTTCATTCATTTCCACCTGAAAATGTCACTCACAACTGGCTTAAAACTCACTCAAAGCTTAAGCGAAGTAACAAGAGTTTGTAACAAATACACGTGTATAAACCCTACTGAATATCATAGAAATGCAGTGTTTGAGCATAACGCTCAAATACAAAGACATTGCAGGATTGATGCTGATCCTAATGTGGCCAGAAAAACAAGGTCAAAATATAATTTACACCAGCTTCAAATTAGTCATGAACAAAAAAATACTTACCTTCAATTCTGTAGTATCTGCATCCCCAAAGTCATCTTTAGACAGACCAGCCTTGCTCAGGATAGACAGTTTCTTTTGAATCAGAGGCCTGGAAGAAAACAGAACGTAACAAAAGCTACTTAAAAGAAATAACAATATCCCAATTAGATATTCAATGATTTTAATTTTTCTTCATATACATTTGTACATTACATACAATACATTGTTGAGTGAAACTTCTCATCTGGGAGACAAATAAAAACATGCCTTCCATAATTATAAAATTACAACAGCCAGAGGGAAAAGATACTAAGGAGAGAAATGGATATTTGTGACATTTTTGTGTACAGCAAACGGGAGGCTTATCCTTAGATACTGCACAATCGAATTACCACTTCACCAATTTGAGATTCACACAGATTTATTATCTGGACTTAAAAACAATCATAGCTTATTACTTTTATAAATCCAAACTTTCACAATAATAATAATAATAATAATAGTGGCTACTTGTATAGCGCGCAGGTCCGCCTTTCGACGCTCATGGCGCTGTATAGATAGGTATATATATAGATAGGTTTCTCTGATGTTTTTTCTGCTTTCGCACAACTCCAATTTTACATAGGCTGGATTTCTCCCCAATTTTTGTGATTTCGCAACACAAAACTTTTATGATTTCGCAACACAAAACTTTTATGAATCGTAACACAAAACTTTTATGAATCGTAAACAAATACCATTTTATCAGAAAAATACAAACTTTCAAGAATGGCAAAAATTCATTGCTGTGTCAGTTTTGATTAAGTTATTTCACAGCAAGAAACTGTCGTGAACCTCAATCACTCATCAAATTTACATACAGTACATACCAAATGTAGTCATCTGCAGTGTGCTTGGCTATGAGGTAGCGAATGGTCACTGAATCCTGCTGACCGATGCGATGGACACGGTCTTCGGCCTGGACCAAGATTCCAGGATTCCAGAAGAGCTCAGCAAAGAGTACCGTGGATGCCGAGGTGAGGGTGATCCCTGCGTTGCAAGCCGTGATGGATAAGACGGCAACTTGGTAGGAATCGTTGGTCTGAAATTTCTCCACCAACTCGTTACGCATGTAAGAAGAGGTGCTCCCGTCTATCCGGATGAACTTGATTTTCTGTTCAAGACAACAGAACCATTGAAATATAATGTAGATAGTGATAATACAGTGAAACCTGTTTGACCACTTGTATTGAAAGATGACCTGTCTATACACTACAGACCACATTTTTTGTTTCCCATGAATACATTTAGTGTTTCTCATTGAAACCTGTTGTAATGTAACTTGTACATAAAGACCATCTGCTTGAAGACCACATTTCTTGTCTCCCTTGAGGGATTTTGGCATAATTATTACAGGAATTCATATTCACATTGCGCAGCTTTTCTAGAAATCATCTATTCCAAAAACCCTTACTTGTATTGTTTGTTTTTGCTTTGCTTTCGTTTCTCTGTTGCAATTATGTATTATGTACACGTATATGATGTTGTTTATCCTTTTTTGGGGGTCTTTTTTTTTTGGTGGTAGCACCAATAAGGCTCTTTTGCCTTCCTAAGCTGTCTCTTCATGCACTATTATAGTGACTGTTCTATAATTTTTGTAATGTAGTTATAATGAATGAATGAATGAATGAATAGGTACATATGCATGTAGCTTGGTGCTATACAGATGACATCCTTTTATATTAGAAGATTATTCAAATGTTTAATTATGCTTGATAGAGAGATGTCATACACGTACATGTATAATCATTATCATCATCACCATCACCACCTATATCAATAACAGTAGTAGTAATAGTCAGTGATGTCAGCTTGTTTATCAGGGTATACATGTCATACCCACTCACTACCTTGCTAAAATATGTACCAGGGTACACATTACCAAAAATCATACACATCTGTGAAGTTAGTAAAAATACGGCATTATTTCTCCATGACCATAACAGTAATGAATGTGAGCATTATCTCAAGCACACAAGTAACTTTTATACACCAGAAATGATGCTAACAAATACCATGTGCTTTAAATGTCAGGTATGCATGATCTCCAAAATTATTTTATTCTGGGAGGGTTCTTGAATTATATAATTGTTATTAGAAAGATGAAAAGTCTGATGGCGATCTCACCTTTTTGAGAAGTGCTTCAGACAGAGCATCCATAACTTTCTGATGATGGGCAAAGACAAGAAACTTATGACCACATTCTGCCATGTCAATCACGTATTCCCTGCATGGATGAGAAATAAAATAAAAAAACAGAATGAAAGAAAAAAACAGAATGAAAGAAAAGAACAGGTTAAAAAAATACTGTGTAACCAGAAAACTTCAGTACATGAAATATGTGCAAAGTTTGCAAGGTAGTCAAGAGTTTTTAAAGTTTCAAGCTGCTGAATAACTTAACTGCCACATGGACAATTGCTGTCATTATAAACAATTTGTGAATATTACTGGTTTTATATTATTTACAACTAACAAAAGTCCTCTCTGTCTTATGAAATGTGCATTAATCTATTTGAAGCTTTTGAAAAGAACTCATGAAATTATTTTATTTGTTTTGAATATAGCAGTCAGACAAACACACATACAAGAACAATTTGAAAAATGTGTAATATGTATACATATCCTTCTACATGTATGTTGGACAGTTAAAAAGAGAAGATACAAACAACACAAACAAAACATGTATATAACATGATAAAATGAAATGAAAATATGCATATCTACTATGTTGAAAAAGTGGTGTGCATTTTTAATAGAACTGTCAACTAAAATAAAAAATCACACTAAAAATGATCTTAACTCTTACCTCAATGCAGGGACCTTGGCCAATCCTGTTTCACTGAAATACTTGAGTAATGTTCCCTGTTGATCAGTCTTACTCTTCTTCTGCATATCCTTAGCTGCACACTGAAGGGATTGGCTACCTGACTTGACAGAGCTTGGATCCATTATCACCTACAAAACAGGTTTCATACAAAAAGTTAGAGTTAGAGGAATGATTCTCTTTATATATTTTGGGGCTTCAAACTAATAATACAAGCTATAGATTTCATTCTTTTATGAATATTCTTTTTGAGGGAGGGAGGGAAGGAGAAAGGGAGGGAGGAATGATGGAAGGAGGGAGGGAAGGAAGGAGGGAGGGAAGGAAGGAGGAAGGGAGGGAAGGAGAAAAGGAGGAGGAAATGATGGAGGGAAGGGAGGGAGGGAAGGGAGGGAGGGAGAGAGGGAGGGAGGTAGAGGGGAGAGAGGGAGGGAGGGAGAGAGGGAGGGAGGGAGAGAGGGAGGGAGGGAAGGAGGGAGGGAGGGAAGGAGGAAGGGAGGGAAGGAGAAAGGGAGGAGGAAATGGTGGAGGGAGGGAGGGAGGGATGGAGGGAGGGAGGGAAGGAGGGAAGGAGGGAGGGAGGGACGGAAGGAGGGAGGGAAGGAGGGAAGGAGGGAGGGAAGGAGGGAGGGAAGGAGGGAGGAAGGGAGGGAAGGAGGGAGGGAGGAAGGGAGGGAGGGAGGGAAGGAGGGAGGGAAGGAGGGAGGGAGAGAGGGTGGGAGGGAAGGAGGGTGGGAGGGAAGGAGGGAGGGAGGGAAGGAGGGAGGGAAGGAGGGAGGGAGAGAGGGTGGGAGGGAAGGAAGGAGGGAGGGAAGGAGGGAAGGAAGGAGGGAGGAGGGAGGGAAGGAGGGAGGGAAGGAGGGAGGGAGGGAAGGTGGGAGGGAAGGAGGGAGGGAGGGAAGGAGGGAGGGAAGGAGGGAGGGAGAGAGGGTGGGAGGGAGGGAGGGAAGGAGGGAGGGAGGGAAGGAGGGAGGGAGGGAAGGAGGGAGGAAGGGAGGAAGGAGAAAGGGATGAGGAAGGAGGGAGGGAAGGAGGGAGGGAGAGAGGGTGGGAGGGAGAGAGGGTGGGAGGGAGAGAGGAAGGGAGGGAGGGAGGAAGGGAGGGAAGGAGAAAGGGATGAGGAAGGGAAAGAGGGAAGGTGGGAGGGAAGGAAGGAGGGAGAGAAAGAGGGAGGGAAGGAGGGAGGGAGGGAAGGAGGGAGGGAGGGAAGGAGGGAGGGAAGGAGGGAGGGAAGGAGGGAGGGAAGGAGGGAGGGAAGGAGGGAGGGAAGGAGGAGGGAGGGAAGGAGGGAGGGAGGGAAGGAGGGAGGGAGGGAAGGAGAAAGGGATGAGGAAATGATGGAGGGAGGGATGGAGGGAGGGAGGGAGGGAAGGAGGAAGGGATAAAGAAGAGGTGGAGGTTCGGAAAGAAAGAGTGGAGGAGAGAATGAGGGAAAGAGGATGGAAATGAACTAGGGAAGTTGGGGGGAAAAGAAGGGAGGGAGAATGGGAAGGACAAAGGGATGAAGGTGTGGGAGGGAAGGGGGGAGAAAGGGGAGGGAGGAAAAAAGCTGGGAGGGTGTGGAAAGGAGGAATAAAGGAAGGAAAGGAGGGAGTAAGACATTAAGAGATTAAAAAAACGAATAAGGGGGGTACAGAGAATGTCAGAGAGAGAACTGCTACAAAGACCACGTTGATCCGACATTTGCTCTGGCAGTAATTGCCCCAGGCATTATTTCGTAAATAATTTAGGGTTAGGATTAGGGTTGTAATTGGGTTTTACATTAGATCTAGGGTTAGATACAGTGCTAGGTCCAGGAATTGAAGTAAGGAATTTGGTTAGTGCAGGAAACTGACTGCGGAGCATTTGTCGCAGGAGCATGTGTGGTACATCCAGTGACTCACCACTTGTCTTATCTTGGATGGTAGCTGTCCAAGAACATCCTTCTTCAGTCTTCTGATCATTACTTTCTCTTCCAACAGTAGTTGTAACTCAGTCAGGTTAGACGATCCGGAGTAGTCCCATCCAAAGTGAGACTACAAATTTAAAAAAAATACATCCCTGATATTGTGTATCTTTCAAATAAACTGAACACCGATCAGTATCATTCCAAGTCCTAATTTTTCATCAAAACTTTGAGAACAGCCCATTAACCAGTTTGCCAATTTTTCCTTCATATATCAGAATCCTACATCCAAAAAAAAATTGCTGTAGCTTGATGAAAATAGTCCCTAGGAAGGAAAAGTTAGGGGGATTTTTCAGAAATCTAAGAGGCTATTCCAGTAGCTTTGGGAGCAAAATTGCCCTACGCTTTTGAAAATGTTGATGATTGCTTAAAACTCTGGGTATACATGTACTTTCCCTCTCTGTATTCATATCATAGTTTTCTGGAAGCAATGACTACCTGTTGGATGATAGAGGATTTTACCTGTTTGGCATCGCAGTATCGAAGAGCAAAATCATGGAAAGATGGGAAGAGTCTGGGGTTGACAGAGCTGATCTGCTGGAAGAGCTCCGAGGGCCTTGAGAGAGCTGGTGTACCTGATAGAAGAATTATCCTTGATGCTGCCTGATGGCAGAGAAGGAATACCAAAGAAAAATTCTGAAAGCTTGTAATGGAATGTAATTCCAAGAGAAACTGGCTCAAAATAATTCTGGGGCCGTATTCTGAAAACGATGTTATCTTTTATGTTAGTAAACCTATGTTAATTGTCATAACAAATCAAAATCAGGACAAGTCATTGGTTAATGATTGCGTAAAGATGGCTGTGCTCGCGGAAACACTGAGCACCAATGATTAGTGTTTATTCCGCACAATCTCAGTTTTGTCATGACAATTAACATAGTTTACCTTAACATAAAAGATAACATAGTTTTCAGAATACCGCCCTGAATTCTAAAACATACAGTAGGTTGATTGAATGAACAAATAAAATATTAAAAAAGTAACAAATACTTCCTGAAAACAACATTCATTGAAAAACAAAACTCACATTTACATATATGACACCACATGCAACACACATGGGTGGGTGCCACTAGCTTGATCTTCTGTTGCCCGTTACTCAGCTATATATATTTTCTATGAAAATCAAGATTTTGTCCGATATTATTTAATTCTAGTCTTGAAACATTCAGTGTTACATTTCATTTACTTTTCTGAGAATTTAGTTTCTGTCTTTACCAGAACTCACGATTACCTTCAAAATCAAGAGAAATTGCAGAACCGGGGCCCTGTTGCATAAAACTTACCATTAATGTTAACTCTGCTATCAATGGTAACTACTATGGTAACATCACTCAACAGCCAATCAAAATCAAGGTTTCCATGGGAGTTACCATTGATGGCAAAGTTACCGTTAATGGTAAGTTTTATGCAACAGGGCCCTGGGAAAAACATTATCATTATACTCATGCAGACATTGTACCTGCAAACCTTCATATTATGAAGCATAAATGAGGAATCGCATGATTTTACACATTGGTTCCCAGAAGGGGATAGGAATCTTGGGTGCGTAACATTAGTTTGAAGGCAAAAAATAGGAATGGTTGGAAGGTATTCTCATGGTTTATCAATGTGGTGATTTGAGCAATTCCGTAAAAAACATTACAATGACATTTCTAGCGTACTAACTATACACATAATTGATGAAAAAATAGTTGCGAGGTCATTATATAGTAACACCAGGAAGAACGATTAGTCATTTGTCCTAAAGTACTTACTAATTCTTCAGATAAGTTTGAAGTAGCATATATCTTCTAGACATTTCAAAGAATCATCCACTTTCAGCCAAAGGGCTGAATTGCAAGGAACAAAATTTTAAAATTAAAAGAAAAGAAAGGAAAAGAAAAACCCAAAAGACTCTCTGGAATACTAATAGATTACCTTCAATAAAGGAAGTGCTGCTTTGGTTCTGGCCGTCTTGTGGCTCTTCAGAAAATGGGACTCATCCTGACAAACGGTGAAAAAACAAAAGATAAAGATTAACTGTTTCTGTCTCTTCAATCATAAGATTAGAATAAGGATAAATACAATAACCAATACATATTAACATTCAAAACAGGCAATTAGAAAGTTAATAAATATTGGTTACTAGGTAAATGTTATGGTTGGAACATATGGACTGTCAACTACAATTATGGGTGTTATCACTTTATACAGACAGAATTCTAGAACCAAGACGCTGCCATCTTTGATGGAACTAACATTCAAACTTCTAATATCAAATGCCTTTCTGATATTACTATACAGCGCATCACTATTTTTATTCTCCCTATGAAATTAAATATCTTGAATCCATGCACAATGTTAGAGGCTGCACCCATTCTTGCAATCTGGCTGTAGGTTGCAGCCTATATGGGATCTTAATCTTAGCATTACCATAGAATAGTTTAGGGAGCTGTAGCCAGTTCCATCCTAGTTGTGACTAAAAAATCTGTCAACATGACAGCGACTGATGCAATTCAGAGATATTTTTTTTCTTTCTAACAGTCGGCTGCAGCAGATTGCTGGATGTAGCTTTTGAAGAGAGGCCTTAGACAGTGCTACAGATATGCTTACTACAGTCAAAGCTGCTTTCACAATTCCCTGTCTCTAATGACCACATTTTGTGGTTCCCTGTAAGAATGTTTCTTACTCCTGAAGTGGTCTTTATGTGTAGATTTCACTATAACATTACTATAGCCTATTATACGATCAACTGCGATCCGCTTTTTGAAATGGATCGCAATAGCGTCTATATGGGAATTTAAACAAATTAAATCTACCTGATTCAGGTTCTGAACAATACTATGAATACTAAAACATAGGGTTTTGATGCGCTGTTATACCCGGAATAAAGGCCAAATCAGTTTCAAACCGTAGACAATTGTAGGACTGCTCTGACGTCACTACGACTCAGAGCCGATTTGGCTCTTCCTCCGACTAGAAAGCGTGAAATAGGCCTATTTTCAATTTCAATATCAATATGACTATTCAGAACCTTATAGAAAAATTCATTCAAATGTTTAGATGAAATGCTATTACAATTTCTTCCGAAATCGGATTGCAGACCAATCGTTTATAGTGTGCGGTGGGGTTAGTACATACCATTATGATGACTTTAAAACCTTGATCCTGTAGAGCTTTTGTCTTCCTTGCCATGAGATCATAGCTGATTATGTTCACCATTCCACAGGAGACACTCTCCCTCCCTGAGGTCACAACGTTGATTTCATGCTCCTCAATCGACGGGATCCACTTCAAGAATGCCTACAGTGTGTAATACAAAATATATGAAAGGAAAATACTAGGAATAATATACCATTTCTTCCATTGTGCCATATTACATTATGATGTACCGAGATGTTACACCTGGGTTGAGAGTGGCACGTGCAGATTAATGTCTGTCACCCTTATGTCCTACTCATTCTAGATTGATATTTCATCACAGTCCCCAAAATGTTGCAAAGGAGCTTGACTAAAACACCTACGAAAACTGAAAGTTGAGAAGCTCAGTGAATGATATTTATAAAACAGTCTGAAAATTACTATGTGAAGTGAAGAAATTAAGTTACATGTATTGATACTGGGATTTACTTTCTTTCCTTTCGTTTTAGGGAGGGGGGGAGGGCAAAATTATTATTTTCCAGTCAGGAAAAAAAAAATTAGGTTTGACATGACGTTAAAGGAATCAGAAAGGCTGAGCAAAGTATTACACAACGTTCTCACTCAAGAAGGTATACGGACCTCTTCAAATGTTTTTTATCCCCCCCTCCCCCCCCCCCCCCTCCACCCCCCCCACCCCCCTCCCCTGGAACATGGTCCATCCAGTGTACCTACCTCTGCCCATGAGAAGCGCATAGATGAAGGACTGACGACCAGCACGGGCCATTCTGCTCTGTAATAGCATGCCACACAGATGGCTTGTATTGTCTTACCCAGTCCCATATCATCGGCTATCAGGGCTCTCCCGCCTCGATGGATGGCAAAGCTGGTTAGAGAAAGAGATTGATACATGCTACTGAGCATGAGGTCCCTTGATATGAAAAGTATCATAAATAACTGGAAATAAAGTAGTCTGAGAAATTTGAGATCTTTATCTTCTTGCCCAGTATCATGTCAATGGCCAATGACTATACTGGCCTTGAGGGACAGCAAAGCAGGGTGGAGAAAAAGATGTTGCTGCCGAGTATGAAGTCCTAAGACCTGTCAAGACATTATATACTTGTAACTGATAAAGGTAACACTAAACTACTGCAAAAAAATTTGAGAAATCAATTGAAGGAGTCATGGAGGTCCCTGGTAACAGTAGAAAAGCTATTTGCATATATATCTGAGAGAAAGCAAAACGAAATCCAGTATTAATCCCAATCATTCATATTGGTCGGAGAGGCTCAAAGGCAACAGCAGCCAATTAAGTATTAATCCCGATCATTCATATTGGTAGGAGAGGCTCAAAGGCAACAGCAGCCAATTTTGCCTTCCCCCCCCCCCCCACCCCTGCCGCCATAACCTTCAGCTACAACAGGATGTTGCTGCATAATCACTATTTCTAATATAATAATCTTCTCCTTGATTCAGGAATGACATAGTCATGCAACCTTGGACAAGCCTTTTGTCTTTCCCCTCCTAGGTCAGCTTTAGTCACTTGCAAGTGCTTGCCGCATCACTGGCTGCAGAATGCTAGGCATACCCAGTTTGTTTATGCCCCCATCCCCATTGGGTCAATAATTTATAATAGGTAAGTTCTAGGTATTTGGTCATTTTTCCTCAGAAATTTATCAAGAAGTATAACAGAATTATGTACATAATTAACATTGAAATATAATTTCCAAATTTTGTCTGATCTAAAAGCTATATGTTTACAAGCTACAGTCAGGCTATCAAATAGAAATAATCATCAGGTATAACAGAATCTTTGATGTAGTTGGTAGTGTGTAGGACAAAATACCTTCAAGTATCCCCAATGCACCAGTAACTTACTCAACTCCTTTCTTTTGGAATGGCATAAGACCCTGGGCAAGCTTTGGGTCGACCCCAGTCAGGTCGGCTTCGGGCACCTCCAGGCTCGTGTGTTTGCCACTTCGCTGGCTGCGGAATGCCAGGCATACTGAGTTGGGTAAAGGCTTTACCTCTACCTCCCTCTTCAGTACCTGAACAGCCTTCACTGTACAGAGGATGAAAAATTACGAAAGAGACTAGAAAACTAGGAAATAGTTGATAAAGGTACGACAACAATAATAATAGCTAATTGAAGACATGTCCATCCCAACTATGATTATTACCCTAGCTTAACCCTATATAGGCCGGGCTATTTTTGAAACTGCATTAAAATGTGCGCGAGACGTGAAAGAAAAAAGTCATGAAATTTCAGCACGAGATCTTTTCGCGTTAAAAAATTATCGCCAAAAATGTCGAGGGGGGGGGGGCTAAATTAGCCCCCCCCCCGGCTATTGAGGGTTAAGCCTAGCCACCCAAAAGAGAGCACTAAAAGCATTCAAGGCAGAAACTCCTACCAGTTACCTCCCCCCCCCCCACCCCCATCTCCACAGAGGGACTCCACCCATGGACAGCATAAGCAACAAAACCAATATTGTGTAAAGTCTCAAAACAGTCAGACGAGTTTGGAGATCATTTTGGCTAATTTGAGGAAAAACGGTTAGGAAAAGGGTTAAGAAATCGACAGAAGTGATTGATATTTTCAAATATTTGAATATGTTTCAAACTGGAATAGCCAGAAGTATATCAGTAAATGCCATTCAAAATGAGTACACCAATGGTATCAATTACTGCTCTCGTAAAGTGAGGGAAGGCTGGGTTACTGTACCGTGTTATTTTTTTCTTTTTTCACGAACATGAAGTACATAAGGGGAAAAAAGTGATACCAGTACTTACTGAGTTCATCATAGTGAGTCAACGAAAATGACCACTTTTTTGTGTTGACATCTGCAAAAAGAGTAAAGACCACAGATTTGAAAATAAGGAGCATCATAAAGCAAATACATGTACGTGAAATTATGAAAACTCTATCTTTTTATACAATTTAAACGAAAAAGAAACTTGATGTCAATTTAGTACCTCTTCCCTGCAAAATTTTATAATGTTCCATGAAATGTTGAAAAAAAACAACAACTCCAAAACACAATCAATGTTATGGAATATGAATATGGAATATGAATATGGATTTAGGCAAACTGAGAAATACACTAATATTCAATGAGCATTTCTCAAATTAACTGTCAATTTTTCATGAAAGAGTTTGCCCTAAAAAACCCTTTTCTCCTTAACGTTTCAACAGAGATATCCAGAAATATAGGGTTTTTGTTTCTCAATGCCGTGTCAATAACAACTACATGTAACACGCAAGAATAATACTGAAATCAATAATAAATAAGATTCTTTCAGTACAAGTAAAGTATACTTCATGTACTAATACTCACCATAGCTTTTGCTAGCTATTGATTTGAAGATTTCAATAAGCTTGGCATGGTAACCTATGTCCACCATAAATCGAGATCTGGAGATTAAAATACAGTGTCCTGTGAGGCTCGCACCACTTGACAAACCCCCTGTAATAAAGACCAAAATAAGAGAAAGAAAGAAAGAAAAAAAAGCATTAAAAACATTTGGAAACCTCCATATCCTCTGTTGAGAGCCACCAGGGTAATTAACCCTTTTAGGACAGGAATCATTCAATTCTTCAAATTGGCAACAATAGTATTTCTCTTTTAAGGCTACATGGTTCTAATAGGGTGTAATGCTTTGAAAACAATATACATGGTAAGGAATTTTGTTAAAAAGTTGAAGAAATTACCAATTTTGATTAAGAAAACAATGATTTCGAAACTCTCAATGTGTTGCCAATAAGAGGATTATAAAGCTTATTCTTGTTTGTAAAATTCCTGGCATCAAACGCAATATGGTCATGCAACAAAAATGGACATAGTGTGTGCCAACACTTTTGCTTTTTATACTCATGCATCTGGTATATTTTTTAGAGCTCTGAATGAAAAGTTATTGAGCCAAACAATAAAAATTGTCTCTAAAGGGTTAACTTACATCTAACAGAGTGAATACCATTCTGCCTCTCAACAGATACTTTCATGAATTGGAAGTCATACCCTAGTCACACCAATGAGATCAACACAAGAACAACAACAGAGTAACAGACCAAGCCAAACGTTACATTACCCCAGATGGCCAAGAATGGGTTGGTTTAGAGTTGGTTTGGAGTTGGTTAGGAGTCAGTTTGGCGATTACAATACAACCATGGGCCATTGAGTGACTTTATTTTTGGTTTGAATATGCCTCTTTTTTTGGGGGGGGGGTATATATATTATGCAAAACTTTGCAAACAATGGCCATTTCAGGTATCAACAAATAATTGTTGACAGCTGGTCATGCTAGCAGTTCCTGTAAGGGAGAGTCTTAAACAGAATAATCAAATTGGTTTGCTGCTGCTCAGATGATATTCTCTACACCATTAACATCCCTTCCCGCCCTCTGTGTTATTTGCTTTCATATGTCTTTAAAATTTGTTAAAAATATTTAAGAATGTAGCTACCAGTGTGCCAAATAATATTGTTTAAAATCCTAATGATTGTGTATAAAGCACTAATTGGTCAAGGCTAAGCCTGAGTCATATCGAATATTTCATAATCCGGGATTCGACGGCTTTGATTCGATCGAATACCGGTGCATCGATAAATGATGGGCGGTGAAAACAGAGTTGCACGCAGTGCATACACCATGCACCGGTGACCGGTCCGCTGGCATCGCGGGCATATATGTATGGGCTCTCGCTCGCTGCTCGACATTAACGATAGCCCGCTAGCCAATGGCTAGTAAAAATCACAGCGGACAAGCCAAAAGCTCAAGTTTCTAGTCCGTATGGCTAGCCAAAATATCACTCTAGTGTCGCACGAAGCGATGCTCATTGTCGACACATCCGACAATGATTCAAATTCAAAGAATTAATAATCTTACTTTGTCTTTGGAGAGCTGAATGGAACACGTTTGTTCGATGCAAAAAAAACCAAACAATACGAAATAAACTTTTCGTCGCTCATGACTCGACTTCATTCAGCTTCAGATCATTTCCAAGAAGTAATTGCCAATTTGATGAGAGTGTGATATTAGTTATTGCGAATTAAGTAGGAACACTCGTACTCATGCCCGTATTTATCATGTTCAATTATACAATTGTCAAATTGACAATGCAGAGAGAGTGCAAGAATATTATCGTAAACTTCAGTTCGTAACGACAAAACGATTTTTCCATAGAGAAAGCACAGGTAAAGCGCGACGTCCTCCGCGAGCGAATTAGCGAAAGTTAGCCAACAGTTTGAAGTCGCCTTCACGTTCTCTGCTAGTACAGTGTATGCTGTATGTTACGGAGTTTCTTTTTTTATTTGCTTTTTTCATGGTGGCTACGGTAGTCAAAAATCTGGCAGACTACAAATCGATGCACCGGTTTTGCCAAAACGAAATCGGGATTCGATGCCTTCGATCGAACACCAGCTAACCAATCGATTCGACTCAGGCTTAGTCAAGGCCATAGTTGTAGAAGTTGTAGTTGTAGAAGTACTCTATTTAATAAACATACATAGTTACATACAAACCTGCGCAGTTCCCAAGATACTCTACTTTTGCAAACTCCATCACATAAAACAAAAGTAACTCTATGAGATAGAGGATTGGCATTTGCAGCTCCCAAACTGGGGAATGACTTACCACTGGACATTAGGAAATCACCATCGTTGAATACTTTTAAATCAAAACTAAAAGCACATCTTTTCATTTCATTGTTTAAGCATGAAGTAGTAGCTGTAAGCATATCAGGAGCTGTTGCATCACAGTAGAATATATTTACATAGTTTCTGAGCTTTATAAATTTGTATTTGTATTTAGATTCTTCTTTGATTCACGTCTAATAAAAAATCAAATAACAAAAAAAAATGAGGAAACTGGCCTGGAGGGGGGGGGGGGGGGGAATAAGAAACTAGGAATTGACTTTATATGGCTACATGTATCGTTGAAATAACTTACATGTACCACCCAGTTTAGGTGCATTGTTTGATCCCCAGCTCTGAGTACTACTGCCGCCACTACCGCCACCACCACCACCACCACCACCACCTTTGCTCCATAAATTGATCCTGTTTTGACCTTGTGGCGATGGTCTAGAGATATTGCCCGGTTTGGTACTGTTACTGCTTTTCTTTCCGCTACTGTTGCTGTAAAACTGAGTTATTGTCTTCTGACTGGCCCCGGTGGCAGCCACTGGTTGTTGCACCTGGTAGGGTTGCAGGGGTTGTTGCTGTCGATAAGGCGGTGGGCTCTTTGGAATACTCATTGCACTGGACTGGATGGAAGCACTGTTTGTTGTAGCAGCCGATGACGACTTTTCAAAGTTTCCTTGCATTGAAGTCGCATCATTTAATGATGATCTATCTACTTGTATAAAGTTGCCAGGCTTGGAGGTTACACACGATGGTCGCCACAACTTGTTGCTCGCTGTTGCTGGTGTTGACGAGAATGGTGATCCATGCTGACTGGCTCTTTGAGCTCGTTTTTCCAAAGCCTTCCTTTTGTTCTCCTCTATCCTTTGTTTCTGCTCCTCTGTCAGACCTCCAGTAGATGCCATTCTGTTGCACTCTTCCTAAATCTAACTCAACCTTGAGGGGAAAAATACAAACAGATTCCTTATAAAATCTAGTCTACTTTATAGTCTACTTTAACTTCAAATTGTGCACTCTCTCTAAATTCATCCAAAGACATTCCTAACTAACTAGACAAATATTCACATAAGTACAGTTTACACTTGATTAGATTCTAGTTCTACAATAAAATCAGATTGTAACAAAAGAATATTTACAATATAAATACAACTGTAGATCAAGATAGGGTCTAAATCTACTATCTTTGTCATTTGAACTTATACTACCGTTATGTGACTGTCGTGGAGGGGTATGACAGTTTTGGATTAATAATTTTCAGAAAATACCATGTTTGTTGAGGAATCACCCTCCGTTCGTTGCCGTAAATGTTTGTGAATAGAATCCACCCAAAACATTGCAGCTTGCCTCTATGGCGCGAACGCTACTGCGGCGCCTGTGCGTGGCTTCTGCTGCTCCAGTGTCGCCGCACATTGCACCAGTGGTGACGCACTTTTCACAATAGACAGAAAAATCTGTCTGTTTGGAGGAGTTTTATAATATTTTTTGACTTTTGAGGTTCACAATAGACAGAAAAATCTGTCTGTTTGGAGGAGATTTATAACATTTTTTGACTTTTGAGGTTCTCCTACGTAGGAGAGGGAATCCGTGAAGCCAGACGTAGTCTCAGCGGAGCGTATCCCCGAACGAAACGGACTGATTTTTCGGTCTACATTTACAAATGATATTGCGAAGGAAGGATTAATCACTCTGTTGTAAAAATATTCACCTAGTACACGGCGCACTATTAAACCTATCTGGCTATAGCATTGTCTTTGCAGGATTCCACGTGCGCACTGTGTAATGTGCTTGTAGGGCTACCTACATGTACGTCATGATATGTGTGTTGTAGGAATGGCGCATCACAACAGGAGCATAGTATTTTTCATGCAAAAAATTTGTCTGGCCAACATCCATGGAATTTAAGCTCTGTTACATCGAAAACAGATAAGGCCAAATAAAAATTATTCCTAGTTTCTTGTCCCCGCCCGCATCCTTATTTGCACCCGCCACCATTTTTTTGTTATTTGGTTCTTTAATTTTTTTTTAAAAGCACCAACATTTTGCTGCAGACCCATAAAATCCCCAGAAGAATATAAATATAACAGGAAGCCGTGCCTAATAGCATTTGTATGAGCAGCGGCCATCTTGGGAAAATATCAAATATCAAATAACATGCTATCCCCTCGTTCTCATTTTCGAAAATCAGGACGAGAAATTACAAATCAATTTTACTTGGCCTAATATGGTACAGATTATTTATTTTGTATCAGTCTGCTGAAGAGGAAGTTCTTGTTTATAAAAAAATTAGCAGAACATTATAGCTAGCTCTAAAGTTAACGTTACAAATGAAATCTTATGACCGAGTGACCAACAATGAGGATTGTTTAAAAATTAAAAAGTGTCAAAAGAGACATTCTAACAAAACTCACAAAAACACACCTCAAGGCTCAATTCTAACAATATTTTATCAGTGTCAAAAATAAAGTAAATAGCAAGTACTGCAAAGCCATGAGGGCCAGGACTATTTTTATTAAGAACATCGTCATCAATATTAAAGTTAGATCTAGGCCTAACTTTAAACTTTGAACAGTTAGGCCTAACAGTTAGTAGGCCTAGTACTTGAAAAAGTGACAAGGCATCTACAACTTACCAGTGTGGTCAGTGATTGTCTGAAAATCTGACGTTTTGTAGGTCAGCTAATAATTTTTATTCCAGTTAGACTAGGGAGTCTAGATTCATGAGCAGATGAGAGTTAAACTTTGTTAACTGTTTCATGCCATGGTTTTATAAGTGAAAAACACCACCTGACATGCCTGACATTGACACTGAGCATGATTGACAGTGACACTCACATAATTCACGACACAATCACACAACTTAGCATGACAAGTCACAATTATTTATATTCATTGCATTGTCACTGACACTGTCAGATTGTAATGTATTTTTTTTTGTTTACAAATGATCATTTGAATTGTCTTACCAAGGGCCCTAGCCGTTTAAGCTGGAATTTAGCCAAGGCTCATGCAATTAACCAAAGGAATTATGTCCCAGGTCAGCCAGTTATTCTTCATCAGCTTTCAACTTACTTCTCAAGTTTCAATCTCGAGCACTAACTTGTAACTCGATCGCATGTATAATTGTCCAATTACATGCCTTGTTGTTTAAACCTCTTGGGATAATCGCTCGGCGTAAGCCAATCATGTTATAGCTTGCATTATACGAAAAATCATTTCGTAGCAGAAGTCTCGGAGCATATGTGATTGTCGAATTTTGAGAGTAAAAAAAGGTTAGTAAAGTTTTATTTCTCGCACTTGAAATAAATAATACTGTCACTTTATACCAATTATCGACTACTGGTATATTTGTAAATGCATGAATTAAGCTATATTCGCTGTTAAGTTTGTTTTATTCATGTCAATTTGCTGAGAATGAATTTTATACTCGCACCACACGTAGACATCCGTGTACCGTACTGTGAATACATGAATGTATATGCAGCTGCAGCAGTGCCCGTGCCCTAGCCCACTCCCGGGTACATTTCTGTAAAATAGTTGGTATTTTCTGTCGCATGTACTAAAGGTATGGGGGGGGGAAATAAGATAAATATTTTAAATACTTGCTTTCAAATTCAGCCCTTAAAAATCTCACTCCTACCTCAAATGGCCGTTAGGAAGAACTTTTGATATTTCCAGCAAAATCCAAAGTCAAAATCTTGTCCAAAACCGGAGAAATCCCCGCCGATTTGTTTCGCGATCGCGTGTTGTTTACAAACTGCCGATGTCTTAGACTAAAATCGGCCAATATAATTTTTGTCCACGAAGAAACTCGGGATCGCAAGCGCACATCGATCTTTACGATCGCGCACCCAGGAAATCGGAACTTTTCCGTGTACGCCGTAGGGACCGAATTTTTGAGGACAAAACTCTTTTGGGGAGATGTCAGCGCCCGCGGCGACCAGGAAATGTACACAATGACTCCGATAGCTCGTTTCGCGAGAATCAACAGTAAATTACGGATTTGATTTTTGGAAATATCTTTTCCAACATCGGTGAGTTGAATTTATTGTATTTCTTGGATATTTAGTGGTCGGTTTTTGTAAATTAAATGCCGATTTTGAGTGAATGTTTGTGACTTTTGTGCAGTGGTGTTTTAAAAAGTTGAGGTGTATGACTGCCTAAATTATACACACGAAGTATAGGAATGTAGCTATGAGTGCCCTAGCCCACTCACGGGTACATTTCTGTAAAATAGTTGGTATTTTCTGTCGCATGTACTAAAGGTATGGGGGAAAAAATAAGATAAATATTTTAAATACTTGCTTTCAAATTCAGCCCTTAAAAATCTCACTCCTACCTCAAATGGCCGTTAGGAAGAACTTTTGATATTTTCAGCAAAATCCAAAGTCAAAATCTTGTCCAAAACCGGAGAAATCCCCGCCGATTTGTTTCGCGATCGCGTGTTGTTTACAAACTGCCGATGTCTTAGACTAAAATCGGCCAATACAATTTTTGTCCACGAAGAAACTCGGGATCGCAAGCGCACATCGATCTTTACGATCGCGCACACAGAAAATCGGAACTTTTCCGTGTACGCCATAGGGACCGAATTTTTTAGGACAAAACTCTTTTGGGGAGATGTCGGCGCCCGCGGCGACCAGGAAATGTACACAATGACTCCGATAGCTCGTTGCGCGAGAATCAACAGTAAATTACGGATTTGATTTTTGAAAATATCTTTTCCAACATTGGTGAGTTGAATTTATTGTATTTCTTGGATATTTTGGGGTCGGTTTTTGAAAATTAAATGCCGATTTTGAGTGAATATTGGTGACTTTTGTGCAGTGGTGTTTTAAAAAGATGAGGTGTATGACTGCCTACATTATACACACGAAGTATAGGAATGTAGCTATGAGTGCCCTAGCCCCCATACCCATTCACAACGCACAGATCGCCGTATCGCCGTAATACCCGATGTAGGATTCGCTCGAGTGCACACGCCGCCATATTGCTTAGTCCTCGATCTTTTCAACTAACCCACTCATAGCTACATTCCTATACGTCGTGTGTATAATGTAGGCAGTCATACACCTCAACTTTTTAAAACACCACTGCACAAAAGTCACAAACATTCACTCAAAATCGGCATTTAATTTACAAAAACCGACCACTAAATATCCAAGAAATACAATAAATTCAACTCACCGATGTTGGAAAAGATATTTCCAAAAATCAAATCCGTAATTTACTGTTGATTCTCGCGAAACGAGCTATCGGAGTCATTGTGTACATTTCCTGGTCGCCGCGGGCGCTGACATCTCCCCAAAAGAGTTTGTGGCATACACGGAAAGTCCCGATTTTCTGTGTGCGCGATCGTAAAGATCGATGTGTGCTTGCGATCCCGAGTTTCTTCGTGGACAAAAATTTTATTGGCCGATTTTAGTCTAAGACATCGGCAGTATGTAAACAACACGCGATCGCGAAACAAATCGGCGGGGATTTCTCCGGTTTTGGACAAGATTTTGACTTTGGATTTTGCTGAAAATATCAAAAGTTCTTCCTAACGGCCATTTGAGGTAGGAGTGAGATTTTTAAGGGCGGAATTTGAAAGCAAGGTATTTAAAATATTTATCTTATTTTCCCCCCATACCTTTACTACACGCGACAGAAAATACAAACTATTTTTGCATTTTGTATTCGTAGTGGTCAATATGACCACTATTCGTGGTGTGAACTAACCCACCAGCGTGTGCTTCTCAATGCTTATTTATATTATATCGGATCTTCTTTATCGAAATAAAGGGCCTTGTTCCTTCATCACTTGAAATTTTGAAGTTAGCTTTTCCACTGAAGTTCACCTGCTCTTTCATACATAAGTAACGTCAACTAATACCATGTAGGCCTACCTTTTAGGGGGAAGGGGTCTCTTTCGGACACAAAGACGGTTAAAATTGTATTCTCTCAAATTCAAGATAATATCAAACAGTTGTTTTTTATCACTATTATCATTTTAGTTCCCTTTCAAGAAAGCAGCCCGAGTTCGTTTGTTCACCTTCATCCTTCTTGACACCCCCTCGGAAAAAGCAACAAAAAATATACTTGCTTTTTTGGACCATGTACATGACTTGTAAAACGTTATACTTTTTGTAAAGTTTCATCTGATATTTATTTATTTATTTATTTGATTTCAGGCAAAAGAAACAAAGAAAACAAAGAAATACAAAATACAAAGAAAATTGAAAATACCATCGACTAGTGGCCAGGGATAGCAAAAGGCCATATATATAAAGGCCAACAACTTTGTTGTTTTTTTCGCACTGTTTTATTTCTGCATTTTTCATAAGTACAAAGTAAAGTATATTCAGAATCATAATAACATAATATACATAATCTACGTAATAAACATAATATAATTACTTTTGACAAACAGATAAAAATCCACTTGATCGTTTAACAAAATAAGATATAAATATAATAACAAGAATAGTGGGGCGATTATATGCTAAGGAGAGTGAAATGATGCAGGAGACCGACATCATAAGCATAAGCTCGAGATGATGACGGCCTCGGGATAGGAAATGAAAGAAGAAAAATAAAAGAAGGATGAATATGAATTGAAGGGTAATGTGCAGGTGGCCGTGCAATATGTGAAATGAGTGATTGCACAAAACTTTCCCGAGCGTCAGTAGTGACAAACTATGCATTCACCTGCTTTGAGATAATGGACTTCAATAGTCAGAATGCGCGTTGTTATGTTCTGCTCTGCCAGGCAAGCTCAATAAATCGATCTCTATTTAGCAAAACCAGAGAATTTAAAAAGAAATCTATAAATTAAAGTCGCTGAATGTTGGTGACATTTGTGCAGTGATGTTTGAAAGTGTTGAGGTTTATAACCATCCGAGTGTGTACACGGTCGGTCCCCTTTTGCGTTACAAGGTAATTTTAGCTTCTGTGACATATTTTTAACTTTAAAAGCCTATATCTCCTTAAGTTTACAACTTATGATAGAAAAAGTATACATTTCCTAATAGGAAATTACACAAGGAATCTAAATATGTATTCAAAATTGACATAATAAGTAAGATAAAAGAGTTTAATACATAGACTTGAATATGAAATTTTTGATATTTTCTGTTATCATTTTCATCATAACTCTTTCTTGGGCCCTCATATGGAAATAAAAATGTTATATTCTTAAAAAATTGATTCAGATCCTTACAGCAATGTATAATTGTCTAGGGTTTATGATTGTGTAATAATGAAAAAAATCACCAAAACTTATGAAAAAGAAATTTAAAAATTTCAAGTATTATTGTATGAAGTTTTACATCATTTGTTATTGCATGCATAGCCAAATGTACTTTTCAATAATAAGACAGTAAAGAAGAGTAAGATAGCTTTAATTTGGTACCAAATTTGTACCCATATGACAAGTTTTGACAAAAATAATAGTTTCCCAAAATAATAGTTTCCCAAAATTGATAAAAATCAAAATTATTCACTGACATTGGTCTAGGTGTTAGAAAAATATTTATCACACTTTTGATGGCTAATAACTCAAAAGCTATAACTCTTCTCAAACTGAAGTTTTCACATTGTAAAGCTGAAGGATACCAAGTTACTTGGAGTATAAAGTTTTATGAAATTTCCTTCAATATTCTCACCATTATGTTTTGATTATCAGATTAGATTTTCACTTTTTGTCTCGCCCACCGGAGGTGAATGCGAGACTAAGGGATCCAAATGACGTCCGTCCGTCGTCCGTCACAAATGTTATGACAGATAACTTTGCAACCGTCACTCACTTTTCAACCAAACTTGGGTTGTAGATGCGTTAGGGGGACCTGCATGTTATGGTGCCGTTGGAGGTCACATGATAAGGTCAAAGGTCATTTCAGGTCAAACGTTAAAGTTTACCTGCAAGACTCTCTTATGACAGATAACTTTGCAACCGTCACTCACTTTTCAACCAAACTTGGGTTGTAGACGCACTAAGGGGACCTGCATGTTATGGTGCCGTTGGAGGTCACATGATAAGGTCAAAGGTCATTTCAGGTCAAACGTTAAAGTTTACCTGCAAAGACTCTCTTATGACAGATAACTTTGCAACCGTCACTCACTTTTCAACCAAACTTGGGGTGTAGATGCACTAAGGGAACCTGCATGTTATGGTGCCATTGGAGGTCACACGATGAGGTCAGAGGTCATTTCAGGTCAAACGTTAAAGTTTACCTGCAAGACTCTCTTAATATGACAAATAACTTTGTAACCGTCACTTTCCAAACATTAATAACATAGTCCACGGCAGACCGTTGAATATTAATGAGTCAGAAAGAAGAGGATCTTGGGTATTTGATTCCAGTTCATTGTGACTTGGCCGTGAACCAGAATAGCCTGGTGGTTAAGTCGTTGCCCGGCAAGCAGTAGATGACAGGTTCGAATCCCGATGGTTCCAATTTTTTCTGACTTGTGATTTTCATTACAGAACGAGCATACGATCTTTAACACTGGGAGTATGCCTAAAAATTTGTTTACGAATTAAAATTTCTCCCATTAAGCTTCTTCATTTACTAACTATAGTCCACGGCTGACCGTTGAATATTAATGAGTCAGAAAGAAGAGGATCTTGTGTATTTGATTCCAGTTCATCGTGACTTGGCCGTGAACCAGAATGGCCTGGTGGTTAAGTCGTTGCCCGGCAAGCAGTAGATGACAGGTTCGAATCCCGATGGTTCCAATTTTTTCTGACTTGTGATTTTCATTACAGATCGAGCATACGATCTTTAACACTGGGAGTATGCCTAAAAATTTGTTTACGAATTAATAACATAGATTTATGCAAGCATAACTCATGCAGATTTATGCACTTGGGGGACCTGTTGCATGGCAACAGAGATCGCGATATTTCTAGTTATCACAAGTGGGCGAGACGCAGTATCGCTAATGGCTTGTTGAAATCTCAAGGCCACATATCTGTGTGTATCAGTAATAATTCAGAGCACAACAATTCCATTGTACATTGCACTCTGTCATCTCTGCCAAAATTTTGCTGTCCAGTGTCATTAATGATTCATGACTTTGGGTTAAAAGAGGTGCTCTGGAATTTCAGCTGCAATGCACAATACCAATTGTTGTGCTCTGAATTAATTACAGATACACACAGATTTTGTGGCATTGATTTTTTCTAAAAGTGAAAAAGTGAAAAACTAATTAAAAAATTCAGTTTTAAGAATAGTATTTGAACAAACATCATGAAACTTTCTCCAATTAAATTTGGCAACCTCCAACCTTACAATGTGAAAACTTCAGTCTGATATGAGCTATAACTTATAAGTTATTAATGATCAAAAGTGTCAGATATTTTTGTTTTAAACATAGTGCTTGCAGTGCCACTTTTGAACTAAAATTCCTGGTATTTCAGTTTCATACACTACTGTTGCTTAGCCAACCTTACTTTTCAATCACAAAACAATAAAAGTAAGTAGAGTATGTAAGCTTTAATTTGATACCAAATTTGTAGTCATTTGCCAAATTTTCACAAAGATAAGCATTTTTCAAAAAATTGCATTAAAATGTGAATTTTCCTATTGTACAGGAGGTGCCGCTTCAGGTACCACCCATGTTCTTCTAACTTTAGAATTTTATACCTCTAATTCTCTATATCCTACGTCAATGAAACTTTTCAGGCAAATGGCATGGTACTAGACCTTCAAAATGATACCAAATTTGTTGAATAGCTTTAATGGTTTTGAAAAAAAATCCAACATTACTTCAGCATGAAATCAAAAAGTGTAACAGCACCACCCTCTTTAGGGGACAAGTTCAAAAGTCGCTATGTGTGGGATGGACCTTGGGCGTGGCTGTGCATGGTCGCCGGACGACAACACAATGCGATTAAAGCTTAATTTTCTTCTTAAAAGGGTATTCCAACCTAGTATTCAGTTGATTTGAATAAAAGCAGACAAATGAAAGAATCAGGTAGTGAAAATTTGAGCAAAATCTGACAAGATATAGAAAGAGGTATGAATTTTGTCAAATATCAATAATGATCATGATCCATATAACTGTCTGTTTGTTTTTCTTCATGTCTTGTAGCATGCCTACCAAAAGGAGAACAGCCAAGCTGGGGAAGGGAACTTCCGATATTCCAGATACCATCCGGACCCCCTCGGCCTCTGGAGATGCCCCCGTGCAAAGACAGCCCGCTTCCACATCACCCCAGAGGGGAGCTGCCAGTAAAATGAAGACTGTTGTGGGCTTTGAATGCTCTGATGTTGGCTCGTGGAGCGCCCTAGTTAAACTTCTGAATTCCCCAAGGGATCCCGCATCCATAGCAGTATGGAGAATGTTGTTTGGTGAGATACTTGTAGTTTTGTCAGGGTGGATGCTTCATTAACAAACTTGCCCCTTTTGTGGCAAGCCATTCTTCTTTTAAAGTTTCTTTCTCCTTTTTTTTTTTGGGGGGGGGCTAATTTTCATACCTGTGACACTCATCAAATGTACGAGGTTATGTTATGACCTGTGTGTTTTCTTTTTTCCTAGCTGAAGAATATATATTGTGTTGGTACTTAATAAGGACTTTTAGAAGCAATGGGATGACATTAGAACTTATGATGCTGAGACATATCAATAAATGAACATTTCTCTAGATCCTGAACCAGGGGTGGTATTCTAAGATTTATTTTATCTTGATTTTAGTGAAATAATTTTAATTGACATAACAAAATGTACACTTATGGCACATTATTGGTTAATAATGCCTGCGCAAAAGTTGCTGCGTACGCGGAATTCATCTGCGCAAACACCAATGAAATGTTGCAATTTGAAATTTGTTATGGACAAGTATCTTTTCACTAAGATCAAGATAAAATAAATCTTAGAATACCACCCCTGGTTCTCATTATATTGAAGCCATCCATAGGGTATTGTATATCATTAACAGCTTTAAATTATTAAATTTGCATCCAATTTGAAATGTCTAGTCTTCAGGTAAAAGAGAAGAAGAAAAGATGTTTGTGGGATTAATTTAATGACTTGTAGTTACTGACACGACCTTTGCATCAAAATACCAATGTTAGCAACTTGAATTGGCATATCTTTTCCTCCTCCTCCTCCTCTTTCTCCATCTTTTCCTCCATCTCTTCCTCTTTCTCTTCCTCTTCCGCTTCCTCTTCCTCTTCCTCCTCTTCCCTTTATAGGTTTCATCATGATGATAGATATCCCACAGGAACGAGGAATGGCTTATGCAGACTATCGCTGGGGAGATGTTAATGAGTGCCGCTTTCCGCTCTTTAATGTCCTCACACCACTGCCTGTTGACTGGATGTATCTGGTTTATTTAGTTATGTATATAGGTAACTAAAGGAGATTCCTGTTTGAGTGAGCACTTGTATAGAAAGACAACTTGGTGTATAAAGACCACTCCATAAAGTCTACATTTTATGTTTCCCATGAACAATGCTTCTTATTGAAATCAGTTCTTCAGTACCCTGTAAATAACGAATACCTGTTTAATAAGAAAGAATAAATTTCTTGTCTCCAGTATAAAGCAGTCTTTATATACAGGTTTTTTTCTGAATGGTAATGGTGCTTTCTCAGTATTGATGGTGTACTATATATTGTGACCCTCCACCACAAAACGACCAATAAGTCGCAATGGGAGTTTTAGAGTAAACAGCTGAAAAAGGTGGTTTGGGGTGGGAATTTTGATTTTAATTTTTTTGTATTTTCTGAAAGTTCATTTATTATTCTACCATCTGACAAAATTTCAGGTTAAAATACCTTGTTGAAATATGTTTTTACTCTCACTCAAAATGACCATGTTTTCCTGGACATTGAATTTCTGTGTGTCAACTTGCTAGGACTGAACTTCACATCGCTTTTCTGGTACAGCTTAAAAAATATGCACTGTCTGATATTCAAAATCTAAAGAAACATAGAAATATATCTATTCTGAAGGTATGGAAAGTTTCAACCCAATCCAATTAGTACTTCACAGTGTATGCTAGGGAGTTTTGACTCAACCTTTTGTGCGACAAACAATAGGACACAGATTAGGCGCTCTTAATAGTCACTCTTCTTTACAGGCAGTTTTCTCTATTGTTTTGGTCATTAGCCCGTCTGACACGTTGGCATTCTCATTGTAATTTGCAAGGGTTTGCTTATAGTCCATACAAGACAAGTTATATCTCATTTTAAAGCTTAGAATCTAAGCTTTCAAACTGTGTTGAGATTTGAAAAACCCAAATTTCCGACTTATTGGTCGTTTTGTGGTGGAGGGTCACAAATTACCTGAACTTCTCGCAACCTGCAATAAAAGAATAATGAAGGGAAAATTACAACTGTGTTATTTTAATATGGTAGTGTTGCAATGCCAGAGTTTCTATTTGGATATACAAATTTAAAAATCCCCAATATTTCATTAATGTGAGATAATGAATGACCTTTTGGATGTGTCTTAGGACTAATTCCTAATATATTTTTTTTTTTATGAATAGGTGCAGTTGGTATATTTCTAGGAGCATTTTATCGTCTGAGCTGCCTTCTCTTCTGTATACCGTACTGGTACATCTTCTTTTTGGATAAGACCACATGGAATAACCATTCCTACTTGTACGGACTTATCAGCTTCCAGCTCTTCTTTATGGATGGGAACCGATTCTGGTGAGTTGGAAAGGGTTGGTTACAAAAGTTTCATCATTATCATTTATTCAAGTCAGCACTTTCCCTTTTACGAGGGGCTACTGCCTTACACGCCATGATGACACTCCCTCCTTCCACTTCTTGTCTAGATCATGCTCCTCATTCAGACCATCCTTTACTGCTTTCCCTCTTCACCATATCTTTCCATGTAATCTTTGTTCTTCCTTTTCCTCTTATGCCATCCACTTCCAATTCCCACGCTCTTTTCACAGGTTCATCACTTGACCCATCCGTCTCAATCCACTTCGCTTTACCACTTCCACAGCAGTTTCTTTCAGACCCAACCTTTCCATGAGCTCACTTGTATTCTTTCCATCGGACAGTTTAACATCACACATCTTCCGTATCATGGCTCTTTCTGTTCTCTTTCAGTTTGTAATTTTAAAAATTGTTTGTATTCAGATATATATCATGCCATCCCTCTTGCGTATTTCAAGTACCTTTTGTCGTATATTATTTTATTAAAGTTGAAAGCAGTTTTGGATTATTTTTTTTGGTATTAAGTTATCACATCTAACACTATGCATGCAGTTGAGAGAATAGACTAGTTGAATAAATTTTGAAAAATATCAACGCTTCGGAAAAAAAAGTTACGCATGATGAATTGAAAGCTTTTACGAGGCATGTCCTACATAGCAACATCTGGTGAACATGCAAAGCAAATTCCTTCATTATCAGGGCTTTTCTATTTAAATCTGACTGTTTATGTGTTTTTTAATATGATTTGATTTTGTTGCTTCTTTGTTATAAATTTAGCAGGTTATATCTCTCATTCATTGAAGAATCAAATATTTTTTTCGATGAAATTTTATACCTTTGAAAAATCATTTTGTTTGATTTTGATGTTCACAGGTCTGTAGATGGATGGTTGAATCCAAAGATAAGGAATGCCAATATTCCTCTGTGGAATATCGCTATCATCCGTTTCCAGGTAAGGGATGACTTACACCATGAGTTGATGCTAGCACTTCTAATATTATGACCATGAAGTCTCAATACAAGTTACAAAGTCTGTCTTCAGGGATTGCCCTTAAGCAGTTTAATTGCATCAAATATGATGAATGTGAAATACCTGATTGGTTGCTCCATCTGGCATGTACAAGTATAATAAGGGTCATAAATATAGACATGTTATTTTGTCTGTAAATGTCTGTTAATAAAAAAAAAACAATAAATGAACTAGTGAAAGTCATGTACAGCTACATGTAGGTTGTCTTACTGAAAGAAGTGTGCATATCTTGTACTGTTTCCTTTTTTATTTGCCCTTTCTCGCCGTCTTCTAAATATCTCTCTTGTGCTACATGTATATATAAAACCACAGATCTTCATTGTGTATTTCTACGCTGGTCTAAAAAAGCTGGATGCCGACTGGATTGGAGGCTACTCCATGGAATATTTGTCAAAACACTGGATCTTTGAACCTTTCAGGTCAGTCGTAGAACAAAACGGCTCTTTTTCATGATTATCAAAATAATGAAGTGCAATACATGTAAACTCAAAATGAGTAGAATGGCACAAACATAAAGTTGGTTAACAAATATAAGATGGAAAATATTCCCCATGTGTACATTCATGATACCATAACATGTATTATACATGAGAAAACTACAGCGTGGGAATATCTCTTGGGGTGGGCAGGTGGGAATTGAGCAGGTAAGGAAAAAATAAAGGACTAGAAGAATAATTGCACTTTGATAATCTTCATTATATTTCCTTTGTGTGAAGATTGAATGATGACATACAATTTTCAAATTTTGTAAAATTTAGCCTCAAATTCTTTTTCTTTTTGTGTTTTCAACAGGTCTTTACTGACGGACGAACAGATAGATTACTTTATTGTTCACCTAGGCGGTCTTTTCCTGGATCTATCAGCAGGCTTCCTTCTTTTCTTCGATGCCACTCGCCTCTTAGGAACTTTCTTCTGTTCTTCCTTCCACATTATGAACTCTCAAATTTTCAGCATAGGTAAGTAACTTTTGTATTCATCATCATCATCATTTATTTACGAGGGATTACTGACTTTCGCGCCATGAGACACTCCCTTCTTCCACTTCTTCTTATCTTGAGCATCCTACTTATTTAGATCAACCATACTGCTTTCTTATTCACCATATCTTTCCATATAAACTTTGTTCTTCCTTTTCCTCTTATGCTATCTACTTCCCGTTCCCAAGCTCTTTTAACAGGTTCATCATCTTCCCTTCTCAACACATGTCCCATCCATCTCAATCCAATTCTCTTTACCACTTCCACAACAGTTTCTTTCAGACCCAACCTTCCCATGAGCTCACTTGTATTCTTCCCATCGGACAGTTTCACACCACACATCTTCTGTATTATGGCTCTTTCTGTTCTCCTCAAGATCCCTTCTTCTACTGTCTTCAAATTCCAAGTTTCTGAGCCATATACCATTGCTGTCCTAACACAAGCCTTACAGTTATTAGAAATGTCATGCAGGGTTCCACGCTATCCTGGACATGAGAGAGATACGTGTATCTTTGATCAAAAACTTTCCCTCACCAAATATTTTTTTTGTATTCTTTGATTCTTTGTAATTCTTACAGGAATGTTTCCCTATGCAATGCTGGCCTCAACCACTGTGTTCTACTCTGCATCCTGGCCCAGGACATTCTGCTCGTTACTCCCTAGCTGTCTGAAAAATAGAATCCCATCACTAAGCTTCTCCAATACCCCTCAGCCAAGTGCAAGTTGCATCTATGCCTCTAGCAAAGACAATGCAAAGGTATGAATACAAATGTAGTTTAGTTCTGCACTTTTTCTGTTATTCATCTATATAGTTTTGATGTAGATTTGGTTAGAATATCTGTAGAATGATGTAGCCCATTTCTGTGTTATTTTATTTCCTTCCATTTAAAGTATGATTGTGTATGTATGTATGGATGTTTGTTTGTGTTTTCAGCTTTATGTTACATGTAAGTAACTTCGTGGGTAAATATGACCTAATTATTGATTATTATCATTATTTTTTTACCCTCAATTTCATTTCATTCCACAGAAGTCTGATGCATCCAACAAGAAGGTAAAAAGTATCACAGCTAGCTGGAGACATTACACTGCTTTGATGGGAATTATACTCTATGTGTGCATCCAACTCTTCCTGCCGTACTCACACTTCATAACAAAGGTAATATACTTGGAACAAAAAAATTCAGCTAGATGACTTGTACTTCTATTGTATGAGGGATGCTTGTTGCTCGATGTTTGTGATGATGATGGTGATGATGATAATTGTGATGGTGGTGATGATGATGGTGATTGTTGTTTTTGTTGTTGTCATCATTACTACTACATGTACTACTACTACTACTACTACTACTACTACTACTACTACTACTGCTATTACTACTACTACTACTGCTATTACTACTACGACCCCGTTTAAATTATAACCTTTAAATATTTTGGTGGGCGCATACGCGGGTAAACGTAACAGTGTGGCGCTGGTTATTTGTACCAATATTTTTTTTTTAGCTCGCATGCATACAACAAACGATCGAACACCACAGCTGCCTGCTTAACTTATCGGATAATTTCATATTTTCTATGCAATTTTAATATCTTTGTACGATCGAGAAGACAAGAGGATGGATGAGGAAGGTCGTATTCGTAGAATTCAAAGGTATAATCGTGACAGGAGGATGAGGAGAATCGTTGCAGGAAGAATGGCCTGCTCTTTCGAACGAAACAGCACACGAGATGAACGATGATAATTGAATTAAAAACACTAGTATCTCGACTTTTATTTACAAGGACAAACTTTGGAAATCTCAGCAGAAAAGACAAAAGAAAAGCATGCAACGCTCAAAGCAACCGCGAGATCATGACGTCATATCCGATGATGTCTTTTCACAGCACTTCTGAGATCGCATTTGGTACCGCATTTGGGCCCGCGTGCGTTTACAGTGAAAGAAGGCCGGGCCGAGACTACTTCCAGAGCTGGTCCAAATGCGCGGCCACTTTTGTTACCGCATTTGGCCTATTGAGCATTTACAGTGAAGTTTAGGCCGGCCTCGGCCCGGGCTTACTCTCACTGTAAACGGGGTCTACTACTACTACTGCTACTACTGCTACTACTACTACTACTACTACTGCTACTACTTCTACTACTACTGCTACTACTACTACTACTGCTACTACTACTACTGCTACTACTACTACTACTACTACTACTACTGCTACTACTACTACTACTACTGCTACTACTACTACTACTACTACTACTACTACTACTACTACTACTGCTACTGCTACTACTACTACTGCTACTACGGTCACCTCTAAAGCAATTATTATTCTGCTACATGACCTTGTGTCTATAAATGTACAGTACCACTTTGAAAATATCAAAAGCAGGTTCCAGGGTAGGTTTTATCTAAACTTTACCATTTCTACCAAACCATGCAGGGATATAACAACTGGACCAATGGACTGTATGGTTATTCATGGGATATGATGATACACACATGGCATACTCAACACGTCAAAGTCAAATATATTGATGGAAAGACTGGTGATGAAGGCTACTTGTCACCAGAAGTGAGTATGAGAATATACAATATCAATAATAGGATTTTAAAAAAAATATATATACCATCATTTGCAAAAGTTTAAGACCACCTCTGGATTTGTGGGTATTTCAATAATTTGGAATACTTTCTTTTGTCTTATTGAATGATTACATGACATGTTTACTACAGTGATCAGTAGAACAAGAGTAATGGTATATGCCTATAGTTCAAGTATGATACATAGGTATGCCATGAAAATAATTGTATGTCTGAAAAATAAATTTTTAATATTTTTTTCTTTCTTTGACGTATTACATTTTGGAATAGTGGTCTTAAACTTCTGCAAATGATGGTACAGTCAAACCTGTCTATAGCGGCCACCGAAGGGAAACGGAAAAAGTGGCCGCTATAGACAGGTGGCCGCTATAGACAGGTCGGCGGCCATTTTTATTTTTTTGCACATACACTGTTAGTACACGCAACAAAGTTAGTGTACATGCATCCATATATATCACTTAGGAAAACAAGCTATAGATCAACAGATTTGACGTATGACATGTCATATGATATATAAATGCTAAAATAATATGCTTTGTTGTCAATAAATGAGAAAAACAATAGATATACGAGCAATCTGTCATGTCTGTGTAAAATGAATTACCACGTACGTACCACCCGCGGTAGACTGCTTTTCTTGATTTTTATAGTCTAAAAACGATGTCTAATCATGCTTTTGCTTCCTGTCAAAAAATTACAATAATAAGTTTATCTTTTGAATAAAATCGTGCAATCAATTTTCATTCAATAAATATTTGCCTTTTGAACGGCTTAAAAGAAGTTTTAACTGTTTTTGAGAACAGGCGATAGAACTAGAAGGTGCTCGCTTGCATTCGTCGAAAGTGCGAACGTCGACAATGGCCTGGATCGCCGGTGGACGATCCGAGTCGAGTTTTCAACAGGACAATCTCTCGTACATGAAATCGTTATTATTGATCTTTAAAAAAAATAATACTTGGGTAGTATTTTATTATTTTCACTTTCTAAAAAAAATCACTCCTTTATTATTTTTTTCAAAAGTTTTAACGCTTTAAAAAATTTTTTTTATAAATCTTTTAAAAATAAAAAATTATATTGAAGTGTACGAGCCTGCGCTATTGCGCAATGGCGATCAATATCAATGCAATGCCGACCGCTATAGCTTAGGAGAACAATACAACTAAAGTGCAGGGGATTGCAGCTGGATGGTGCGAAGATTACGTAAACGAACAATACTAGTGCTTAATTCTTACTAAAAAGACTTTTAATCTCTAATTAGTCGGCAATGTGGTGAAACTATTAGATCTTCATGGCCATTGTAGAATCTATTCACGACGTTTGTGTGAGAGTGTGACTGAGCTAGGACTCGGTAAACACATCGCGACTATGGCAAAAACTACTTTTTTGTGCACGAAGCTACGGCTCGACTCGATAATAGTGGCCGCTATACGCGGTCAGATATTGTCCGAGGGATACATAATGGGTGGCCGCTGGCCGCGTTAGGCAGGTGACCGCTATATGCAGGGTCTACAACACAGTAATTTCCTGCGGGGGATTTTTTGGTGGCCGCTATAAGCAGGTGGCCGCTATAGACAGGTGGCCGCTAAGACAGGTTTGACTGTATATATATATAGAAAGACTGGTGGAGAAGGCTTTCTTGTTGCCAGGAATGTGTCTCACATTATTTTTTATTTTTATTTTTTTTTTTTTTGGGGGGGGGCTTTATTTCATCAAATATTTACAGGGATAGAGTTGGGGTTGCAATCAGGTTTAGGTTAGGTTTAGGGTTAGCGTTATTGCTTAGGTTTAGGGTTAGGGTTATGCTCAGGTTTAGTGTTTGGGTTGCAGTTATGAATTTGGTTAGGATATTGACTGTAGAGTTGTCACCTGAGCACAATTCTTTGGAGTAATGACAATGATAAATTGATTCATTGTGTTTATTGTATTTGGGGATGCTAAATGTACATGCTGTGCAGGAACTATGAGTTATGGTACATAGTTTTCTTATGCACTTTTTATTGTACTTCTTAACCAAATATATGAATATTGACTATTCAGTGTGTTATGGATCAGTGGATAAGTCCCCGGACTGAACCACAAGGTCCGGGGTTCGAATCCCACCGCAGCACTAGCGTCCTTTGGCAAGACGTTAATCTACATTTGCCACTCTCCACCCAGGTGTTAAATTGGGTACCTGGTAGGATGCGAAAGTTAATGTCGTTTGTTTAGCAATTTGAGCGTCACTGTAATGCCCATTGCTGGAAAACTCCCCAGGGAGCGGATAATGTGCATACATTGTGTGCGGGCATGTCAGAATCCGATGACTGGGGTAATAATATATCTGTAAAGCGCTTAGACACATCACCATTGATGTATTAGGCGCTATATAAAATCGGAATATTATTATTATTATTACTACTGATCTAGCAATTCTGGTGTGAAAGAAACTGTATAGAAGTTATTGGGAAAGGTTGAATGTGTTTTACTTTAAATTTAAAAATACATGTATTTATATATTGTGAGGCTTTGAATTTGTCAAAATGACAAGAACTTGACTCAGTCTTTGTGAAAATCACATACATGTACATGTACCACGACAACCACTGGACAGAGATATGAGTATATATTGGACTACAACTCAAAGTTTTACCAAAGTTTCAAACTATTGTAAGTTATATTTTGAATATTTGGGCATTTCAAGAGCAGTCCTTTTCATGTGATATTATTTCCATAATCTTCTTCCAGAAAGGAATGAAAAGGAATGGGAAAGCTCCAACATAATTTATCCCCTGTAACAGAGTTCAACCTTCTTGGTAAATTTTGTCTATCGTGTTTGAATATCCAGTACTGGACAGAGAGCAATCGTTGGGCCAGTCACAGTGACATGACCAAGCAGTATGCCACATGTATCGGTCATCACCTGGAGAGGATGGGTTTGTCTGAGCCACAGCTTTACATGGATGTCTGGAAATCTATGAACGGTCGTTTCCAACAACGGTAAGCACTTTGAAAGAAACATCAAGAATGGAATGAGTCATGAAATATTCTCACTTTTGACTTCTTGATGACTAAAGCAAGGATTTATTTTCTGTATTACTCTTTTGTTTATGTATATTGTGCAATTGTGAAAAAAAGCCACTTCAGATATCAACAGGTAATCGTGGACAGCTGGTCACACCAGCGGTCCCTGTAACGAAATGTCCAAATAGGCCAATCAAATAAGCCAGTTAAATTGTAATTATTTGCGCATGTGCAGATAAAGGTCATTTGTATGGAGTACAATTGACCTTTATATGCTTTCATTGTGTACGCACCTTGATGCACACACGAGTATGATTTTACTTGTTATAAAACAAGTAGCGTGGCGTCACCGTAACAGATACAGGTGCGCTTACAAATTGGGGGTATTTCAGGGTCATTTGAACCATGGTTACGAACTGTCTATACTACACTATTCCAAAGCGAAATTATCAAATGATTGCAAGTTTCATTTTGGATGTAACATAAATTGCTCAATATTATAATGGGCAAGGGTAAATTATATGCCGGAGTGTGACAAGATGACACTATTCTTCTTATCATTGAAGCGGTGAAGAGGAATGTAAACAATTTTTTTTCCCCCAATGATTTCAAGTTAATAATAGCTTTAAACACGATAGTGCTGGCTACATGTAGTTTAGCTTAAGAAGTAGATGGACTAGTCCTAATTTTTTTTTCTCCCGTAGGATGTTTGACCCAACGGTGGATCTCATAAGGGCTGACTGGTCCCCCTTCAGTGCCACGCCCTGGTTGATGCCCCTCCTGACGGAGCTGTCTGATTGGAGGACTAAGCTCAAAGAGATTGAAGACCAGCTGGATGAGGAATTGGATATCACTTTTGTAGCTGATTTTCCTGGTGCGAAGAAATTGTGTACTTGTAGTAGTAGTGGTAGGAGTAGTAGTATTAGTAGTGTAGTACAGTGGAGACTCGTTATAAAGAGCTCTGATTTAACAAGATTTAACAAGGTCATTTTCATGGTCCCAAGGTACTTGTTCTAGTGAGTTTCCAATGTAGTAGTAAGGGAATGGTAGAAATATACAATGTTTACAGTCATACTGTAGATAATAATTATAATATTCTGTTCTTGAACAGCTCAATATAACGTCTGTATAAGGACTTTGGATGCTATTACCCCAGCTTTAGCGCTCCATGCTTTCAAGGAGTATATCCTACCAGGTACCCACTTACTACACATGGGTGGAGTGTGACAAATGTAGATTAATGTCTTGCCAATTGATGTTAGAGCTGCAGCAGGGATTCGAACCCTGTCTCTTGTGCTTCACAGTCTGGAGACCTATCCACTAGATAACAACACCTCCATAAATATATATGTCTATAATTTTCATACTGATTATTAAATATTTGTGCCTTTGATGAAGTGGCATGATTTCAGCACTTCTTGAAGGCCAGATTGGTTTTCCATTTTCCCCCCTTCTTTTTTAAATGAAGATGTCTATAATGAATTTGTCTGTCATCAGGAATGTACCTTGAGAACTACATCAGTGAAGATCTGGGAAACACTACAATCCAGGTTCTGAGTGGTACAGTCATGGTCGAGTTGGTAGAGAGGAAGAGGAACATCACACTAGAAATCGGAGACAGGATACAGGTGAGACTACTGCCATTTTGCATAATGGCACATTTTTGTAGCTGTATTTTTGTCTGCATTGTGTAATTGTAGATCTTTGTGATACTGCGATGCCTTTCTTAGACTCAAAATGAAAGTACAGTTAACATTGCATAGTAACACGAATCTGTTGGGACCACAAAAATAGTTTGAGTTATGCAAAATTTGACAATGATAATAATAACTATTACTATATATCGTTTCCAAATTAAGTTTATCTGGGAAAGATATTTTATATTATATTGTTTTCTCAGATTATTGGCATTGCAGCCGTGATCCAATACCTTATCTACATAAACTTCAGGAGATCAATTTGCGACACTTTTTAGCTATAGTTATCGTTATCATTGGCAGCCTGCATGTGTGGGTCCCATAGATCAGAATGCACACCACGTTCACGTAATCCCATTAGTGCCCCACCCTCACCCCACTGGAAAACACAACCTTTGATCTGACCAACCCTAACACAGTGAGCTGGCCACATTGTCTGGACCAAACTGCAGAGCTGCCTGGCACGAAAGAATATTGTTCTTTTTAGTCAAATGGTTGAATTCCGGCTCTAATTTAAACGTTATGACAGTGAAACAATGTCATTGTAGTGTTTCTAAAAAGTCTAGAAACATAGCCCTTTATACCCTTTGTATCTCCTTTTAGACTGATGAAAAAAAACCCCCAAAGAAACCAACATATACATGTACATGTATATATCTATATTAGGAGGGTTGGTAGTCAATTAAAATATGCTCTTCAGATGGTCAGAATTTGACGCGGGTGATGCCAGAATATAGTAATGATAGTAATTTGTGACTCTTTCTTTTGGTGTAGGTGCCAGCGGGGTCCTTCCACAATGTCCACACAGTTTCAGACGCACCGTCCTGCTACATGTACATGTTTGTCAATACCACCGAGCGCGCCATCATTCAAGAAGCTACAGAGTTCCTCAATACTCATCAAGCAGATGTCAAAGATGATGACGATCCAACCATGCCCACAAGCATCGATCCTAAAATATTTGAAGGTAGGACGTTTTCTAGGATTTCTGTTATTGTTAACCCTTTATCGGCTTTGGTTGACTCATGGAACAAGCAGTGGACTGCCACGGTCGACTTAGCCACATGTACAGTATATATGTACCATATACTCCAAACAGTGTGGCAGTCCAGGGTTAGCGACTAAAGAGTTAAAATTAATGGTCTGTATTCATGGAAACTTACCCCCAGTAGCTAATTTAGGCTAAAATGACCAACATTTTTCTCTTTCCATATATTTCTCATTAAAAGTGCAAAATATGTATATGTATAGAAACTGTGTCATAAACTAACAGTGATCTTGAACTTCTGAGTGTATTGTCAGTTTGAAGATTATAATACTCATTACTTGTAAAAATTCCTGCCATCAAACATATTGTTCAGGCTTTTGAAAAGGGCATAGGTTGTTCAGGTATTTTGCTCTTTCGAGCTCATGCATCTCGTACAGTGAACCTCTCTATAACAAACTCCTTGGGACCAAGGAAATTACCTCTTTATATTGAAACCTTGTTATATCAGGGATAAAAAAAATAGAATACAAAGAAGTAGGACCAGAAAAATGACTTTGTTATAACAGTGTTCTTTATAACGAGATTCCACTCATATTTTAGGGCTCAGCATCAAAAGTTGGGTGTGTTTTAGGACTTTTTGATAGACTCAAAACATTCAAGTGTGTTCTAAATTGGTTAATGATCTTTGACCCCCCCCCTCTCTCTCTCTCTCTCTCAGGATTAAATATATCCAATGCAGTCAAAGTACGTATCTTGGAGAGACTCAGCGCCAAGATCGAGAGGAATGAGCAAGCGAGTAGAAGCATAGCTGAAAAAGCTCATCAGTTTTTGGAGAAGAAGAGGCTAATATTTCACAGGATGTAAGTTAGAACCTAAACATAATTGTCTTTGTTCCCGCAATGCTCTTTCATTGTTTAACTGTTTGAATATCGAATTGTAGGCAAGTCTTCAGGGTCACACTATGTATTCTTTCCAAGGAATAAGGGCCCTGGGGAGCGTTTCATCAAGTGTTTCGTCAGTGATTTTTACCGACAAATTTGCTCTCAGCCAATCAGATGCAAGAATTTCAGTAGCTTATAACAGTTGTTGGTAAAAATCAGTGACAAAACGCTTGATGAAACGCTCCCCAGAAAAGGGTTGGTGACCTCCGCTATAAAGAGATCTGTTGTTTCTCAACATTCCAGTCATTGAATATCTTGTACACATGTAGTTTAAGAAGTGGTCAGCGGTATAGCATGGGTCCAATGATTGAGGAGGCACAGGTGTCATGGAGAGGGAGGGGACAGCAACAGACTTCTTACTAGGGGGATGAAATGCAGTATCACAAGACCACCAGGGGAGCGTTTCATCAAGTGTTTTGTCAGTGATTTTTACCGGCAACTGTTATAAGCTACTGAAATCCTTGCATCTGATTGGCTGAGAGCAAATTTGTTGGTAAAAATCACTGACAAAACACTTGATGAAACACTCCCCAGGTGAGTGGTGAGTGGAAGGAGAGTTTGTATCATCTTCTTTTTACATTGCCTTCCAGCTCTTTCTTTCTTGCTCTCGTTCTCTTTGTATTGGATATTGGGGGACACACATTCCTTCCTTGCCGCTGGAATAATGATTTGTTTTTTAGAAATTTGAAACAAATTGTAACGCCAAATTGAATGATGCATATGAAAAAAATAAAAACATATTATTGATAACTAGACTAGATGAATTCTCGACCGCACGCAGTCGAAATTTATGGCTCTGCCCTAGCCAGATCAGAAATATATTGCACATTCATGTTGATTTGTTTTAAATTTTGATTGAAAATTTTAGTAAAATATTTTACGACTCTAAAGAAATGAGCTAAAAACTATAATTGTTACTGTAATAAATATCTGAAATAACTGCAGAGACCATTGAAGTTAAAATGTCAAACTGTGCTCAAGTTATTGCAAGAACAGTCCATTTACAGGTATATAACATCCTCTGTGACCTTTGACCTCTGAACCCATGACTCTCAAATCTAATCAAATCACTGTCACCAAATTATATATATGTGTGCCAAGTTTGAAGTTGATCCATTAAATTGTTTTTGAGTTATTGTGAGAACTTTCTTTTGTTCCTTTTTCTCTTTTTTCTCGTATCTCACAGCGCCTCGGAATAGTTTACTACATTGATGGCGCTTTACAAATGCTTGTTTATTATTATTATTATTAACCATCTATTTCCAGGTATATAATGACCTCGTGACCCCAAAATCAACTCAGATCATCATTCCCATATGAATACATGAGCCAAGTTTGAAATTGATTCGCCAAATGGTTCTTAAGTTATAACAAGAACAAACCATTTTCATATATACAATGACCTCTGTGACCTTTGGCCTTCAACCTCATGACCCCAAAATCTAATCAGATAATCATCTCTCCCATGTGCATACATGAGCCGAGTTTGAAGGTGATCTGCCAAATGGTTCTTAAGTTATCGTGAGAACGAAAACGGGACGGACGGACAACCCCAAAACATGCCTCCGGCACCCACCTTATGGATTTTTAGAACAAAATGTAGGAATTCCATTACAACTTAAATTTAATCTCCCTAATCATAGCTAACAACCATCACTATTTGTCATCATATGACAGGATTGTAAAGACAGCCCAGGCACTGAATCATATCTTACTTGGAGGAGAGTCTGTCGTTCTACCAGTACGCAGTGATGACAATGCATCTCCAGACAGTACTACTACACATCGGGACCATGGTGAACTTTGATGATTGGAATGTTGAGAACAAAAATGAATGTTTTTACTGTTTTACGAGTATAATGTATCATTCCTGAAGAGACATTAATCTGTCAATATCAATTTTCAGGGTAGGGGTACAAGGGAGGGATCCTAACACTTTGATCAGAAGCATACACTGCGCAGTATTCAGTTATTCCCACAGTTATGGGGGGGGGGGGGGGTGGCAACTGTCCAAATATCCGTCCCCTAGGATGCGTCATTTTTTTTTTCCGTACCACAGCAAGGCCAGAAACCCAGTTTTGGAGACTTTGAAAGAGACTACAGGTATAAGACTTGCATTTTCTCAAAGTTTCACCTTATTTTGAATTCAGCAAAACAAAAATTAACACCTAAAATCTAACCTTAATCATAACCCTAATTTACCCCTGCAGAGATTCAAACTCATGGATCTCTTCATGAGAGCGCACCGACGATCCGATTGCTCCACACAGAAGAGCTGCTCGATGGGTTTGCTTGTTTTATTAAATCCCTACAACTTTTTTTTCATGAATATTCATGCCGACAAGTCTTGACGTAATAAACCATATTATCACTTCACTTCCGTAGACTTTGGCCTCGCTGTGGTATGTTAAAAAAAAGACCCCCCAGGATAGGCATGATATTGTTTTCTGTGAATATGAGTCATACAATGCACACAATATGCAATTTATCTCATAATTGGAGAGGGGGTACAAATAGTGCGGTCATCGTCACTGTTTGAAGATGCTCTGTAAATTTGATACATGTATGGAGAGATCTCACCTGAACAACACCCCTATCTGTGTTTCTGTTGTGTAGATGTTCATATTACATTACTTGTTTGGTCATGTCATCTGCTATTTATGGAGATATTGTTCAGAATACACCTTGAAACTCGATCTTGACCTCCAGACAATTTTCATGGGGAAAGATCGCCCAAGTTACTAGAGTACACTGGCTGTCATTTGTTGAAGCTCAATTTTGGACAATCCCAAGTTTCTTACAGTCAGCTGGTTTTGACGTTGATTTCTATGTACCGTGTAACGTTTACTGAGCTTTCTGCAAGTAGTAGTTATATTCATAATGAAGTAAAGTCTAGGTGTGTGCTCTATGTGTTTATTCCTTGACAGGCCTAAATTATTTTTCATACCGTTGACAACTCAAAAGAAATTTCCCAGGCTGAACAGTGTAAACAGCTATTTATCATTTCTTGCCATGATATACCCAAGATACTGGCGGCAATATGTATTTATTTGTTATCTATATATGAAAATACGCTAATAATTAGCGGTGTGCTCAAATCCCTTGGTAGATGTTTCTTTTGAAGATATTGTCAGATAGATCTCTGATAGATCTGAAGAATTGATACATGTACCTGTAACTCCTCTTTAATCTGAAATGAAAGTCATCTGTTGAGACAGCATTTTACACATGGTTCTTGATATTTACTTGGATCATTTCTAGAATTGATGACTTTGATCATCAAGATGGTTTCATTTAATTTATGGTCATCCGTTTTATTTGTTAATATTTTTTTCATATTCATGTATTTTCTTTGATGTTTGTTTCTTGCAAAGTTTGGTTAATGCTAGTTCACTGCCGGTGCATATTATTTTGTGATGTATATTTTGTCACAATATTATTGTGTATATCTTGTACCTGTATGCTCAATAGAATTGTGAACCACGCACTGATTTTATTTGAAGGTCCTTTTGTCACTGAATTACTCATTGTTAAGTGAGGATATATGATACTTGATTTCTGTTGTTTGTTTTTGGTATACAGTGGAAACTCAGTAGAACAAGGTCTTTGAGACCATCAAAATTATCTATTATAGTAGGAATCTTGTTATATCAGGTTTAAAAAATAATAGAATATAGAGCTGGGACCAGGAATATTACCTTGTTATAGCAGGAATATTGTTATATCAGACCTCTTTATAATGAGTTTCCACTGTTTCTTCCTCATGTATTTGTGTGTGGTAGAAGATTCTAACTGTTGTATTTGTCGGATACAAATCAATGATCTTGGAAAGAAAAAGAGGTGTTTATTTTTGTGTACCGATGAAATTCATGAATGAATAGCCTTGAATAATCAGTATTGTTTGGTCAGCCTATTTTTGAAGATGTGCCAAGTGCTTTGTCTTGCCATGCTTTGATATCTTTGTGCTTTTGTGTGTGAATTTTCTTGTGAACTTATTTTGTAAGATAATACAGTGAAACCTCTCTCAATTCTTGGTCAGACCTCATCCATAATGGTAATGATAAACTATATACATGTATAATATACCAATAACGATAAAATTTGTCAGACCTCACCAGTTTTTCAAACAATAAAATTGTTGGTTCTTTTAATCACACACTATAGACGATGCCTCATCCCTCCTTCTGCAACTGACATTGCATTGAAGGAATGCAATTATTGTCCTACAAATTTGTCGTTGAGGTCCGTCTTAAATAAAAATAGATGACTTAGCGATACCAAGAGAAGATAAAATCTGTGGTGGCTCATTTGGATAAATCATGGAGTTCTGACCTACACAAACAACAACGATTTCCAATGCCTTTTACACATAAACAAGAGCGGAACGATTTATTGTTTTACAGTTATTGGTCACTATTGACTACATGTATATTGTGAATGTATGTTGAATGAAGATATTAAATGGAACATACATGTTTGTATGTAATATTGTGCATATTCCTCATTTTCATGGAGTATTCTCTAGCCTAGCTGGTCTGAAAAGTGAGAACAGCAATTAATGGGCGTTGTGGCGTGCGCCTGTAATCCAGCTACCAGTGGAAGTTATAAACTGATTCAGCGGACCCAGGTTGGAGACTGAGTCACGTCTTTCGGATGGTGACGTTAAAGGTCGGTCCCAGACGTAAATAATCATATCTGATTGATACACGTCTGTAAAAACCCAATTACACACACACAATGGGGACCAAATCACATAAAGACTTTAATTAATAATAATAAGTTGAGGACAAAGAATATATCATCCACAAAAAGCAACCAAAAAGCAACATTTAAATTAAAGAGCATAAAGGGAAGGGGAGAATTTACATCAAGGACTCAATCCTGCATTTTTATATTATAAAAACAAAATATATATAATAAGATAGAAGGCAAGTATGTATCATCTGCAAAAAGCAACAAAAAAGAAACAAAAATGGTAAACAAAGAGCATAAAGGAGAGGGGGGGGGGGAGAATTTACATCAAGAACCACACTCAGATTTCATCTTGTGCATTAACTCCTCCGCCCACAAGTCTCTTTTACCTTTATTTACGTGCAGCCTGCATGTAAACTGGCATTACTTCTTTATAAAGAGGTAATCTAAAGCAGAGTGATATTTTGAATATGGGATACCAGGTATGAACCCCAAACACCAACATCAAAGTTTTCAGTGATTGGTCATTTGAAACAAACTTGAAGGCATCTATCCAAGATGTACAACCTCTTCTGTGCCATTGATGGCAAACACATGAACTGCCCACAGATTGCAACGATGAAGTTTTTGCTTGGGTCATTAGGCATATGTCGTTCTATCATCCAGAATTTCTCCAAAAGACATGTCTGCCACATGAACGGTCTTCAAAGACAAAAATATCAACCGGTTGTCAAACAGAAGGGGACATGGAAGCTTACGCCCAGCCCGACTGTACACAGAATGTCCAAGCTAATGGAAACAGTCCGACAGTATCAGTACGGAAAAAGTCTACCCCTCCATCCTCTAAGGGGAAACAACAAGAAAAAGCCTCAGGTAGGCTTACAAATATTCCAACGAATAGAATTAAGAAAGCAGAGAAAAACCTTTCTCTTCAAAATAAATATTCCACTTTGGACGATGAAGGTGATGAAGACATGGAAGTCTATTATAATGAACTGCATCAAGCAAAGAAATCCGATAAAGGAAACAGGTCATCTAGGAGCCTGTCTCCTAGCAATAGACAGAGACGGAATGCTCCTGTGAATAAATAACACACACAACGGAGGCGTTCAGAAAGCACAAGATAGTCCAGTGGAATTGTCGTGGCTTTAGAGCAAATTATGATGAGCTTGGCCTCATGCTCCTCGACCATGACCCTAGCATATACTGCCTACAGGAAACACTTCTAAACCCAGCAGATAATGTTGACTTTAGACGCTTCAACATGTATAATGGTTATGGCACTGTAACCAACAATCGAGCTGCCGGCGGCTCGATGATTCTGGTCAACAACAATATCATACATACACATCTACAACTTAATACGCCTCTTCAAGCTGTGGCTGTAAGGGTCACTCTTCACAAAACGATAACATTGTGCAATATCTACATCCCCCCATATGATCTTAATATCCTCGAGCTAGACAATAATTCAATCAGCTCCCTTCTCCTTGCCTGATTTTGGGCGACTTTAATGGTCATAACCCTCTATGGGGGAGTTCTCATCAAAACAATAAGGGTCGAATACTGGAAGACTTTATTAGTACTCATGAATTATGCATTTTAAATGATGGCTCTCACACTTACCTATCTCCAGGTCATGGTACTTATTCAGCTATAGACCTCTCCATTTGTGACCCGTCATTATTTCTGGATTATTTGTGGTCTGTCAGCACGGATTGTCATGGGAGTGATCACTTTCCGATTTTTATGTCGCACGAAGGTCCCGCCCCTAAACCTCTGTCTACTAAATGGAAGTTCCGCAAGGCAGACTGGCAATCATATTCCTCGCTTTGCTCTAAAATAATTACTTCTAAACGCTATGAGGGACTGCAATCCCCAATTGACACTTTCACAGAGGATCTTATATCTATAGCTGATCAGACAATTCCCAAAGCATCTAGTGCCCCCCAGCGTGTATCTCGGCCTTGGTACGATGATGAGGTCAGAGAGGCCATTAAGAAACGGAAAGAGGCCCTCCGGCTCTTTAAAGCTCGCCCCACAGGTATAAATCATGATAACTATCGACAGGCTCGAGCCAGAGCAAGACGTATAATTCGTCAAAAGAAACGCAGCACTTGGAGATCTTACATCTCCAAACTAAACTCACGTACTCCAGCCTCTACAGTATGGAAGATGGTGAGAAAAATACAGGGCAGCGCTAGGGCCTCTGCCTTGCATTTGCAGCACCTTTCAGTTGATAACACCACAATTACTTCTCATGAAGATATTGCAAATAAACTGGCTGACCAGTTCTCTTTAAACTCCTCTTCGCAGAACTACGTTCCAGCTTTCCAGCATTATAAATCTATTGCAGAAAAAGAAAGGTTGAAATTTAAGTCTAATAACACTGAATATTATAATCAACTCTTCACTTTAGAAGAGTTGCAAACATCTCTACAGAAAAGCCATGACTAGTCTGCTGGTCCAGACTCTGTACACTATCAATTTCTGAAACGCCTACCTGTCTTGTGTCTTAAAGTTCTCCTTACATTAATCAACTTAATATGGGACTCTGGTATTTTCCCTAATGTCTGGAGGCAGGCAATAGTTGTCCCCATCCCCAAACCGGGGAAGGACCACAGTGATCCTATAAATTATCGACCGATTGCACTGACTAGTTGTCTATGTAAGACAATGGAACGTATGATAAACGATCGGCTTGTGTGGTTTCTTGAATTAAACAAGCTTATTACAAACTATCAATGTGGCTTCAGGCATCATAGGAGCACTGAAGATCACCTAGTCCGTCTCGAGACGTATATCAGAGATGCTTTCTTGATGAAACAACATGTAGTAGTCGTATTTTTTGACTTAGAGAAGGCTTTTGATACCACCTGGAAGTTTGGTATAATGAAGGACCTATCTGACTTTAATCTCCATGGACGCCTTCCTCTCTTTATATCACACTTCTTGGAAAACCGCCATTTTCAGGTACGAGTGGGATCCACACTATCTGACCTTCATGGACAGGAGATGGGTGTTCCACAAGGCAGTGTTCTGTCTCCCACGTGTTTTAGTATTAAAATTAACAGTATAGTCAATTCCCTGCGTGGTGATGTTATGTGCTCACTTTATGTAGACGATTTTCTGATAGCGTTCAAATCTCAATCCATGGCCACAATAGAACGACAATTACAAATGAATTTGAACAACATCAACCAGTGGTCCTTGAAGAATGGCTTTAAATTTTCAAAATCTAAGACCGTATGTATGCATTTCTGTAATCTCCGCTCGCTGCACCCAGACCCAACTCTGTCTATTGACAATACCCTTATCAAGGTGGTAAAACAGGCAAAATTCTTAGGGCTAGTTTTTGATGAGAAGTTGACTTTTATACCTCACATTAAGGATCTGAGGGCGAGATGCCTGAAATCTCTCAACCTTTTGAAAGTCGTCTCTAAACTCAGTTGGGGTGGAGATACAACGGTACTCTTGAGGATTTATCGTTCCATCATTCGGTCCAAATTGGACTATGGATGCATTATCTATGGCTCTGCAAGAAAATCGTATTTAAAGTGCCTTGATACGATACATCATCAGGGACTACGTCTCAGTCTCGGTGCTTTCCGAACCTCGCCTGTTGAAAGTCTCTATGCTGCCGCCAAAGAACCCTCTCTCTACCTGCGTCGCATAAAACTTATGATGCAATATGTATCGAAACTAGCAGCATCTCCATTTAATCCAGCTTACGACTGTGTGTTTAGCTCATCTTATGTGCCTTTCTACAATTCAAAGCCAAATGCTATACGCCCTCTTGGCTTGAGGATGGCACCTCACTTTGAAGCAGCCGATATTGATATTGGCATTGTAGATCATATGGAATCTTTGTACCTCCTAGGACTTTTCAGAATCCATCAGTTATATTTGATTTAAATCAATTTCCAAAGTCATCCACTAGTCCCATTAGATATCAACAATTATTTGATGTCATCAGCAATGATTTTGTTGATTACAAACACTTGTATACAGATGGTTCAAAGGATGGGAACAGGGTAGCTTGTGCAGTCGTCTCAAGTGGCTTGCACCCTAAGAGCTATTGTCTCCCTAACCAGTTCTCTATATTCTCGGCTGAGCTCACAGCTATCATTTTAGCCTTGGAAACTGTAGAACAATCTGACTATAGGCAGTTCTTGATATGTTCCGACTCGATCTCGGCATTAAAAGCTATCCACAACAGGTTAGTTGATCACCCTCTTGTTCTGTACATTGTTAAACAGTATTTTGCCCTCTCTGACGATAAGGACATTGTGTTTTGTTGGGTCTCCGGGCATGTAGGCATAGCTGGGAATGAACGGGCAGATGCTTCTGCCCAAGCTGCTCTAGTCCAACAGGCAGTGCGGTGTTTTATCCCTTCATCAGACTTGAAACCAATTATATCCTCTTACATACTGAATCTTTGGCAGACTGAATGGGATGAGTGTATAAATAATAAGTTCCACTCAATTAAACCAATCCTGAGTGAACCTCTGATTACGTGCCCATTGCCACGTCGTGACCAAGTTGTCCTTACTCGATGTCACATCGGACATTCTAGAATCACCCACAGATTTCTTTTATGCGGCGAACCACCCCCAATTTGTGCTGGCTGTCATGTTCCATTGACAGTGAAGCACTTATTGTTGGAGTGCAATGACTTCGCACACATCAGGAATTACTATTTCCATGCTTCCTCCTTGAGGCAGCTCTTCTCTTTTGTCAAAATACCTAGTATTTTGGGATTTCTGAAGAGATCTCGTATCTTCTATGAAATATAAGCTTGGTCCTTTTTTAGATCTTCTCTTATCTACTGTTCTTAGTATACTGCTCTTGTTCACATTGGACTGTAATCTTGTCTATCTTATCAGTGTTTATGGAATATACTATTAATGGAACCAAACATATGTGTTAAGCCCTGATATAGCCCACTCAGGTGCTGACAGGGCTTTAAACCACATATCACTCACTCACTCCAAAAGACATGTACATTGTGTTAATAACCTTGGGTACAAGTCTTCAGATTATTCCCATGGAAGATATTTCATGCACAATTCAGCAATTGAATAAAAGCATGAAAGTTAAAAATTTGACTTTTGAAACTTCGACAGTAATATAGTGGAAACTCATTATAACGAGGTCCTTGGGACCATCAAAATTACCTTGTTATAGCAGGAATCTCGTTATATCAGGCTAAAGAACAATAGAATATAGAGTTGGGACTGGAATATTACCTTGTTATATAAGGAATATTGTTATATCAGACCTCTTTATACTGAGTTTCCATCGTATTGGGTAAAGCTAGTGGCACAGAAGTGGTCTGAAGCTGCTGTTAAACTTACTTACTATACAGTTAACTTTGGCTTTAGTCGAATCTGCTGGGATCACAAAAAATAGTCCGACTTAGGAAAAGTAAATAGCACATGTTTTGCATAGTTTGGTTAAAAAAAATTGGTTCGACTTACGTAGAGTTTGACTTAAGCGACTTTGAATATGTAAGGTTAACTATTTCTAAATGTGGACTACATAAATACACAAAACAAAGTTCATATGTTTCATAATTTTAATACAAATATTTGAACTTATTTGCATACATAATTCATACATAATGAAAAACTATATCTATGATATGGATACTAAAAGTAAAAGTTATTAAAAAAAATCTATACTCTGCTCTAAATGAAAATGCCATTTTTATCTGATGTCTGAGCAAAAATGCTAAGCTTTTATACCTCGTCAACAGACATGAAGTTGTCCATTAACATAATTACTGAAATCTCATTGCAGTTTCTTCCAAATGCTAACAATACATTTACATGCACCTGAATGTTCTCCACAATAAATTAAGAATACATATCATGAATATCATCAGCTACACGTAGGTTTAAGTTGTATGAATATGTCAACATCCCAGTAGACGGACAGCCCACAAGACTAACACCATGGCCCGAATTCACAAAGGAGGTTTAAACCTAAACCATGGTTTAAACCTCCGTAAGCATACTGAAATAGGTGTAAATATGCGCGCGCTCAAAGAAAATATATGATTGGATCGGATTCCGTGCGCACGTACGCTTAAAAACCCCAGGAGGGGGTTTAAACACCATGGTTTAAACCAAACCTCCTTTGTGAATTTGGGCCCATGAGACTGACTGAACACATTGCGTCCATTTTCGTTGCATGACCATATTGGTTCTGATGCAAGGAATTTTAAAAAGTACAATAAGCTTTAAAATTCTTAATGTGGCAATGCTTTGAGAGGCTCAAAATCATTGTATTGTATGATCAAAATTGGCAATTTTTTTCAACTTTTCAACAAGGTTTCTAACCATGTACATGTACAATGTTTTCAAAGACATTACATTTTATAAGATCCATGTAGCACTTAATGAAAAATATTATTCTTGCCAATTTGAAGAAGAAAATGTGAACGACCAGAAAAGTTGTGAGAAGGCCTGTGAAACCAACATGTCAGTCTCACTCTCATGGGCTGTCAGTCTTCTGGGCCTAATAATTCTGACAGCTATTCTAAGGGTTCATCAAACAGACACTGTCGGTATCACGGGCGGCAGATTCTCAAGAATTCTAAGTGAACATGAAATGTACACTCTTATCTATGGAGTCACTCAGGCCTGTGATTGTTGCTGTGCTGGGCACGCTTTACTAAAGATGTTAAAACAAAGTTTTGACTCAGATTTCTGCATTAATTATTAATCTAGTCTACTGGGATTGCAAATGTGGATCACAACTGCCAACTGGTTTTCTCTATCTTTATGAGACAGAAGAAAGAAAACAAATTAAAAGAAGCCAATGTAATGATGTAGTTTCTTAACAATGTACATCAAATTTGCTGACAACAGCGAGTATTTATGAAGGATTATGAAGTGCCAAGTGTCAAGCTCTTTATTCTGTATAATGTATTAAATGTAATTCTATCTGCCACAAAATTAAGAAATCAAACCAATTCATAGAAAAGAAAATTACTGGTCATTTGTCAAGATTCATTTCACAAAATGGAAATTTGAACTTTAATATTCTCTCTACAATGATCAGACTATATCCAATCTTCTTCAAAACAATATTTGTATGTAAATCTATATGAAAAGAAATTTACTGAAAAGATAACTGTTGATTCAAGCAGTCCTTTTCATATAGTGATGTTGGAACACCATATTTGAAATCTTTTGTAATCTGTTATTTCAAATTTATGTGCCTTTATGAACCCCAGTTCATATTTTACATATGCATTCGTACAGATTACCATATTTTTAGTAACATATTTTATTTCTGCCACTTTATTTATTTTTCCCCAATCATGTTAATCTTTTGTAAATTTTGTAATTGTCTGTAATTATGTACCTTTCAATTTGAATGATTTTAAATATACACTGTACTAATTTTACCTTCAGATTGTTTAATAAAAACAAATACAAATAAAGATTCATACAATTAAAAAAAAAAACAATTATTAAGGATCTAGAGCAGCTATGGGTAGTTGAGTAAATATTTCCTATACAGTACCTGCATGAAGACTAACTCCACTCGGGCTACAAACAACCCTAGACAAGTTACAACAAAGTATCCCCCACAAAAACTACCGCCTAACACAAATGAGCCTATAGGATAAATACCCCAGCAAAACTACCACTATTACTATCCCTAAAATAAATTTGGGATTCAGATTATAAGTATTACCCCTTCCCTTTGACTCTGTATCATATGGTAGTTGATGTGATATACCATGCAAACTAAAGCTTCCAATATGAATACCGGACTTACGCGTAAGTTTTTCTAATCTCCCTTGACCTGATTTACTTTACTACTGTTCTTTGGTAAGAATGAAAATGGTAAATAAAACTATTGTATACATGTACATGTACTTTTTATATTCTACACGCAAATTTGACACTTAAACATATAGGCCCTACAAAACCTCCAAAACAGTTCATGAGAGTGAATTGTATGATACAGTGGAACCTCGTTATAGCAGACTCATAGGGACCAAGGAAATTACCTCTTAACAGACATGTATATCAAAACCTTGTTATATCAGGGCTAAAAAGCAATAGAATACTCAGTACAAAGAAATGGGACTGTCAAAATGATCTTGTTATAACGAGAGCTTGTTATCATAACAGTGTTCTTTACAACAAGGCTCCACCAAAATTAAACTTGGAGAACTTATGGAGAAAATAATAAAATCAATCTTACCACAATCAAAATGCAAAATGAATATTAGATTCAGTTGAAATTCTGTATTTAAACATGATTTCAGTTCAATATTAATTTTACAGTATGTCAGGGTTATAACAAATGAGGAAGTCAATTCATCTTTGTACAACAGGTGTAATGTTTTCGGTGAACAATCTTGCGGTGCAACATGACAGAACATCCTGCAAAGGAATATCGATACCAACGTCATTAAACGTGGCTCCAAGGCTGTCATAGAGGTAGAGATCAAACTGAGGATGGAGTTGGACAGGGACGTTGACTCCCATCTCATGGACCCCGCACCAGACGGCACACAGGTAGAGCTCATTCTGGTAGACAGTGGCCAGGCAGAACTTCATGAGGCTTGGGAGGAAGCCACCACTCTCCCACTTGCCTTCATCCGGGAGGTACTTCTCCACCTGTATGCAAGGCACTTCAGTGCTGGACTGGGCGGAAGAACCACCTATCACCCATATCTCGCTGCCATGGGTCACACAAGCTGACCTAAGCCTTGGAGTCGGCATAGCAGGGAGGGTCGCTGACCAGAGATCCGTTACAGTATTATAGCTCATAGTCCTGCTGCCTGAGAAGATGTAGATGCTATCGCGGTACACCGCACTGGTAAAATCTATCACGTCCCGAGGCATGGGGGTCATAAACTTCCAATCATCTGCAGAAGGATCGTAGCATTCCACACTGTTGAGGATTTCCCAGTCGTTGAGTCCTCCCAAGATGTAGATATTGCCGTTGACTACCTGCAGTTGGAAGTCGGTGCGTCCTTGCAATCGCTGAGCAACTGCTATCCATTTCTTTCGTATGTGGTTGTAGTGAAACATGCTCTTGTCCTGATAGTCATTGGTGATAGCGTACACTTCATTGTCTACTACTGTCACCAAGGCTCCAAACGTTCTGCAGATCGGCGGCAGGTCTAGGAAGAAGCACTTCCTGCTGGGCAAATGAACGCAGAATATTGTATTTTGGCGTCCATGTCTGCCTGCCATTAGAATAAGCTCCTGCGCACTCATACCTAACCTTGAACAAGGTTCTGATGTTCTCTCTACGGAACACTGGGAAGCTAAACTAGGCGACTTGCTACCAACGCTTTGATTAGCGTCTGCTGTATTGGGTCCCACTTCCAACACCGAGGGTATCAAACCTTCTTTCCTAGCCCTTGTAACTTGTGTCCTGTCAAGAGACTTAACGTTGACATGTTTCAGGATTTCCCGAGCTGTACTGAGCTTCCTGGAGGGATCTTTCTCATACCACTGGAACACAGCTTCAAAGACATCTCCTTCAGAACTGACATTGAGCATACGACTGCTCGCAATGCTCTGAATAATATTGCCAGGTGCATTTAAAAATTCTTCTTGTTTACTCACAAAGAGAAAGTTGTAATTGATGAACTCCCATGCTGTTTCCAACAGACTAGCACAGGAGTATGCAGTGGCCAGGCAGTACATTCCAATGCAGTTGGCAATGCTGAGAGACTTCTCTAAATACTCTGCACAGAAATGGATGAGTGGTACCACTTGCAACAGATTAGCAGTAATGAAGACGTCCTGGACATTCTGGTCATCTAAAACAATATTTCCTGTGTAGAGGAAGTCCAAGAGTATCCTCAGTGATGATGGCTCAACGTCCTGGAGCGCAACTGTCTCCTGACGACTTTCTGACATACCTCCTGTAAACATGGCCTTGAAGTATGGACTGCATGCTGCTAGTACGCTCCTGTGGCATGGGAACAGGTCAGCATTGACCTGTAAAGAGACGTCTGTCAGGAGACCTTCCGACCGAAGTGATTGCAGTTGGTCCAGCACAACAGAGCCATGATTGGCATCAGAATACCTGGTCATTATCTGAAAAACCAATGAGGTGAAATCAATTGATTTGGTTGAACAAAAATCACACTGGCATCAATAGTGACTTGAAAATATATGCACTCATCAGAATACATAGAACCAACATGAACCAAGTCTGTCACCCTCCCGCTTTTGGTGGGAGACTCACGCCACCACGACCTTTCTCCTGCTCTCCTGCCAAGCATGTAAATCTCCCACTCTACGAAAAAACCTCCCGCCAATCATGTAAAATAACATGTGTTTTTGCTTGTCAGGCGAGAAAAAAAAATTATCAACGCGACATTTGGAGGGCTGGCGAGAAGAAAACAATATGAATCTCCCTCCAATCAGTTCCCCAACATTGACAGCCCTGCATGAATTGCAGCGTGTAGTCGGTTTGCACAGCAGAGTGATAGACCCCGTTTCTGTCTCTAAAGTCTTAGAAGTGAATAGCCGACCCTATCCAAAACAAGAGGCTAACAAACAAGAGACAGAATTTTCGGTCTAGCCCATGATAGAGTTACATACGCACATGTATGCCCCATTTACATGTACACTTGCCCGCATTTTGGTCCCGCACAGGGCCGCATTATCACGTACCAGTGCCTGCAGTCTGATTCACGAACAATTATGCCATGTTTACATCAAAGTTAATCATTGTTCACGCATCAATTCGTCATTCATTTTCACAATTGTTCGGGATCGACTGGATTAGTAGAGTGTGTCCTTTTCGTGAGGTTTTTGGAAATCTCTTGATAGAGACTGCTAGGAATTACAAATTATACATGAGCAAAAGGATAAAAAATCCCAGATTTTTAAAAGTTTATTTTCAATGCAGTACATTGTGCCCTTCACGATCGGATCTATTTTATTTATTGACACTATAATCATTACAGTCTTAGAATTGGCAACGCAGTGTAAAATATATAGGCCCAATCACTATTCTGATGTACCATACAAATTTTCACACTGGTACATTTAATAAACCTTTTTCTTATTTTTTATTTTTTCCAACTAAAAAGTTAGCCTATGTAGGAGTGAAATAATAAAGATTAACTGCTGCCAATTTAAGGAGGGAAATTAAGATTTCTTACATGATAGATATCAGTCGAAAAGACGTGTTTTGATCACATGATTGACTAACTCCAGGGAGCTCCAACGCTGTGCGTTGGAGCTCCCTGGAGTTTAATGTTTGACATGCGTAGACTATGCGCATGTTATGGGTATGCGTAACGAGTGCGCAGATTTGAGCACCTTACTGTATTTGTGAACTGTCTGCTAGTCGTGAGCTAGTCCGGAACAAGACAGAAAAATCTGTCTGTTTGGAGGAGTTTTATAACATTTTCTGACCTTCGAGGTTCTCCTCCAAGAGGATTCCGCGATGCCAGACGTAGTCTCAGCGGAGCATATCCCCGAACGAAATAGACTGATTTTTCGGTCTAGTCCGGAACATGCGTGCCACTTTGCTGATGGCACGCATTGGCATGCGTTGGCACGCATTGGCGCGCACTGACACGGCTAGGCTGCCAAAAGGTTGCGACTAGGTTGCGTAAAGTTCACGGGGTGTTCAGGAATGTTGCCAAAAAAATTTGTCTTGCCAAAAAATTAAACATAGGCCTAGGCCTAGGCATACAATTTTTACATTTGATTTTCTGTCACGCATTTCAAGCACTGACCCGCATCCTCCAGCATCCTCCCGCACGTGCCACGAATGATTCCCACACTGACACGAACCATGCGCAAACTAGGCGAAACAAAATTCGGGAAAGTGTATACTAAATAGGGCATAACCATGATAACTCTAGCTCAGCCATGACAAGCTCAGCTCCCGCGGCAGCGCGCGCGACGCTGGGACTCTTAAGAGCTCCCTAGATCAGATGTTACGGCCGCCGCAGCTTTCGGGCCAGGGCGCGGCGGGGCGCGGGCTACTAACGAGGCTCCTTCGTCATGTTCGTGCATCCAACTCCTTCACTTTAAAGTTACCTTTTATCTATAAAAAACGACATAAAATGAATTTATTCATACATATACGGTATATCTGATCATGATGCTTAGCCTACGTTTAGTGTCCTACCTGGGATTTCCTTGGCACTGACTGCTTGATTCTTAGTAGAGTGGTGGTGGAACTACAAAGTTTCTAAAATTCTATATCATTGCATTGGTGGCAAACAAAAGTGGTGAACTGTGACCTCAGCTCTATTACGGTACGCGGTATGTACCGTACCATTAAGACCGTACTCCTCTATCTAGCTAGCTAGCTCTCAGCTGGATTACCGTGTAGCTTTGTTAGTAGTTGGTGCAGTGACACAACGCTGAATTCTTGGCCGACAAAAAGTAAAACGTGACTGATTGCTAGTATTATCCTGTCGAAATGGCCAATCTTAAACCTGAAACAAAGAAGAGAATAATGGATGTGGTGAATGTGGCCAAACTTTCGTTCCAGTTCGGATTCATTCCATTCATTTTGTATTTAGGCGAGTATGAACATGTGGACCTTCAGTCCCATACATTTATTGTCAAGTTTTGACTTCACTACGTAGGGTCAATGTAAAATTAGGAAGGGGGGGGGGGGGGGGGGGTAGTAATGATAATCTTTCTGTGTCCTATTTTTCAGTAAGCTGCATGTTGGAAAATTGTAATTCACTGGAATATTTAAATTTACAAATGTATGGCTAGAGTGCCCAAGTCTGCGCAGTGCCCATGTCTGCGCACACGCGTAACTGCGCGATTCTAATAAAACAAAACACGCAACGAACACAAACTTTTCATCTTTATCATAGCGATAGGTATTCATGCAAAAAACGAGTCAAAATAATGAAAAATGGTCTTATTTCAGACATTTTATTCACAAGCCTTAAAATGTTGTCTTTCACGTCAAAACTCCCGAACTGCGTGTAAAATGAATGAGTGCGCAGACATGGGCACCAATTTTTTTTCAATGTTGAAATGACACGACCACCGTTTCTTGTGAAAATGGCATTGTTCTTGCTCTAATTTTGATGAGATTTTTTGCAGACTTACTCTTTAGAATATCAGGAATAACATAAAATTAAGCTTTAGAGGAATATTGAAGAAATTCTTGTTCATTTTCAGATCAAAACCTTAGATGCGCAGACATGGGGCTCCCCATCATACATTCTTATGTACTCTTGCTGAATGTTAGATTAATGTAGTAACTAGTATGTTAATTGTTATTGATATGTTATTTAACATAACAATATCATCAACATGATCAATGACATTGATGTTGATTCAATCAGTCAGTGACATTGATTGATTGATTGATTGATTTGCGCTGTGATTACCATAGTCTATGTTGTCTATATAATAATGTAACATTATTATTATAACATATTATTGTTGTGTTTGATGTAACTCCAGGCAGCCAATTTGTGTTTGATTGATTACAACTTCAAAACTACAACTTTATTTTTTATCGGATTTTGCTCAAGCTTTCATAGATCTGTTTGTTTAATTTTTCTCCTCCTGTTTAAACCAACTTGATATCGGCGTGAACTTTCCCTTTAAACTCTACCACTGAGGTATCATGCCCCTAACTTGAAAGGTTAATTTGGCTTGAGATGACATACATAAAGATCTTGATTGAATTATCCAATTATTAAGAAGACAAATATGTATGTTGATCCTACGAGATACAACTTTAAATTATATTTTCTTTTCATTTACCATCTTTAAAAATTAAAATCTGCAGGATTCAAGAAAGGAGCGGAACCAGGCATGCCAGAGCCGAGTCTGCTAAGTCTTCTGTGGGCGTAACCATGACGATGTGAAAAGATGTCACCCAGCCATCATCTCCAATGACCCAAACTATCTGGAGTAAATGGAGAGGCTGCCCAAAGACATTGACTGAATGGCCATTGACGAAGGAGTCCTACTATTTATATTGCGGATCGATTGGAAGTAAAGATGCATTATGCTACTCTTACAAGTTACCACCATTATGGGGAACTGCCTTGGAGAAGTGCATCAAAGCATGAAACATAGTGTCATGGGCTCGACTTACCTGTACAACTTGTCTACAAAGCTATTTGAGGAAATCCCGCTGTAATAGATTCTGAATCATCGAGAGCTGTTTATAACCTTTACCGTACTGACACTCACAAATGGTCGGTATTATGACTGGCCGGTATTAGGTGAAGTGATCATACATACATTTAACCTTGCATAACTCGAAGTCGCACATCGAGAGTCGAACTAATTTTTTTACCAAAGATTGCAAAACATGTGTTATCCACATTTCCTAAGTTGAACCCTGCACAAGTCGAACCCTCTCTTGTGGTCCTAAAAGATTTGACCTACATGTACATGTATGCAAAGTTAACTGTATCTGTGTTTGGTAGCATTGTCAAGATTCTTTTCTAACATGCTATATCACCTGTTCGACATTCACCAATACATAATGTTTCTCATAGTCTTCAATTAGTGCGGCTAAAGTTACCCAGACTTACAGTGTCCTTTGCCAACAGGTTAATATAAGTGATACCAAAAATCCCAACTCTAGATGTTTGAAAGATTTCCTATCTTTAATAAATATATACTGCAAACTTAAGATGCATTGTGTGTGATCCTGGAAACAAGGTTTATTAAATAATATACTACTGTGACTTAAGATGAGCTATTCTTACATAAATTTCAGTATACCAGATCAAATCAAAATAATGTCCATTATTTTATTTTTTATCATAATTTGCCTCACCCTTTTGTTAGGTAAGCATTTGTGTAGCAGATTTACAACTTTAAATTTAAGGAGAGGTGTTGATTTATACACATCTCTTGAAGCCTAGCAATATGAAATAATTAAAAAAAATAAACATTAATATCCACCACCCGACGCATTCGTTAGCTCTGAATACTTGTATATGTAGATAACCCATTTATCATGCTGCATATTAATATCTATAGATTTCACATTATTTGTGTCATGGGTGATTTATGTGTAGGGTTGATGAATTTGTTCAGGACAAAGATAAGCAGGTTTTTCCATTGGATTATCCAGAACTTTTGGAAGTTCAAAGGCGAGTGTACTAAAGTCAAGAGTGTAAGAAAGTCAGAGGGCATCTTTATAGATGTTGCCATACAAATATAAAAACTATTTAAACATATATATGCATGTATGCATCATTGAACTTCTTTTGATTTATCGATGCAATAATTGCATCTTGGGTAAGAGTTTACAAGCTGAGAACTTCTGTCAGGTAATGGACATCACAACAGAAGAGTGGAGAGAAATGCTTATTTTCAAATTTAACCCCTTCCAAGCTTTAGGCTTTAAATCCTGCCCAAGACTATTAAAGTGGCAAACCATGTAGAACTCATGAGATATTTTGGATGAGAGAGAATGCATTTGAAACTTCCTGTCATTTTCATACAAGGACTTCCATCGCACATGTCATAACATGTGATTTATACTGGACCATCACCGAGACCTTTGCCTTCTGTTGCCCCGTATTTCAAATTTCGTGCAAAGAAAAAGCAATCAAATGTCTGGTCACATATGGAAAAGCAAATCCTAAGCCAGCTCTCTTGGAGAGCCTACGGGTTGTTACACAATCGTGGCGACAACTATCACAGAGGGCAATAAAGAGCAATGGCTAGACTGACCAACCAAAAGTTAACCATGTTTTTATATTTTATATTGTTCGAGCATTATATTGGTCCGACGGGCTACAAGCCTTTTGCAAATTTTGTACAATTCCATTTCCCCACGAGTTGCTAATTGCTGTCCTTTTAATTTTCTAAGATATGTGTAGATGGAAAATGGTGTTTGTAATTGTCCTGAAGTTTGTTCCCATTTAGGATATTCAAAGCCAAATTTTACAATGAAACAAAGATTTAAAATCCAACTTCGACTACTGAAAGTTAATTACAGCCCACCGCACACTATACCACTGGTCTGTGATCGGATTTCAGAAGAAAATGCAATAGCATTTGATTTAAACATTTAAACAAAAAATATTTTTTGATCAAGGTTCTGAATAGTCATGTTGATAGTAAAACTGAAAATACAGTCTATTGCAAGCTTTCTAGTCTGAGGAAAGGCCAAAATCGGTTTCGAGTTGTAATGACTTCGGAGCAGTCCTACAATTGTCTACAATTGGAAACTGATTTGGCCCTTATTCAGGGTATAAGGCCGACATCGCACCAAAACTAAATGTTTAGTATTTATGTATTATTGTTCAGAAGCTGAATCAGGCAGATTTTGTTTGTTAAATTGCCATATTTAATGCTATTGCGATATAAAATTAAAAAAAAACCAGATCTCAGTCGATCGTATAGTGTGCGTTGGGCTTTAGGATAATTGTTTGTAGTTGGTCCTAGTAGCACATAAGGGGTTAATCATTTCTAGTTGGTCCTAGTAGCACATAAGGGGTTAATCATTTGTCCTGTGATCTTACAATAATTCATACCTCCCTGTTGAAGTGACTGAGTATTATTGACTTATGGCAAGCAAGAGAGAAAGAGGGGAAATTGAAAGAGAAAGAAAACCCCAGAATGTTGAGGAATAGAGAGATGGAGGGAGAAAAGAATCATAAATGGTTATGTATTAAATTTTGAGAAAGATCATGGGAGCCTATGACTTAATTTAAATAAAATGCACAGTCACATGTAGACATTACGATTATATATTTATTTATTGAAAGCTAATTTCTGAGCACAATTGCACAATACTACATCATAAATGCTCTTAACTCATGTAGTTATTAGTTATTCATTTTTATACTTATATGTAAAACTTGCAAATTATTTCCCAAAAAAAATATATTTATTGGCAAGTAAACCATATTCTTACAGCAGGAAAAAAAAGCAAGTTCTAATACAGTCAAACCTGCTTTAGCGACCACCTGTCTATAAAGACCACAATTTTTGTTTCCCTTGAAGATCATTTCTCATTGAAACGTGTATTAAAGGAACCTTTCCATAAAGACCACCTGCTCATAAAGACCGCTTTTCTTGTCTCCCTTGAGTGGTCTTTATTATAGACAGGTTTCACTGTAGTTGTTCAAGTATGTGTTGAATCCTCTTTTTAAATACCTGGATAAAAAGGTTTAAAGACAAGGTTTATGATGCAAATACATGTAGTTCTTAACAGCAACAAGGAGACCAAAACACAGAGTGGAAAAAATGTAATTGTAGGTAATACTGTGGAAACTCACTATAATGAGAACCTTGAGACCATGAAAATGACCTTGTAATATTGGGAATCTCCTTATATCAGGGTAAAAAAAACAAAAGAACATAAAGACCTGGGAATAGCCATATTACTTTGTAATATATCAGGAATCTCATATCAAATAAGGCCAAATAAAAAAAAATGCATGTTTTAGCGTCCTGCCTCTTTGGAAAAAAGGAAGGAGGCGGCCCTTTTTTTTTTTCTCCAAAATGGCCGACCGACACAACCTACAGCATGCACGGCTTGCCGAATTACATCGCGCTCGAAGCACATACGAATAGACAATTTCTACATCCTTATAAATACAGTGATGACTGGGTATATAAAATCTATGACTTTTAAAAAATCCTTTTCCTGAAAAAAATCATGAAATTTACACTTTTTTGGGGTTTTACACCAAAAAAAAAAAAAAAGCAGGCGGCCTCCAAAAAGGAAGTGGGCGGGGACGCTAAACATGTAATTTTTTTATTTGGCCTAATATATCAGGAATCTCCTTATATCAGGGTAAAAACAAAAGAACATAAAGACCTGAGAATAGCCAAATTACTTTGTAATATATCAGGAATCTCATTATATCAAAGCTCTTTATAACAAGTTTCCACTGTATTTACAAAAATGTTGTAAATGAAATGTCGAGTCAAATTCTATTTAGCAATCTGTATAATTACCCTGTTTAAAAACTTTGAACTTGCAATATTAGAAGTTGTCACTTCCAGATGCAGTATGTTTATATATGTTTTAAACACTCATCTTTATGATCTTAACCTGAAAAGGTTGAACAGTTCCTCTAAACTGCATACAGAACTATGTTTATATCCCATACTTAAACATTTCAGAATCCTGTAGTTGTTCTCATATTTCATTTATGTATACATGTACATGTATACCCAAATAATTATACAAATAATAAACAAAGTGAAAATGAGAACATTTGCCGTCAGCTGGTTATCACTACAAAGAGTTAAAAAACATGTTCATGAAGGTAAAATGCATCTAGTACAAGCACAGACATACTTGCACATGTATACATGTATGTCCCCGAATTTTTCCTACATCCAAAATAGACATGTGCATATCGTATATCCTACGGTTTTTATTCATTAACTGGATTTTTTTACATTCCCAACTTTCTTATTACAATTTGTTTAATTCTTTGCATATAATTGCATGATTCATGTACTGTCTAAAATAGTTTGAAAGGAAAACAAAATTTCAATCCTTAAAGGGAAAGCCCGGTCCAAGAATTACATGGTTTTGATAGAATCCAATCCAATCGGGTCAACAAAGTATTTGATAAAGTACTATTTTCTTGTAGTTTACAAAGTGCTTTACAATTTGCCCCACAATGCGCCTCTTGAATAAAAATACAAAAAACAAAAACAGTTGAGCCAATAAAATAATTAACAATACAAGTTTTCTGTACAAAAGAAATTAACGGGCATTAAAGAGTTTCTTGGACTGTAAAAAAAAATAAACAGGCATTAAAGAGTTTCTTGGACTGGTCCACAAATAAAGCAGTCTTCAGGGTGGTGGGTACCTTGGTCGACAAGTTTGCAGCAAACTAGGGGAAAGAGAACAATTCCAGCGTGTTCTTGGGAGGCACCAAGTCAACCAAACAGAAGAGGATGGGCATATACAGCGATTTTGAGTGTGACATTCCCGACACTGCTGATAAAGGCCGTTCCCTGACGTACTTGCAATGTAGATGAAGTATTGTTATCACTGGCATCATATCCATGCTTACATATAAGGCTGATGAGGGGCAGATGGACGGTGATGCACACCATCCAAGCCCTTAATTGTGTGCACTTCATATTACAGCTGTTAAAAGCAACAGTTTCTATTTTGTGACCACATGATCGTGCTTTTGGAGATCATATTTTCCATGCTTCCTGACCTGTCCCGCCATGTAATTGTTACAAAAATATCTATATGTATGTTTCATATCATCAACAACCAATTTCCTAAACAGAATGTGTGCTAAGCAAAGAATACCGGTACAGGAAAATTGCATATCACATGTAGCTTCTGGACGCAAAGCAAGTCTGGACTTGACCCACATCCATCAGGCTTACATCAAGTAGCAATCATTCTGTTCCTTCTGTCAATTTTCTCAGTTCTTCTGTCGATCTCTCTTCAGTCTTTGCTTCGGTATCAAAGGGTTAATTTTCAAACCCATCATCTCATAAAACCAGAAGCTATGCTACCTGGACCACGCCGCTGCGAATGACAGATCAGGCAATGCGTCTGCAAGTGATATATGGATAGAGAAAACAAAGAAACCATACAAACCATTAAAGAAAGTTTCTTACGTCGTGTTCCCACATCACATGGTAAACCAAAAAAGTAAAAAAAATGCTGTCACAAAATAAAATGAGATAAGGGAAGCGTAATGCAGCTCACATTTCTGTATCAAATAACACACAGATATACACAGCGGGGCCGTTGCTTCACGCAGATACTAGGTGTAAAAAAAAACATTTGACCCTTTTGATCGTTAATATCTCCAAAGTTATTACTCTTATCACACTGAGGTTTTCACATTGTAAAGTTGACGGGTGTCAAATTTATTTCAAGTACCGGGTAAGTTATATGACAATTTCTTTAAATACTATTCTTAAAAAAATGCTCTGAATATTTCATTAGATTTTCACTCTTTGAAAAATCAAGTCCATGAAAGCTGTGTGTATCAATAATTAATTCAGAACATGACAATTGCCATTGTGCATTGTAGCTGAAATTCCAGAGCATCCCTTTAAACCCAGAGTCATGAATTATTAATGACAATGGTTAGTAATAAGTTGTCAGGGGTGATGCCAATCGTGATGTTGTGTTCTGAATTAATTACTAATACATACAGAGCTTCTGGTCAGTGAAAATCTAATTAAATATACAGAGTATTGTTTTTTAAGAAAAGTATTCAAACAAATGTGATAAAACTTACTGCAAATAAACTTGACATCCTGCACCTTTAAAATGTGAAAACCTCGGTCCGATTTGAGTTACAACATTTTGAGTTACAATGTTTGAGTTATTAATGATGAAAAGTGTCAAATGTTTATTTTTAACACCTGGTATTTTTTTCTCATGCCCATTTGCCATTCATTCCTAGATAAAATAGTTGATATTTTACCCAGGGGGTTCATCATGGCTGGTTACCATGTTCAGTGTGAACGAGGCATTACTATTTGTAGCATCCACAACAAAATAGCTGGTACATTTTTAAAACTTATATTATATATTTCCTTGCTTCTAGGATCTGTACAATTAAATTATCCTAGATGAGCATACATGTTTTGTTTTTTTTCTACTTCACATATGTCTAAATTCAGAGTCTAAATTCAGAGTCCAAAAATGAATATAAGTTCTCTTTTGTCTCCTTCCTCATTCCTAAAATAAGAAAATGGAAATTAAAACAGTCATGGAATATAACTACCTTACTAGGATTTAAATAATTTGCATTTTTTCCGCAGTGTATATATTGAATGACAGTCTATCTTGAATAAGAATGTAAATAAAATCAACTCACCATGTTTTGGGAGAGTATGCACTCTTCATGGAATGTATGATGACAATAGAAAACTACTGCCACAGGTGGAGGCTCTGTGAATACAACAAAAACATTAATAAGTGAGAAACTACATGTAGATAATAGATTTTGTGTATATCCTTTATTCTTAATTTACGACAGGCACGTGAACCTGTTAGATACATGCTCTACAGCTTGTTTTGGACAGAGTAGCATTCAAATTGTTGACTCCTTATTGTGTAGAATAGCCACTCGATACCAATAAAAATATATACATATATGTAAGGTAATAATTCAATAACACAATCATTGATGATAGTTTATACAACACATATGAAATCTATTGATTTTCCTTATAAAGAAATGACTACTTCATCTGCTACATCATATCTCTTCAATGACCTAGATGACAAATCATTTGTCTACATTGTACAGTTCTACTGAGAAATGGGTACAAAGCTTGGCTAAAGTTCTCACCTGTGTTTTGTAAAGGTTGGTGACAGCAATCACAAGTCTGGCCATCTACATTTGAAGAAGATAACAGAGAAGGAACTTAAATATAACATTGCATAAGATGATGGTGATGATGACGATGATGATGATGATGATGATGACGCCAGTGATGATGATGATGATGACGACGACGGCGACGACGACGTTTCTTTTACTTTACCCCACTGCTAAGAAAGCACGTATATGCTTGAAGATAAGCAACAAAGGAATCTATGGCGTTAAGTCCTATCTGAGGGACTTGTTAAATGAGGATAAATGAACTGGCGATAATACCTACGATGACCTTAATTGTTGAAACAAGACTTTTCTTACCACCAATCCTGACCCCTCTCTTCTGTATTTTGTTGAGTCTCTCCATCAATGAGAAACAATCTGACACCAAGATCTTTTTACATCCTTCTCTCAACATGATCTGTGTAGAAGAAACAAATTTAGTAAACATTCAAAAGATGCTTTATTTCATTTTTCTACTGTTATTTTCTTCTTAACTTCATCTTTTCATGCTCTTGTTCTTCATATTTTACTTCTTATTCTTCTCCTCGTCTTTTAATTCTCTTTTTCTCCTTCTCTCTTTTCTTCCTTTTCTCCTTGCTTGCCTTTCCATCTTCCTTCTCCTCTTCTTCTCCTACTTCTTCTTCATCTTTCATTCAATTTCATTCTTCTGTTACTTCTTTACCCTCTCATTGTATTCTCTTTGTAAGCAGTAAGAGTGGATACAATCTTCATCATTCAGATTCTACAACTCATTCTTGTCAATGTAATTTTGAATATTTTTTTTAAAGGGTATCAAGCGGGCTAACTTCCACCTTTCTTGCTAGCACTTCAAATAACTCACATACTCAAACTTGCTCCAAAGGAGCCACATTTTTAGCTGGAGTTTGATCCAGGGAGGCATCCATTGAAAGGGTTACATGAATAATAGTCTTATGGTATAAGCTGCCATTACCTGTAAGTTGTAATCATGTAGAATCTTGACAAGTGAGTCCCTCAGACCCGGTATCTCCATACCTTCCTTGATTCTCTGTGATAGAAGAAAAGATGAGAGATTATGAGGAAGAAAGAATAAAAAGAGTAAATAAAGGAGAGAGATTACATATAAAGGAAAGAAGGAAAAGCAGAATGTAAAGAAAAAAGGGAGACTTAAAAGAAATATGAATAACTAATGATGGACATGTAGAAGAAAATGACAGGAAAAAGCTAGAGGAAAATGGAAATGAATATATTTGAAATAAAGAAACCGGTAAATTATTAAAAAAACACATTGTTGCAAAAAATCGGCTTTGGCTTCTTTCACTGGAGATTGAAGTAAATGAATTTAACCCCCCCCCCCAAAAAAAAAAATGAGAATAGGGAATCGAAAACAATTTCCCTCAAGAAAATAACCTAGGCTTATTTGAAAGTGAAACAAGCAAATAAACCCATAAAATTCTTGCAAAACTTATATTACCTTGATGAGTATAATTGGATCAACATGAGTTCCAATATTGTTTAGGAGTCCAGTGATGAAAGCTGCAGATAAACCAGAATAAAAAAATATCTTTAAAAATACATTGTAAGGCACAATTCTGGCAACAGCAATAAATGTAATCTGGACTGTGAAATGTGAGCCAAGTAATGTTTCACAAAAAGTACTTTTGACACCAGCTATGAAAAATCTTCTTTTTTTTTGTGCAGCTCAGGTCCTCTGTAGAACATCAGAGTTTTTCCACACTACTCCAATTCTAGAAAGTCTTCACTGGCTACTAAAGACAATAAAAAGAGTAAGTTTCCCCCTGAGCGACTCCTCATAACTTCTTAACCACAAAGTTTGAGCTTGTGGTTCTTATGAAACTTTTGTGTGAAAATCAGACGTATCTGTCAAGTTATGCTTGAAGGAGCACCCTTTAAAACAAAATGACTACATTTTTAAATTTACAAGAAGGTCACTTCTTTAGTGTACCAAGAGATAGGCGAATTCATGCCTGTTATCGCTGTGTGTATGCATTGGACTGGTAAAGGATCTTCTGACACCCTGCTTTAGAAAAAGGTCTCATAAAAAAGGAATTATGTGAGGTAATGGATAGGCTTTACGTGAAAGTGTGACAGCAGCATAAAAAGTACAACTAAAAGTCCAAATCTTACGTGGTTTGTCCATGGAGTAGTCGATGAGATCGCCCCACAGCTCTACGTCATCGTGTTCCTTCGCAAAGATGATTGCCTGCTCCACATCCTTTAGCTCCTCAGTGATCAACCTCAGAGCTTGCTTGGTGTTACCCATACGACCTGCACAACATAGGATGATCACAGGACCCTATTACGCCCTAATGACATCATACACTATGCAGCCACAGCAGTGACTGATTTCTTTCTCATATTCATATCATCCTGTTTGATTGTCTATTTTCACTCAGGAGAGCATTTCATCAAGCGTTTTGTCAGTGATCTTTACTAACAAATTTGCTCTCAGCCAATCAGATGCAAGGATTTTAGTAGCTTATAACAGTTGTCGGTAAAAATCACTGACAAAATGCTTGATGAAACGCTCGTCAGGGCTGCAACCCCATGAAATTAATCCTTGACAAAGATACTGGTAAGTTAAACAAAAGTAGCTCATAACCACATCTCCACGCAAAAGCGAACAGTAAGCCTAACTTCTGTTTCTTTCTCTGCATTACAAACATCAACATCAACTTCAACATGATAGCTCGGCTAAAGCCAGGGTAATAGTATGATTGCAGGGCCCTCAGGGAGAACAGTATATAATACTGATGAGGCTATCCTGGGTAAACAAGACATATTATTTTTATATTATTATAACATATCCTACTCTGCCCATTTGTACCCTGTAAGGGCTGTATACTGCTTAAGACGCAGTAAACTGCCATGTTCTCTTTTACATGTAAATTGAAGGCAAGTGGGGATGCAAAAAGGTAGCTGCACTCAGTCAACAAAGGTCCTATAAAGCATACTCCCTTTTCTGTGTGTTATAAAATACACAAATATGAAGAGCAGTACAGTGCGTTAAACCGCCTCGATTACCGCAGCATATGTGACCAAGCTTTCAATGGTGTCGGGCAGTGAAAACAAGAAACAAAGAGAGCTGGTATGGGCAGCTTCAGTGAGATATAAAACGGGAGGTTTGGGTGTTTTAGGTGATACAAGTTAGTCACTGACCTAAAAGGAACACCATCTCCTTGATGAAGTTCCTCTGTTCACATTGCTCTAAGGCTTGCTGTAAGGGGTAGAAGTTACTGGTCTTGAGGAATGGAAGAAGGCGTGGTCTGTCAAACTCGGCATAGAGCTCCACCTGCATGGCATGGAAGTCTTTGCCTTGGTTGGGGTCCTTCTGGAATAATGCATCTAGGTACTGTGTGTAAGATTGATAAGAGATTGTAAACATTGCTAAGATTGTCATATTATCAGTTTCATCATCATTATCATCATCTTTTTCATCAACTTCATCTTGGTCACAGTCATCATAACTAACAAAATTACCACTGTCACCACTATGCACCCAATGAATATTCATATTATGATGACGAGCCTGATCGGTTAAGAGTAGGCATTTTGTCCATCTGTGACATGAACTATTTTATGGCTTGTAATGTTAGTAGGCAACCATGGCAACCAAATTTTATCAAATTTCAACTCGTTCAGTGATGCCCTTCACAATGAAACATAAAACAGCTCTCTTCAATTAAATACTTATTATCTACTGGCCTTCAAACTTTTAAAAATTTGTCCATCCGTGACTAACCGATCAGGCTCTGACATTCATTTGAAAGTGTAAACAAAAAAAGAAAAAAATCAAACTAATAATGTACCTGATATAACAATTGGCGATGATCTTGGAGTTGTGATACCACTTTCTTGACCTGGAAATGGGCACATTAAATGATTGGAAAATAGGGATTAAAAGAAGGAACAATAATTGATAAAATAAAAGCAAAGCAAAGTCGGAAAAAGAGTAAGAAAGATTAAGGGAGAAAGAGAGAGAGAATGCAAAAAACACTATTTTGGGATCAAATTAATCTCATGTCATTTAATAATTAAAATCAATAATATTCCACGAAATGTAGTCTAATGTGCAGCAAATCTCAACAAAGCAATTATAATTCAGCCTCCTAACACAATTGCCTAATTCCAGCGTGATACACATGTACATACAGATATTTTTAAAATAAAAATTGTCATACGTGTCATCATATCAACTGATCTTTATTCGTTTGCTTTCATCATAAAAATGACAGTTTGCATCAACTTTGATAGAAAATTTTAATCATCTCTGATAAAAATTTGATGCAAATGCTTATCAAACATTGAATGAAATTCCGAGAATCACATGCTGAGTTCTCAATGTTCTTCTTTTTTATCCTTGGCATACAATACTGAGCATAAAATCTCTTGCAAGGGATTTAACTACACAAGGAAGATGGACAACTCACAGCTACTTTATCCGAGTTGGTGATGAGCATCTCAATGGCCTGGGCAGTGTCAAACTTCATCAGGAGAACTATCTTATCCTGGATTGAGTCAAAGAGGTTGCGCTTATGAATCAACTTGAACACGTCCTCATGGCCCAGCCTAAAAATGCAGGGGAAAAAAATAAAGGAAGGAAATGGATAAGGATTGTCACAAATGCTGGTACTGCCCGGGTGTTCACTCAAAATCAAAATTAGTATCCATGATCGTTCTGAAATTCTGCAGGAATGGGGCACATTTTCAGGCCATCAGTGTTTATTTCATAGACCACTATACAGTAGAATCGTGGCAAGATCTGCGATAACCAAAAACATTGAAATGTCTTTGGAAAACACAAGATCCATGACATCAAAAGTTATGGGTGCTTTGGGGAAGCCGATCCTTGAGCCTGCACCAACCTCTGTGAAACACCAAAAAAAGGGTTCTTGATTATTTTGTGAAATCGTTATTCTCATTGATAATGAAGCAAAGTGCTTTGTATGATTATTGGAAGTACAACATAAAAAGTAATAGTAACAGGAATCATGATACTGCCAATCAAGTATATGTTATACGACTTTGCTGACTCGATTGCAACAAAAGGGCAATTTAAAAATCCCTGATTTGCCAGGAAGTCACTCCATCAAAGTGATTCAAAGAGACTTACTCCAGGTAAATGGCCAGAGCCTTGTCGTAACGCTGATCATAGATGTAGAGCTCCCCCAGTGTCTGCATCAGGATAGCATTCTGTGGGTCAACAGTCAGTCTCTCCATGACGGCTGACACCACAGTCATGAGGTCGTAGAGGTCATGAGGCCACTCCTTGATCAACTTGTTAAAGCCCTGTATAGATGGTATTGATACATGTGACAAGGGGATAAATTGTACACAACGATTTAGTGACAGAAAGCATTTAAAACATTTTTTTTATTCAAATACATACGTTCAGTCTGTATGTGGTTTCATTTTTTTGTCGCCTTTAAACTGATATCTTTAAAATCAACTGCAAAAGCTAGTCTTTTACACTTTCTTTACACTTTCTTTACACTTTCAGAAGTCTATTTTTCCATCTCATACATACATGTACAATGTAGTGTAGGTGATGGAAATCTGATGAAAAATCAGCAAGGAGCCGTAACTTGTACCTACAATATTGGTATGATTTTAGTTGCCAAGGATATTTAAAAAGTTGCACATAATTCTTGAAGTCTGATGGATGACAGCATGAAATAATTTTTGATTTGATTTGATTTGATTTGATTTGATTTGCTTCCACAATCGGTTTACATATGTACATGAGAAATATAAACTTAAGCATATGCCATAATACAAAGGATAAAACATATATCATAACAACTCAGTATAATAAATATCTTCCAGTTAAAAGTAATAAACGCAGTATATACACTTGTGGGGGAACCTATTAAAAGCGAGGCTTGTCGAGTTAGGTCCCCATTTAGCGATAAAAGGAGCTGGAAAGTAAAATGGAGAGATTTAGATGAGAAGAAACAAAGAAAGGACGGGAATCAGCAGATGGAAACAAAAGAAAACATATAAAAATTAAGTAGCTATAGAGTGAAAGAGAGATAGAGAGTGTGTGTGGAGAGAGAGAGAGAGAAAAGAAAAGAGAGAAGAGAGAAGAAAGAAGAGAGAAGAGAGAAGCGAAGTACAGATCGAGATCAGCAACCATGCAGCATTCTAGTATATGGTTTCAGCAAAAGAGATTTCAATTGTTTTTTAAAATGGTGCAGTCTCTCTATTTCCTTAAGGTCTGGATCGAGACTGTTCCAAAATTTGGGACCTGTAAAGACAAATGTTTTGTGTGCTAGTAGCGTTCTCGTGCGTGGAAGATGGAAAAAGTTTGATTGTCTCGTTGGGTAGTTGTGGAGTGTATTGTTAGTTGTGAAAAGGTCTGAGAGAGCATTCGGAAGTTCATTATTTATTAGTTGGAACATAAATTGACCCAGATTATAAAGGTATAAGTCAGACACTTTGAGAACTTTATTACTATGAAAGAGCTGGTCAGTATGTGAGAGATAACCTGTGAGAGATACAATCCTCATGGCCTTTTTTTGAAGTAATAGTAATCTGTTTAGTTGTTGCGCGGTAGAGTTGCCCCATGCTAGAATTCCATAATTAAGATGTCAAAAACATAAGGTTAAGTAAAGAGAAAACATAAGGTTAAGTAAAGAGACATCAAAATAAAGGATGGGAATTGATATTTCAACTTATTAATTACTCCTATGTTTCGCGAAATCAAATTTGACAAGTTATCAGTATGTGGTTTCCAAGAGAGCTTATCGTCAATTATTATACCTAAGAATTTAGTAGTTTTCACTTTTTCGATAGGTATATTATCAAAAAGAATATTACCAGGCAGGGATTGAAGAGTATTGCTGAAGAGCATGTAATTTGTTTTATTTAGGTTTAAAGACAACTTATTCGCTTTTATCCAATCCGTAACACGTTTCAGCTCAGAATTTACTGTTGAAAGTAAAATTGCTGGGTCTCGATGGGAAAAGAAGAGATTGGAATCGTCAGCAAACAATATGAAAGATAAAATGGAGGAAGATTTATAAAAGTCATTGATATATAAGATAAAAACGAGGGTCCAAGGAGAGATCCCTGTGTTACTCCACAATTTACTGGTTTAATAGAAGAACTGTGCCCGTTGAGTGATACATATTGGTTTCTATTAGAAAGGTAGTTCCTGAACCACTCTATGACTAGAAATTCCAAAAATATTTGTAAGGTCAGTAAATGCCATTTTTGTGAAGTTATTTAGACACAGAAATTGTATTAATATAATTATATATAATAATTTAATTCTTCTTTGTGAAACAAAACCTTTGTCGATTAACATGCAGGCAAATACATTGATAAAAGACAGCAGATTTTTTTAACAAAACAGAGCAAGCATGATACTTACCTGTAAGTCTGTCAGCAGATACTCATTAAGGATCATCTCATAGATGGCCTTAGATAGCCTCATGTCACCCTTGGGTATATACTGACTGATGACCTTCAGCTTGTGTAGCTTGGCAAACTTGTAGACCTCCTCCTCCCAAAGGTCCTTATTCTTTCCCAGAATTAACGGACAGAGGCTGAAAATCAGAATAACAAGGAGAAATCAAAAGCCTTGTATTCTTTCCTTGGATTAAACGGTGCATACTCTAAAATATAAGCCGAATGACACAATGTTGTACATAAGATAAGTGAGTACATCTAAGACTCGTTCAAATATGATGCAGCAAACAACGGTGGTTTCTTTTATAATGATATTACATTGGTGGGGTAATAAAACATCTGAACTCATTTTCGGACGAATTGTTTTCTTCTCCATAATTTTGTAGCTATCAAAAAGGACTAATTTGATGTTTTGATTTTGTGCATATCTAAAAAGATAAGGCTTAGGGACAGTTGGAGGGTAAAGAGAAGTGTACAGAAGAGAATTTGGATCCAAAATTCCAAATGTGTACCAACCTTGCAGCTTTATCAAACTCTCCTGTACTGATGAGGTGATTGATGTAGGTGTGACCTACGTCCAAAGGTCGGATCTTCACCAGGTCCTTGGCACATTTTCGAGCCTCTGACAGCGCCTCCTGCAGAAAGACAAAATAAAATATTTGCTTCATGAGTGGTTCCTTTAAAATCAACTAAAATTTCATTTTTCAGGTGAAAGCTTACTTGGAATGTTATATACAAGTTTGTTTTTTTTTACCCTAGGGGTAGATCTGGAAATTGCAATATCAAAAACATACATGTAGACTTCACATAACCAGACATTCTTGATCATATTGCTTAGAGATCTATACCTGCAGCCTCCCCTGTGTCTGATTATAAAATCTAACCCCCAAATTTTAAAAATAAATAAAATAAAAAGAAAGTAATCACATGGGCACATTCAAGGCATTCTGTCCCATATGTTACCAACTGCATCACATATCTCAGTGTACCTCTGTTTATATTTACTTGGTAGTCCTACATATATGTGCAGCTTAGATCATACCAAATATTAATGAAAATGACACTTTCAATATCAATCATTTTCATTTTTCCATAATACTTGGTAATGAATGGGACACCAAAAGAAGAAATACTTTGGACATGCCTTTGTCTTTCATTCATATCCCACTTTGTTCATCATCACTGAGAAATGAAAACCCCAACTGAACACCTCACCTCATACTTTTCTTGGTCTATTAGCCATGTGATGTGATCATCCATATCACGTTGCCTAGCAACCACTACATCCTTTGGACTGACGATGTAGAACACTCCTTCATCTGATTCATACTCTGGAGTATTTGGGGGAATGAAAATAACTTTTGATAATAAATTCAAATTCAATTCATGATGAGGTGTCAAAGGTTAAGTACAATGTAACTTTATTTTTTTCATGTTTTAAATACATCTTTGAGTGACTTATGACTGATACACTGATACACGCATAGCATGAAGGGCAAATAGCTCTGTAGCTAGAGTAGGCACGCTCACATATTTTTTAATGCTCATGAAAATCTAGTGAAACTTACCTTAAATTGAAGAGATTTTGTCACAGAACATGAAAATGTATTGATCTAGACGTAAAATTTAATATAACTATAGTTATGATTTTTTATATGCTACAACCTCGCCAATGGGCAGTCAGGGCAAATTCGTCGGCATTTTTGATGTCCGAGAGATCAGCTGATCAGTGCGCATGCGCGTGTTGCATTCGGTTCAAATTCGTCAATATACGGGACTACACATTGCAATGTAGAAAAATGCCCTCGAGGCGCTCCAAATCTGCCTGCACGAACTCCGCTGTTTATACGTGCAATGTTGGAAAATTCCCCGCGAAACTGGCTGACAAGGGTTTTTTTCGAGCCGTCTTGGCAGTTAGTGGCAGAAAGAACCGTCACAAGTTTGGTATCAAATCAATCCTTACAATTTAAATTTTATAGTAGAATATGTACTTTTGATGTAATGTGTCTGATACTTCAATTATATTCACGAAATCAGACAAATTGAAGCAAAAGTGGTACTTATAGACATATTCAGACACAATTTTCTTATGGATTATGATGTCGTCGTCGGCGAAAAATACTTGCATTGTAAAGCTGAAGTCGCGAGGAAAATGACGTCATATTTCTTTTAACCATTGATTTATATACTACCCCTAGAATGGGAACTTTGAAGGGGGTGTGCATGATAGCGAATGGACAGGTGACCGATCTAGCGTGTCGCAACTTTTGTACAGCAGAAATGAACACGGAGAATGCGCCCTCTTGTGTTGGATGAGCGTGCCTAGCTAGAGCAGTATCTTTGAAAGTGAAAAGTTCCTAGTTAAAACTAATGAGACTTTTAGGAGCTGTTGACCCGTGGTTATTTACTCGACAATCATACACTTGCTATTCCTAGAATCACATCAATTAGTTTCATAAATTTCATACAACATTTCTACAACATTAAAATAAAATAAAGAGCCAAAATACAACAAAGTGAGCTCAATTCTGACCTAAGTGGTAGTCATTCGGTCTATAGGCCTGGAAACCTCGCATGGACAGGGCGTCGCTGGTCACCAGCTGGTAGTCATCGGGGAAGGGGGTGATGATCTTCAACTGAGGTCGACGAGCTCCACTCTCTTCACCCTGCAATTGGAAACGGAAGCACATAAGTTCTAAATCAATGGTTTTTAACATTTTTTGCCCTACAACCCCATCAGGCACATCTTGGTGGTGCTATTACCCCCACCCCAATACAATTTTTTGGTCAGTGCTGTTACCCCCTCCAAGTCAACTGGACATAGACCAAATGAAATGCTTTTGATTTATGACCCTTTCATTACCCCTCCAGCCTGTGGCGGATCTACACAGGGGGAAAACCAACGTGCACCCCTTTTGGAAACTCAACAGGCATACCTTAAGTACATAATAAAAACATGGCCCTTTTTATTGAGAACTTTTACAGCACTGTGCCCCCTCTTTTACAAAACCCTAGATCCGCCCCTGCCTCCAGACCTTAGCTACTCGTGAAATATGCATAGGTTTCATAAAACGAGGAAAGCTTCTGGTTTTACAGAGTTACTAAATCACATTGTACAATATCTTCATTGCTAAGACACTTACAACTACACGATAAAGAAATCTTTAATTAATCCCACTTACATCATTCTTTGGTCCAACGGTGACGTAGGCAAGGACAACCAGATCATCGCAAAGGGGGGCCACTCCACACACAGTGAAATCAGTGGAGAACATGGAGGCTGTGAAATCAAATAAAATCCCCACAAAATGATATCCAAGCTACAACTTACAGTACTAACATTTTATTTAAATATAGTCAAATGTTATCAAAAATGTGTTAAATGAATGCAGAAAGATGCTGTCAATATACTTTTGTTGAAAAGAAGATCAATAATACATGTATGTGTGTAGCAACATTAGCTACCGTCTAATCTAAAACATTGCGATTTTAACCACATATTTTAACATTTGCAGCTGAATCTAAATTTTTGTGCTTTCAATAATCTTGGTAATGTACTCACTTATTTCAACATATTTGCTTGGCAAATCTTTGTTCTCTGGTGTTACTCTCTCCTTCACAGAGCAAATCTAAAAGTGAAAATGAAATGATACATATATCTACAGAAAATCAAACAGTACTAATATAATCTGTTGAAATTTAGCTGAAAATACATACTACATTCATCACAAATCGACACCAGTTTTGTGGGTTAGGGAGAGATACACAGAGGAAGGGGAGGGGCAGACACAGAGACATACATGTACTAAGACTCAGTGAGAGAGAGAGAGAGAGAGAGAAAGGGTGAGAGAGAAAGAAATTGAGAGGGACAGGGACAGAGAATAATATTGAAGTGAGATAGAGAGTAAGAGAAAGCTTTAAAAAAAGCTCTACAGACACAAAACAAATTGTCAGTGAATAGACTATTGTCATTTTTTCCAGCTAGAGAACCCACAATTACAGAAATAAAGAAAGAGAGACAGGGAGAGACAACCATGCAGAGACCGACTGATACTGAGAACAGAGAGAGCAAAACAGAGAGAGGGGAAAGAGAGAGCAAAACAGAGAGAGGGGAAAGAGAGAATGAGGGAGAGAGACTGACAGAATGACTGATACTTCTATGCAAACAGATAGACAGACAGAGAAAGGGTGTCACACAGCTATAAGTTATACAGAGATGTTCAAGTGACATTGATAGTATTTGTCCATCTAAAGAGCAGAATAGTGCACTTACATCCATCATCCTTCTATCATCCTTCCATCATGGACTACATCTAATAGATATCGGGTCCCAGAGAATGACAATGACACAAAAAAGATAGAGAAAAAGAAAGAAAGAGAGACAGAGTGATTGGGGGGGGGGGGAGATTAGAGAAATTAACCTTAATGGCATTTGCCCAACTAATGCCCAACCAATGAGTAGGGTATTATCATCCTTCCAAAAGAGATTACATTGATAGATCTTAGGTTTTGGAGACATGGAAACAGAAATAGATACTTAAAGAGAGAGAGAGAGAGAGATTTGGGGGGGGGGGGGGATTTGAGAAACTAACCTTGATGGTATTTGCCCATCCAATGAGTAGAGTATTATCATCCTTCCAACAGAGATTACACCTGTAGATCTCAGGTCGCATAGCTTCTGGGTGATCACGCTTGATGAAGGTGATACGTCGCTTGGACTGCATGTCGTAAACTTTCACTCCCTATCACATAATAACAAGACATAGAATGATCGGTAGATGATTTACGCTTGTGTTGTGGAGGTGTCATGGTGTAGTGGTTCATTCAATTGACTTTCATTTAAGAGGATGAGGGTTCATATCCCAGCCCGGTATTTATGTCATTCGGTAAAACATTAATCCACATTTGCCACTCTCCACCGAGGTGTAAATGGGTACTTGATATGTTAGAGCACTTCATATTTAGCCACTCGGCTTTGACACGGGTAATAACATTGGAGTGCCAGGTCATGATTTGGTGGACATGAATGATATTCTTTATTCTTATCATGATTATTTCATCGGCAAAGATTGCACCCGTAAATCTCAGGTGGCATAGCCTCTGTGTGATCACGTTTGATGAAGGTATTGCATTGCTTGGACAGCACACCTTCACTCCCTCTCATGCCAATAACATGAAACTAAATAACTGATTGATGAATGTTCATTTCATTTGGAAAAGTAAGAAATTAATTCAGTCAAAATTGTCTACAGAAGCCAACGCTTGTATAGAGGATACCTGTCTGTAGTGGCCAAGAAAAATACTGTGTAGTACAGTCAAACCTGCTTTCTCAACCACCTTTATAGAAAGACCACCTGTCTATAAAGACCACAATTTTTGTTTCCTTGAAAAATGGTTCTCATTGAAACGTGTACTAAAGGAACTAAACCACCTGCTCATAGAGATTGCTTTTCTTGTCTCCCTTGAGCAATCTTTATATACAGGTTTCACTGTACAACCTACATGTCATCATCAATGGCAGTCCATCGTTATAATTATGACGAGATTCAATTTTCAATATCTTCAAAAGCAATCCTTCTGAGGTTGTACAACACATGCTCCAGCGACAATTGTTCCGCAGTCAACATCCTAGACACTATTCCATATTACTATTAACTGCAACCCTGGACCAAACACTGTACCGATCCCTAACTCTAACTCTAAACCTTAACCCAAACCTAACATAAAACCCTGTTGCAACCATAAAACAACTCATGAATACATTTTGACCCCACCGCTAATGCACTTACACTTGCACTGCACCCTCATGTCCTCGTTTATTCAATTTTGTTAATAGTTCTATGTCGCTTTTTTACTTTGAGGCCGTCATCGACATCAAGCAACTCGCTCATGATGACGGTCTACTGCGTTCACAAATCCTGTTAACTGTAAAATGTTCATTTCCCACACACATATTTTCTTTGTATTTTGAAGTAAATTGTTAATGTCTGAAAATGCGTTTACATATTTTTTTCTGTAATATTATATCATTTTGTATCATGCTATTGAACACAGAAATAAAATCAATCAAACGAACAAACAAACAATAACCCTACTATTGTAGTTTTCCCAGCACTCTGGTAAAATAACTGACCAACCAATCAATCAATCTTTGCAGGTGTCTCGACAAATCCACTAAAGCAAATGGATTACAACATGATTTACATTGCATCCCAAATCTTTGCTGCTTTCCATAGAGAATCTCACATTAATCCTTTTCACTTTTTTTACCCTCAAAAACAGCTGCCACCCACTGAAAAAGATGATGATAACAGATATATTTTCCACAAAGCAATTTCAGGTCAAAATAAGAAAATAGAATACAACTTTTTGAATTTAATGTTTATGTCATAAATAAAATTGTTCATGGTACATGTAGGTGCAAGTGATAAGGTGTAAGGTCCCTCTGCGCTTCTAAATAGATTGGAAGTCATTAACCCGGCTCTAGCTCCTGCAACAGCGCATTTCTAGGAATAATCCTATAGAATAGTCCAATAGAAATGGACTCAATTTTTCTATCATTTTTGCACATTTTGCTTGTGTATTATGTGATATTCATAGAATTCTAGATTACACGATATTGCTAAAATGTCACTAGTAGGGGACACTGCATTCACAAAAATTCCCTGGTCTTACCAAGTCATTAGCCCAAGCTACTAAAGATGCTTTCCATTTGATACTTCTGATGGGGCCCTCACCGTGATGTAAAATGGTGGACTTGCTCCGCCCCAAGAATCCTTTTTCATGGAGCACAAGCTACGAGGACAAGAAAAACCAAGAAGACATTTTCATTATTACTTGTATTACTAAAACAAATATCATTCTGCTAAATATAAAAATTTATGCTTGAATCCGATGTACAATAATGGCAGCAAAAAAAAAAATTGGATGAAACCTGGTAAATAGTCTCATATTGTTCTCCTTTTATCAAAAGATACATGTAGGAGATATCTGATGTTCCATCCATGATTTCCAATGAATTATAATGTCTTAAAATATCTAAAAGAAATGCCAGATCATAGCTATAAAGTGCCTTATACTAGGACCTTTGACCTCGACGGCTCCCCACACAGCAATCTCAGCATTTTGAGTGGAGATCATAACACACATGCAGATACACAACCCGCACAGGTTTCAGCAAACCCATTTCTGTGTGGGATGCATGCGACTTAGCATGATTCCTGTCATTTCAGAACATCACAGAATACACCAATTCTATTGCATTACATAAGCAACGTTTCCCCGGTTGCTTTGGGACAGTTTCTTTCACAATGTAATCGTATGATGGGTACTTGACTTTATCTTTAACTTCACTGTACATGCTGATAAGTATTTAACCTACCCCTCCTGTTCTTATAGTGCGGCCCACGGGCCACTTGCGGCCCCAAGAGAAAAATTCATGAGGCCCGCCAAAATCTTTCTTTCTTGTATGTGATACATAATACATCATCCTGCTATTGGTATGAATAAAAGTATCAAAATTTTTGCTTGATCGCTTCGCTCGCTCGCAAATAGCATATCATATTCATCCCTTCCCTGTCCTACCACGTATATAGTTTTTTAAAGAAAAAAAACATCAAACAAAGAAGAAATTAGGAAATATTTATGATACAAAACGGGAAGGGTATTCTAAAATCATTACATGGTCCTTAGATGGGCCATTTAGGTATGTATGAATTAATGTACAAGGCTAGGGATGGGGGCTGCAGACCTCTCCCCCGAGAATATCAAAATTATTCGGCATTCGGGCACCCGCCATCTTATTTTCGGGCAGTGAAATGGTCTCTTTGTAATGTTTATATGTTATCTAAATTAGCACATTTTGATGCCGAAATTAAATTTTCATGATTAAATTTTCTAAAGTGTATTATTTTTTGTTTGCAAGCTTGCTCGCTGAATCAAAAAACCAGAAAGATAAAACACAATCTATTCGGGCAAGAGATGTACGTCCCATACGTCTTTGTATGTATGTGTAATACTCAGTGGCCCGTGATGTAACTCTAGAATATTTCTGGCCTGCCTGACTAAATAATTAAGAACCCAGGACCTACCCTATCACTGCCTGTGATGAACTGCTTACCACTGCCTGGCCTTGAAAACTTGGGATCAAGAGCTACAGCCTGTATTGAGGAAGAGAAATGAACATTATGATATGACTACAACAGCCTTCCTGCAAAGAGTACTCAACAACATTCACTTGAAGGGACAGACATAGGAGGTACTGTAAACGCTGTTATTTTCGCGTGATTAAATTTTCGCGCTGAGCGACCCAAAAACATATTCGCGGGTTCTTGAATTCGCGCTGCACAATTACTCACTCGCACTCTAAAATGAAGTGGATGCAAACACGTATCAATCAGATGAAGCGCGCAATGCAGTGTCCATTGAAAACAAGAAATCGTGCTAATATTTTCGCGTGTTCTAGAATTCGCGCCCGCCGAAAATAGCGCGAAATCCGCGAAAATTAATGTACCGTGAATATTTCTGCATTTACAGTACTCTGAGTGACTGCATTTGATGAAAACAAGTTGCTGTGTGACTTAATGAAATCCCCAAAATCTTAAATTACATTATGTAATATTCATCTGTAAATTATATTTTAATATTCACAGAGAATATGCAGCTCTCAGATACCCTTGATTAGATTTATTTGATTTTAATTGATTTATATCATTTTTTTATAATTATAGCCCTAAATGTTGCTCCTATAGAAGAGAAATATATTATTTTGGTAGGTCTAATATCAGACATAATTTGGAATTCAAAAAATCTCAGTTGGATAATTGTATTAACCAAGAAATCAAAAGAAAATAATGATTTTCAAATTATTTTTCTTTGTCACATCAACAAGATCAACAACATAATTTATCTTGTACTTCTTTGTTTTTTATTTAAATATTTTTTTTAAATCAAGACAATTGGGACAACTTTGGTTGCCAGGGTATCAGTTTCTACAACACACAAACGTCAAACATAAATTGATCATATTTTGTATACATTAAATTTGTAATTGATGTGTACCTTGACTGGCCTGTCAAAAGACTGGACTTGGTTGTGTTCTCCTTCATACAAACCAATGATAGCAACCTAGAGAGAAAGAGAAAAAGCGAGAAAGGGGAAATGGAGGAAGGGACGGAGAGAGGAAGGGAGGGAGAGAGGGAGAGAGGGAGAGAAAGAGAGAGGGGAGAGAGAGAGAGAGAGAGGTGAAGGGGAAGAGAGGTGAAGGGGAAGAGAGAGAGGTAGAGGAGACAAAGAGAAAACAAGAAAGAGGAAAGGGAGGGAGAGAGAGAGAGAGAGAGATGGGAAGGGGAAATGGAGGAAGGGAGGGAGAGAGAAAGAGATAGGGAGAGAAAGAGAGAGAGGTGGAGGGAAGAGAGAGAGAGAGAGGAGAGGAGACAAAGAGAAAAGAAAGAGGAAAGGGAGGTGAGAGAGAGAGAGAGAGAAAGGGAGGGAGGGAGAGGACGTGGGGGAACAAAAGAGAAAGGAAGAGAAAGGGAGAGAAAGGGAGAGAAAGGGAAACAGCGAGATGGACAGAAGAAGACATGATAGAAAGAGAGGGATATAGACAGACAGACAGAGAGAGAGAGTGAAAGACAATAAACAGACAAAGAGAAACAAAATTTTACACTCATATAAATATTTACAACTTATGAAACAAAGATAGCAATCAATTGTAAATTATGAAGATGGTTCATAAAGTAAACCTATAATGTAAATGACAATCTTCTAAACTGATGCTCGTAATAAGACCAGTTTATGCAGAGAGCATCAATACAGCTGCCAATTTCGAATAAGCATTAAACAAAGATTCTGGGCAATAATTTCCTGTTTATCTCGATGCAGAGTGGATTTACCACTGCACTTTACAAATCATTGGGTAGCTAATAAAAGCTTGAAGCGTTATGAAAAGGCTATTTACCGGTATAATGTATCAATATTCTCAATTCTTAACCCTTTCTATGGGGCGTCAAATCCCACCTAAGTATTAGTGTTGAATAACATGTTATGATTAAAAGGCAACTCAACCCTGGTTGATTTAAATAAAAGCAGAAAATGAGAGAAATGTGTTAGTGAAAGTTGAGCAAAATCTGTAAACAAATAAGAAAGTTATGAATTTTTAAAGTTGTAATCAATCAAACACAATCTGCGAGCTCCTATCTCATTTGCTCTGTACAGAAAATATCATAGATTTTTATTTTCTTAGTTACTGATAAAGGAATATATTTGTTTCATATAGGTTGTGTGCAAAAATATATTTGCAATGATTATAGCTAGGGTGCACGTGTGACTAAATATTTTCTTTACAGAAAATGGAAAGTTATAATTTTTTAGTACAGGGCAAATGGGAGAAAAGCTCACAAAATATATGACAGAGTTGCTAATTTGTGTTTCACTGATTAAAACTTCAAAAAATTCATAACTTTCTTATTTCTGATCAGATTTTACTCAAACTTTCATTGATCTGTTTCTTTAAATTTTCTGCTTCTTTTAAAACCAACTTAATATCATTGTGGAATTCCCCTAAAAACTGCTGCTTTTCTTTCTGCAACAGGAACAGGTACCCTAATTTTGAAGCTTATTCTTGTAGGATAATATTTTATACCCAATTCAACAACGAAACAAGCATTATAAGTGAAAAATTGACACTTGGCAGTTCATTTATGACAGCTGTTATGAAAAAACTTGCTGACAAAGAAAACTAGACAACCAATTTAACCCTTTTTGTGCTGTGGCCAGCAAATTCTGCCCTAAAATTTCAATGGTGTACAATAAAAGAACAAGGAACAGCAAGATTTACTTCCATGGATCTATAATAGGTACATGATAGTGCTGTAGCTTAGAAACAGAACTAGTCTCAAAATTACCAGACTGAAGGTTTAAAACTTAGCCAGACACAAACCAGACTAACAGTTAAATTACATCAACTCGGTAATGGAGGTCCGGTAGAAAAAAAAAGTTGTCATTTTGTCATCTCTTAACACTCAGCAATTGTATTTTTTTTTTTAAATTGTGTGTATATTTACATGTCTGCCTCGAGTGTATTGCAATGCGTTTAAAAGCCCTCTAAGGAAAAGAACAGAAATTTATTGGTGTCAAAATTTCAGTGATGGATTGAAAAATGTTCCTTAATTAGTTATCAGACTGGTCCAGAACTTTCAAAAGTTAACAAGCCCAGGATTTTGGGGTTACGAGCTACCGCACTAGTACAATAATTGTGAAGTTTGTCTCCAGAGAAGATATTTTATGCTCAATTTGACAATGAAACATAGAATTAAAATTGAAATTTACAGCTGAAAGCATGTTTCTGACAATTGTTCATAAGCTTAGTGGCAAGGGAGGGCTTAAGAAGGTACTTACTCTGCCGTCGTCAGAGCAGCTGGCTAGGTAATCCCCATTCATATCCAAACTGACCTGGTTTACGGTGGTCGTGTGCTACAGGGAAAAAAACAAAAACAAATACACACATATCAATCATATGTGAAAGGATTTGAATCAACTTGCTATGACAATGTCCATCTCATGTAATTCTGCATAATACCAACCAGATGTTGTATTTGTTGACACTTATCTGGCAGAAGATATCCTGCAATCATTGGTTCTTCTGCTTCATAACAACTTTTTCACGTCTTCCCACCTTTTTAAGTTGCATAATATGTTGATTTCCATTATCCTTTTGAAAGAGCAATATTGTAAAAACTCTGGGGACTGCAGCCCCAACATTTTTGAGCAGGTATGTTTCATAATACTTAATATGTAGTAGACTTGATAATATGCTTGTTTTTATGCTAAGCCCCTACCCCTTCCCTAACTTTCGAAAATGCTCTGTGGCCCCTGAACAGGTCTATGTAATGCACCATTCAACAAATTTAAAACAAATATCCAACAACCATCCCCCAAATGGGAGGAAGTTTCTCAATTCTTCCAAACCAAAACTGAACATCAACATCAAATGCATATCCAATGCATTAAATGGGATTCCATCAAGCCTGACGAGGGCAGGCTCTAAAGGATTGCACATAGAATCTCCAACAAAACCATCTTTCAACTTACCTTGGTAAATTCTTTCCCACTGATGTTGTTGCCTTGGTGATCCAATACATGTAAGACTCCCCAGTGAGTACCCACAGCAAGAAACTGTTAAAAAATATTACACAAAGGAAATAGCACATCTGTTTGATACTTACATGAACAATGAAGTACAGAATTACATTTTGTCGTCTCAGAGAGAATAGTGACAAGAAAATTGGAATGAAACATGTTGAATATCATATCATATATACATGTACATGTATGCTAGATATGATAAAGATACGTTAATGAAATAGTACGAACGGAGAGTGATTTAGGGGTCCGCTCGCTATTCATAGAAAACCACTATTCATTTAACACGCGTTATGAATAGCGACCCTTAAGAATAGTTATGGATAGTGTCCTTATGAATGGAGATCCTTATGAATAGCGAGGTAATTTGTCTATGGTTTGCTCGCAATTTAGAAGGACCGCTATTCATTTAGTCACGCCTTATTGTTAAACGGTCCTTATGAATAAGTGGTCCTTATGAATAGCGGTCCTTATGACTAGCGAGGTTACCCTATTTAGTTTTGCAAAGCTCCAAAAGAGTTCTGGTAGATTTGGACAGACCTCCAGCAAACAGGATAGGCAATTTCAAAAGAGTTCCAGTTAACAGAAAAAAAAACATATTTCAGTAATTTCACACTGTCATGCAGGTTGTGTAATTTGCAGTTCTTAATCAACAAGCACCAAATCACCTTTGTATGTACAGCCAGGTAGCTTGCTGCATCTGTGTTGAGGATATCCTCCAGTGTATTGCTTATTCTCTCATACTTGAGTTTAGGTTCGTCTGCTTCCTCTCCAATTTCATCATCATCATCATCATCATCCTCCTCGTCATCCTCCTCATCATCGTCATCATCTTCTTCATCCTCCTCCTCTTCGTCATCCTCCTCTTCTGGCCGCCTCTCTTGTCTCTCCTTGTCTGCCCCTTCCTCTCTAGGCATGGGAAGAGCACCAAGCTGTTCCTGAACCTGAAAGATATATATGTTTAGCCCGTTAGGCCAATTAGAATTGATTTTTAGTTCCTTGGCCCCTCCCACTTTCTCCTTTTTTCCAGCCAACCTCTTTTTTCTTTTCTTTAAAAAAAAAAAGTTATTTGATATTTTAATTGAAAAATGAAAGAAATATGAATCTGAGGAAATATAGACAATGAGGTAACAAAAATCAGTAATATAATGCAATTTCACCAGCATGGAAAATGAAAATTAATTATCGAGAAAATCTGTGTATACTTTTTATGTGAGGGACTTACCCTTATGCAAAAATATATGGAGCTCTCCCTGTCTTATTCTAAATTTTATTGTTTTGGTGCAATCAAATAACAATATTTTATCAACAAAATTCAAGAGGAAACAGGGATTTTGTTTGTAAAGTTGTTATAGAGTGTATCAAGGCTTCACACTTGCTGATATTCTGAAGGTCAAAATTAATTTTTGTGGGATCCAGAGTGATTTTCTTTTCTTTTATCCAAAATTACTAATGCATTTGTTTGTTGCTGTTATTGGTTTTTGAGGGGGGGGGGGGGGGGGGCGGGATATGAGTGCATCTGGTCTCTGTAAGTGTTGAACCCGGCTTGTATCTTTGTATTTACAAATTACAAACAAGGTAACATTGTTACATACCTAATTAGGAGCTATACTTCTCCACCTTAAATCAGCAAATTCTGCTGTAGGAGTCTCCATTTCAGATGACACATACATGTAGTCAATATTTTTTTACAGAGAATGGGGGGGGGGGCCAGTAAGTGCTTCTACATCTTCCCTTTCCTTCCAATGAAACTTGTTGAATTGTGCACGCAAAAAAAAAAAATCATCATTTCATTAACCCTTCATTCACTGCACTAAGTGCAATTAAAACACAAGAGAAAGTTTTTTTTTTCTTTTCATTTATGTTAAAGATTAAATAATTTTTTTTTTTAAACTGTTCAAACTATTAAAACGTTTGAGGAAGATGAGACTATAAACTGTCCAAATTAAAAAATATCATAAGTCAAATACATTTTTGCTGAACAACTTACAATTTAATTGATTAGCTTCTTCAAATTCAAACAACATCTTTTCACATCAATTAACTAATAGAGTCATGACAACACCAAAAATTCTGTCTCTTGTTTGTTAGCTCTTCACTTAGAGACAAAAACGCTCGTATCACTCTGCTGTGCAAACTGACTACGCGCCGACGAGTAGTTGAAAAAATTGCTATAATTTTATTTTTCCTCATATATCTAGATCTACATATTATTATTGAATTGGTTAGGCCTACATTACACAGTGCGCATGCACAATCCCGCAAAGACAATGCCATAGCCAGATAGCTTCCTGCGTAGAAGCAAGATGCAATGTTTCAGGTGGATTTTATTCACAACATTTTCGGCATCGAATGGTTCGTGATTCCTCAACAAGTATGGAACTTTCTGATTATGAATCCCAAACTGTCAAACCAGTCCACGACTGGTGACATTATGGTAGTGTGTACGTAAGTCAATGTGCATTCGGTTTGAACAGCCATGACAGCAGAGAGATACAAGCGTTTCTGTTTCTAAGTGAAGAGCTAACGAATGAGAGACAGAAATTTCGGTGTAACAACAGTCAACAGTAACACCGTCGACAAGTCATGAATTTGTGAAATGATGACAGTTGACACTGACACTCAGTTACGATTATCATTATATGCCTCATTGGTTATTCATCTGGACCACTCATAGCTACATTCCTATACTTCGTGTGTATAATGTAGGCAGTCATACACCTCTTTTTAACAACTTTTTAAAACACCACTGCACAAAAGTCACAAACATTCACTCAAAATCGGCATTTAATTTACAAAAACCGACCACTAAATATCCAAGAAATACAATAAATTCAACTCACCGATGTTGGAAAAGATATTTCCAAAAATCAAATCCGTAATTTACTGTTGATTCTCGCGAAACGAGCTATCGGAGTCATTGTGTACATTTCCTGGTCGCCGCGGGCGCTGACATCTCCCTAAAAGAGTTTTGTCCTTAAAAATTCGGTCCCTATGTGGCATACACGGAAAGTCACGAGTTTCTGTGTGCGCGATCGTAAAGATCGATGTGCGCTTGCGATCCCGAGTTTCTTCGTGGACAAAAATTTTATTGGCCGATTTTAGTCTAAGACATCGGCAGTATGTAAACAACACGCGATCGCGAAACAAATCGGCGGGGATTTCTCCGGTTTTGGACAAGATTTTGACTTTGGATTTTGCTGAAAATATCAAAAGTTCTTTCTAACCACTCATAGCTACATTCCTATACTTCGTGTGTATAATGTAGGCAGTCATACACCTCATCTTTTTAAAACACCACTGCACAAAAGTCACCAATATTCACTCAAAATCGGCATTTAATTTTCAAAAACCGACCCCAAAATATCCAAGAAATACAATAAATTCAACTCACCAATGTTGGAAAAGATATTTCCAAAAATGAAATCCGTAATTTACTGTTGATTCTCGCGAAACGAGCTATCGGAGTCATTGTGTACATTTCCTGGTCGCCGCGGGGGCTGACATCTCCCCAAAAGAGTTTTGTCCTCAAAAATTCGGTCCCTATCACTATGAACATGACGAACAAAGAAGCGGACAATTTATGCAGCTCCTCATTGTACCCTTCACAATTGCACTGGTTAACAAAAGAACATCCATTCATTGCTATCCTGCAAAAATATGTAGAACAGGTGTCACATAATAGCAGTGAAGGGATGTCCTTTTGTCTACTAGAGCTATTGTGGAGGGTACAATGAGGAGCTGCATAAATTGTCCGCTCTCTTTGTCATCGTGTTCATAGTGTATGGCGTACACGGAAAAGTTCCGATTTTCTGTGTGCGCTTGCGATCCCGAGTTTCTTCGTGGACAAAAATTATATTGGCCGATTTTAGTCTAAGACATCGGCAGTTTGTAAACAACACGCGATCGCGAAACAAATCGGCGGGGATTTCTCCGGTTTTGGACAAGATTTTGACTTTGGATTTTGCTGAAAATATCAAAAGTTCTTCCTAACGGCCATTTGAGGTAGGAGTGAGATTTTTAAGGGCTGAATTTGAAAGCAAGTATTTAAAATATTTATCTTATTTTTCCCCCCATACCTTTAGTACATGCGACAGAAAATACCAACTATTTTACAGTAATGTACCCGTGAGTGTTTCTAACGGCCATTTGAGGTAGGAGTGAGATTTTTAAGGGCTGAATTTGAAAGCAAGTATTTAAAATATTTATCTTATTTTCCCCCCATACCTTTACTACACGCGACAGAAAATACCAACTATTTTTGCATTTTGTATTCGTAGTGGTCAATATGACCACTATTCGTGGTGTGATCCACTCATAGGTACATGCCATTGCCGACTGTGCAGTAACGCAGCCAACACACATCCCATACCTAAACTGCATCACTGTGCATTTTTGGCTATATTTAATTGAAACTCATATATTGCAGTTTACTTAAATCCAGTCCTATACTTCGTGTGTATAATGTAGGCAGTCATACACCTCATCTTTTTAAAACACCACTGCACAAAAGTCACCAATATTCACTCAAAATCGGCATTTAATTTTCAAAAACCGACCCCAAAATATCCAAGAAATACAATAAATTCAACTCACCAATGTTGGAAAAGATATTTTCAAAAATCAAATCCGTAATTTACTGTTGATTCTCGCGAAACGAGCTATCGGAGTCATTGTGTACATTTCCTGGTCGCCGCGGGCGCCGTCATCTCCCCAAAAGAGTTTTGTCCTCAAAAATTCGGTCCCTATGGCGTACACGGAAAAGTTCCGATTTTCTGTGTGCGCGATCGTAAAGATCGATGTGCGCTTGCGATCCCGAGTTTCTTCGTGGACAAAAATTGTATTGGCCGATTTTAGTCTAAGACATCGGCAGTTTGTAAACAACACGCGATCGCGAAACAAATCGGCGGGGATTTCTCCGGGTTTGGACAAGATTTTGACTTTGGATTTTGCTGAAAATATCAAAAGTTCTTCCTAACGGCCATTTGAGGTAGGAGTGAGATTTTTAAGGGCTGAATTTGAAAGCAAGTATTTAAAATATTTATCTTATTTTTTCCCCCATACCTTTAGTACATGCGACAGAAAATACCAACTATTTTACAGAAATGTACCCGGGAGTGCTATCGGAGTCATTGTGTACATTTCCTGGTCGCCGCGGGCGCTGACATCTCCCCAAAAGAGTTTTGTCCTCAAAAATTCGGTCCCTATGGCGTACACGGAAAAGTTCCGATTTTCTGTGTGCGCGATCGTAAAGATCGATGTGCGCTTGCGATCCCGAGTTTCTTCGTGGACAAAAATTATATTGGCCGATTTTAGTCTAAGACATCGGCAGTTTGTAAACAACACGCGATCGCGAAACAAATCGGCGGGGATTTCTCCGGGTTTGGACAAGATTTTGACTTTGGATTTTGCTGTAAATATCAAAAGTTCTTCCTAACGGCCATTTGAGGTAGGAGTGAGATTTTTAAGGGCTGAATTTGAAAGCAAGTATTTAAAATATTTATCTTATTTCCCCCCCATACCTTTAGTACATACGACAGAAAATACCAACTATTTTACAGAAATGTACCCGGGAGTGTATGATCCTAATGGTCAATATGACCATTGCTTGCTGATGTGGTGTGATCTGGACTCTGGAGTAACTTACTTAGTTTATGACTTATTATGTGGTGTCAAAATCCTAACTTGTTAGTCATATGCATGTGACTGAACTATTTTCTTCCATAAAAACATAATCCTTTCCTTTTCTACATGTATGTTCCACCACTGTCTCACTCACTGTCCATTCCTGAGCCTCTGACTAGTCTGAGTCTGAGGTATGCAGAGTCAGAGATAAGATCTCATTCTCAATACCGGTACACAGAAATAAACACACGGGACCACACATAAATTAACAACAAGAAATAACACGCAATTATAGACTTGTTTTCAATCTCAAATGCATTTTCAGACTATTCTAGCTTTAGAATATATATGAAATTTGACCATCAAGCATTTCACTTCAGATTTTTCTACGCTGGCCTTAAAACACTTTAATAATATTTACCTCAGTCACACCTCCTCCATCCATCTTGAGCTACTGAATATTCATGACCATGTGAAATTATTCTGCCGCGTATTTCTAATTTTCTGTCAAATCCTAAAATAATCATACCGCACTCATATTCATGAATATTTGATAATAAACGTATTGATATCTTTCAGATTTGCACGGATTTAAGGTCTTAAAAGATATTTAAAACTGTTTATTTATGAACTTTTTTGTGTGCGGAGGGGTATTTTTCATTCTTGGCGAGTCTTCGCTAGATATATTTACATACAGAATGAAGCTTTGGGATTACGATTGCTGTAATACAACACCGTACAACCATTTTCTCACGTTCAAAAGGCTCGAAATTTGGTAAGATAAATACCTTGAATATTCTTTTCTTATTTATTCCGTTCAATATCATGTATAAATACTGCAGTGAAAAACAGAAATATGAAATGCTCGATTTATTAGCATAATTTATCTTCTGTTGCACGTGCATTTATTGTGATTTTATTTTATGAAAATCAGGATTGTGTGAAAGAGCAGCATCAATAATCGAGGGGTCCCAAGTAATTTTTTATCAGCCAGGGTCCAGACAAATAAGTTGCCATCGCCAACCTACTGAGGTCAAGTGAGGAAAGTGAGACACATATATTTGAATTTATCATGTCACTAGATTATGCCTTTGTCAGAGATAGTATCTGTTGAGCCAGCGAGCGGTGAGTGGATTAATTTATTAGGAAAATGATTTGATTGTAATTAATGTGTGCCCTCTCTCTTTTCATTGAATTAGCATAATTTATCTATTCTGAAGATATACATCTGATATATATTTTTACTTTGTTATTAGTGATGTTGATAATATTTTTTATATAAATCATCATACCATTATCAGTTTAGATCATAATCATGATGCAAAGGTCATTTTATTATCCAGCAACTCGACTGAGGCAGGGTTTATAATATGCCGGCTGCTGACAACTATGATCTGCACGTTTGTGCCACTGTAATTGTGTGTGCTTTGTGTCTTGGCCTTGCGTCAACACATATGGGTGGCTTTTCTTGTCTGCACTGCAGTCTAAAGAGTAAAGTGGCTTGCTAGCTCGGAAGGCAAGCCAGGCATGATATTGTTTGGGCTGGCAGTGCTCTGTTTGTGTGGGTGATGAGAATTTCTTTGTTCAGTCCAAGCTACTGTGTAGACTTCAACGTTAATGATGTATTTCACTGCATCAAATCCAATGTCTTCACTGCGCTTCATTGTTATATCTTGGCTTTGTCATATATTTCTCCATTTTAACTTTTATTTAATTTGACAATTTAAAGTGGAATATCTGTAACTTAAACATTAATATATTTGTGGTGTGCAATGTATATTAGCTGAATTAGTTGTTTTGAGATCTAGCAGTTTGACACATTTTTCTCTTATGAGAGGTGATATACATGTAGTTTGCAACTAGATATTTTTTTTTAAATTGAATCATATGTTGATCAGTCCAGAAAACTGAATCCTGCATCACACAACTGTGAGGGGAAAATAATGATGATTATTAATGGTAATAGTAATGATAGTAACAGTAATAATATTGGTATTAATATAGTAGTATGTCAGTAATGATGATGATAATAATAATGGTTATAATGATAATAATAATAGTAATAATAATAATAATAATAATAATTATAATAATAATTATAATAATAATGATAAGGATAACGATAATGATAATGATAATAATGTTAGTGATAGGCCTATATGATGATGATAATAATGATAATGGTAATAATAATGATAATTGTTATTACTTCGCAGGATGCATGTATATGCTGCTTGGGACAGCACATATTCTGCGAAAGGTCATGCACTAGAATATAATGGTGAATTACAAAGAAGATGAGGACTTGTTGAATTTTTAAAACAAAAACATTAAAAAAGTACCCCTAGATTTCTGGATGAAGTCTGGTTCCTTTTTTATTTACCAACTGAACATTGGGTTGTGGACAAATCGACAATGATAATAATTATAGTAATAGTAATAACGATAATTGTAATAATAATTTACCTAACTACCTAACCTAACAATAGGATGAGATAAAAGGTTTCGCCCTAAGTCGCAGTTAGAGTTATAATAATAATTATAATGATAATAATAATAACAGTAGGCCTATTAATAATAATGAGTAAAACATATTTCTGACATCTAATCTATTTATTTCTTCCATACAATAAGTAACAAAAAAAATAGTAACAGTAACATTTTCTTTTGAAAATAGTATCAATAACAACAGTAACACCTAGACTACAAGTATAACTATAACAGACAGTAATTATACGTGTGCATTATATGTACATGTGTAATGATAAGAAAGGGCTACAATATTTGGAGATGAACAAACAAGACCTTGTTTGTGTATACATTACAGTCATATGTGCTATTCAGCAAGCCAGTGCAATGGTCTACATGTACCATAACCCACTGACTACGGTACTGAATTCTCGAATTCCCATAGCGTTAATACAGGAACCACCCTGTTCCCATATAGGCAATGGTTGAATTTCTTGTGAAACGTATTGGATTGCATTTTTAGGCTCTGTATGCATTATTAGCTCCTTGTCTGAATTTTTCCTTAGTATCATGCATGCATGTACATAGAAGGAATTTCCATTTTTATGTAAGTTTATTTAAATTTATAATTTAATTTGCTTTAAAGAGCATTTATAGCCAATACATGGTACAGATGACCCTAAAATGACCCCAATTTGTACGCATGTGTGCATCGTGGTGCATATAAATGACAACGTATAAAGGTCAATTGTAATGTACTTGGTACAAATCACTTTTGCTTTATCTGCACATATGCAAATTGTAATTACGAACTAGCTTATTGGGTGTTAAATTGCATTTTATAGGCCATTTGGAAGCTAATAATGTATGTATAAGCACTAATATTGTAAACTTTGGAGTAAGTCTATTGATGCAGTATGAGAGAAACTCCGCTCTGCTTTGACAAAAGAAATCAACTCTCAACGGAAATTTGTCAAAAAATTAAAGGAAAAACAACTGAAAACAGAAAAAGTTTAGACATTAAGGGTACATAGAACATTTACTCATGAAGGCCAGTCCATGTTTTACATTTTATGCAGAACTTAGTGTATGGAAGATTTTCTGTGTATTTTTAACAAGAAAAATATGAAATTCATGCAATTTCAGAGTTGCTTCCTTTTGTCAAAGTAGGGCAGAGCTAAAATGTCTTGTCTTTGCTCAGTATTTGGCAAATTTTTGCTCAGTATTTGGCAATTCTTCATGAAATCAATATTGAAAGTGTCTAAAAAACATTAAGGGCAATTTTTTAAAATCAATTACTAATTGATTTAGACTAGGTATTTGCAAAGTATACATGGAATAACCCCTGCTCCTATCAAATACAGTACCAGTCAGCATTCATTGACTACACTTTAACACTATTCAAGCCAGAACAATGGGATTATTGGACGAAATCTATTGTTCTGGGCTGAATAGTGTTAAAGTGTAGTCAATGAATGCTGACTGGTACTGTAGCCATCCAGATCAGTGCCCACATCATTACATGTATATGTGACCCTCCACCACAAAATGACCAGTAAGTCGCAATGGGAGTTTTAGAGTAAACTGCTGGAAAATGTGGTTTGGGGTGGAAATTTAAGTTTAAATTTTTTTGTATTTTCTGAAAGTTCATTTATTATTCTACCATCTGACAAAATTTCAGGTTAAAATACCACATGGATATATGTTTTTACTCTTATTCAAAATGACTATGCTTTCCTGCACATTCAAACTTTGTGTGTCCACTTGCTGGGATTGTACTTCACATCGCTTTCTAGTATAGCTTAAAAACTATGCACTGTCTGATATTCAAAATCTGAAGAAACAAAAAAATATATTTATTCTGAAGGTATGGAAAGTTCCAACCCAATCCAATGAGTACTTCAGAGTGTAGGCTAGGAGTTTTGACTCAACCTTTTGTGCAACAAACAATAGGACACAGATTAGGCGCTCTTAAATGGTTACTCTTCTTTAGAGCCCATTTTCTCTATTGTATTGGTCATTAGCCTGTATGGCACGTTGACATTCTCAATGTAATTTCAAGGCTTTGCTTAGTCCATACAAGACAAGTTATATCATTTTAAAGCTTAGAATCTTCAAACTCTATTGAAAATTTAAAAACCCAAATTTCCGACTTATTGGTCGTTTTGCGGTGGAGGGTCACATATCATGTCCAGAAATTTCTTCTAGATTTCTTTTACTTTTTAACATTGAGTGAGTGCAATTTGTGAGTGTTACACTGGGATTTTAACCCATTGCCTACGGGAACCGGGTGCTCCCTGTATTAACCCTATGGGAATGGGAGAATCCAGTATGCAACGGGTTAAATTGAAAGTCTACATAATGTAATTACATATAGGCCTATCATTGTAATCAAGTATACAAACATGGGTTACAGCTGGTATGTAAAGTGTTGGTCAAATGTATTTACATGTACATGTAGTTGGCACAGAACAAATTGATGAATCAGTTGGTGTCAATAGCCTTGAAAGGTATGTGATAGAAACAAAACTGAGTCTACATTCATTTTGATGGCATGGGTACTTATCCCACTGCTGCCACCACATCAGTAATGGAAAAAAAACTTGCCCGTCATTTTGATGACATTTTTTTTATTTATTTATTTATTTAATTTCCAAGAACATATAATAACATGACAACAATTTTCAAACAAAAATAACAACATAAGTGTAACATAAACAACAACCAATGCCTGGGGATTACCTATAAGAAATGATGATTTCTGTTTAAAGGCTCTCCTCATTGGTTGTTTTAATACAAACTAATACAATCAATAGTTGGCAGTATGTGGCAGCAATAGAAATTAAAAAAAAAAAAAGAAGCATAACAAGACTGTGGCATTCGCCAGTTAATCATGGGACATCATGGTCATGGGCATGGGCTTGTATCCCACCACTGCCACCACATTAGTAGTGAAAGAGTCTTCAGTCATTTTGATGGCATGGGCTTGAATCCCACCACCGCCACCACATCAGTAGTGAAAGAGTTGAAGACGAAAAGTTGATCAGTTGTCTCACGATGTGCAAACGAGGAAAGCTACGACGGTTCGATCGCTACTGCTAGTCTTCGTCAGGCAATGAGCATAGACTTCGCTGCACGCGTGTTATATAGCAGCGGCGGGGATCCGGGGAGCCAAGGTGCGTGCTATTGTTTGTCTCTACTCGGGCGCTGTGACTGGTCGGTGCCGCTGGCCAATCACCGGACACGATGTCATTGTTGCACCCCGCCGGTGCGGGGGCGGCGCTGTCTTTAACTGGTTCCAACCGCTTAAACACGCGCGCAGTGAAGTCTATGCTCATTGCCTGACGAAGACTAGCAGTAGCTTTCCTCATTTGCACATCGTGAGACAACTGATCAACTTTTCATCTTCATCTTTCACCACGATGAACCTCTTCCTAACCAGTGAAAGAGTTGCCAGTCATTTTGATGGCATGGGCTTGAATCCTACCACCGCCACCACATCAGTAGTGAAAGAGTCGTCAGTCATTTTGCTGGCATGGGCTTGTATCCCTCTACCGCCACCACATCAGTAGTGAAAGAGTCGTCAGTCATTTTGATGGCATGGGCTTGAATCCCACTACCGCCACCACATCAGTAGTGAAATAATTGCCTGTAGTTTTGATGGCATACATGTATATAGGTTCATATCCCATTGCTGCCACCAAATCTATAATGAAAGAGTCTGTAGGGCTATTCTCCAAAACGTGTGCAAAAGTGTGATTTTTGTGTCGCCAGCATGTTCATAGTTTAAATCGCTATTTTGTCCCTTGGAAATCAACTTTTTTTTGTTAAATCATCCTAGAGGCTTGACCTCTAAAATATATATCATCAGAGCTACATGTATCAGGACACCCAGGATAATAGCAGGAGTTTGATATCACCTGAAAAACCCCATGTCGCCAGGAAAGGAAGTGCTCCACAAGTTCTTACTCATTAAAATATCATTCAAAATTAAGTCTTTTGTACGTCATTCCATTGATCTTTAAGTGCCTTAATGAGAAATAATATTACATAACAATATGAGGTTTTCATATTTCTCTTGGTACGTTACACTCTTTTGATCCTCAGAGAAGGTCAAAGTAATGCCGCATAGCAGTGTAATTGAATGAGTTAAACAGAGTCAACCTCAGCATACATGTAAATGGCACCATGATATTATCAAATCTCTAGTTACAAAATTATATAGAGGTCCAACCACTTGGAAAACTACTGTTACGATGAGCTAATATCAGATACGTTACTTCAACTTTGTTTCATTAAGAAAAAAGTATGCTGTAAATGAACGCAAGGCTCAGGTACTTTTTAATACTTTTGATAATGTTTAATCACACACCGGAAATTACATAAGAAATTTATTAATTTTCTGAGAACAGTGTGAGAAAAGAAACGGCACATCAGATGCGTTACAATCAAATACGTTACTGATTGAATGTATCAGGCAGCATGATCAACGCAAAGCACTTTGGCGAACATATACTTTTCGGACCGCGTGCTCTACTTTTTGTAAGAATACATGTGGATCTGTGTGCTCTTATTGCCAAATATAGGTACGGTAACATATCTGATCATATCAGATTAGCAATGCTTCTGACAAGATATTTATTTCTCATTTTATAACCCGTATCTACAAAATATGTATGTCTATATATTATGTAATTATTAATAATGAAATTTTAACATCTTCTACTGACACATTCCCTATCTTCTCTCTCGATCCTTTCATTTTTCCTCAATTCTTTTCTGATCAGGGGGTAACGTACATGTATCTCATGACATAATTATGTATTGCTCATTTGTCGTTTATAATTTTCTTGAGACATTATTTATTACAGGAACAATGGGAAATGGAATTTATGCATATTATTTTCATAAAAATCTTCTCCAACTTCATATTTACCGTCTTCCGTTCCGTAACTGCAAATTTCAGAACTATCTCAGAAAAAACATTACAGTTTTATGTTTTATTGTTGTATTCATATTTTACATATATGAAATCTTTGATGTTGAAATTTTGTCATTTGTACAACTCTAATTGCACACTTTTTTCGGAGAATGGCCCTGTAGTCATTTTGATGGCATGGGCCTGTATCCCCACCACTGCTCTCACCATGTCTATAAGAAAGAGTCACCAGTCCTTTCTCTTGGAATAGGTTCATATCCCATTGCTGCCACCAAATCAGTAATGAAAGAGTTGTCAGTCATTTTGATGGCATGGGCTTGTATCCCATTGCTGCCAGCACATCAGTAGGGAAAAGTCGCCAGTCATTTTAAGGCACGGGCTTGTATCCCACCACTGGCACCATGTCAATAAGAAAGAGTCACCAGTCGTTTTGATGGCATAGGTTCTTATCCCACTGCTGCCACCACATCAGTGATGGACAAAAATATTGCCTGTCGCTTTGATGGCATGGGCTTGTATCCCACCACTGCCACCACATCAGTAGTGAAAGAGTCTTCAGTCATTTTGCTGGCATGGGCTTGAATCCCACCACCGCCACCACATTAATAGTGAAAGAGTCGTCAGTCATTTTGATGGCATGGACTTGTTTCCCACTACCGCCACCACATTAGTAGTGAAAGAGTCATCAGTCATTTTGATGGCATGGGCTTGTTTCCCACCACCGCCACCACATCAGTCGTGAAAGAGTCGTCAGTCATTTTTTATGGCATGGGCTTGTATCCCACCACTGCACTCACCATTTCAATAGGAAAGAGTCACCAGTCACTTCTCGTGGAATAGGTTCATATCCCACTGCTGCCACCAAATCAGTAATGAAAGAATTGTCAGTCATTTTTATGGCATGGGCTTGTATCACATTGCTGCCACCACATCAGTAGGGAAAGAGTCACCAGTCATTTTTAATGCATGGGCTTGTATCCCACCACTGGCATCATGTCAATAAGAAAGAGTATGGGCTTGTATCCCACCACTGGCATCATGTCAATAAGAAAGAGTCACCATTCGTTTTCATGGCATACAGTAGGTTCATATCCCACTGCTGCCACCATCTCACTAATAAAAGAGCCACCATTCATTTTATGTTTTCAGTTTACCAAATCAGTTTCTTTTCCACTGCTTCTCGCTTTTCACCTGAATCCCTGTTATGCTTGTTTTGAGGTAGATTTCTTTTTACAGGTTGTAATGCTTATTTTCATTTATGAACCTGAATGTTAATGTACTGGGATGGTAATGTATTAACTCTTTACATTAAAATTTGCACTTATCATTCTAGAAATATAATAAAGTAACAATATCACTAAATGGTGACAATATTCTTTATAAAAACCTGTTTGGGAATTATTGCTGTTCTGCTTAAGGAATTCTGATATTTCTGTCATGAGAATTATGGACATGAAGAGAAGCTTAATTGTTGATTATCATTGTGCACTGTACTCTATTGACCAAATCAGTGGGATCATTAAGGTCCTCTTAGAGGAAATCCTCCCTTTTAATAGGAAGTCTTTTAAAAAAACATATAATAATAATGAACGGAATGAATTAATAGATAAGTAAATAAATAATAAATATATGAATTAATTTAAATAAAATGCTTTCTGTGAATATGATGTTAATTCTGCCCTGTTACAAATAATAATTTAATATTGTGCAGTGCACTACTACTGGTGATTAGATTCAAATTCAGTTCGTAAATCTGAGAAGTCTATACATGCATGGGCCTGTGTGGTGTAAATGCAAGACTTGGTGATCAAATGCAAATTTCTCTTCAGGTTGCTCCTCTCATCTTGTTCTCTTGGGATCCCCATTTGCGCCCATCCAATCTAGCTCTGGCCGAAAGCCACAAATGTCACCCGATATCCCATGTTATTTAGCCGGAGCTGCTGCCACTGACATTTCCGCCTGGTATCTGTATCAAGCAAGTGTTTCCTTTCTTTAGCTTTCCACAAGAGATTCTTCCATCTATTTCTGTAATTGTGTGTGAAAAATAAGAGGTGTGATGCATACATGTAGCAGCTCAGTGGTCAGGGTAGTGGTCTTGCAACAGGTTTAGGATTCTAAGCCAAGTCGGCCTGCTCACTGCTGAGTGCTTTGGTGTCCTGAAGTGTTGATCTTTTTCTTTCCCTCAAATATGAAAAGTCATACATGTAGGTCCTCTACTCCTCTTGTTATTTATCAATATACTTACTAGTCCCAGGTAAATAAGCATCAGATGTACATGTATACCTGACATATCAGCATATACCGTAATGTCACCAGTCGTGGACTGGTTGGACAGTTTTGGATTCATAATTATCAGAAAGTACCATACTTGTTGAGGAATCACCAACTATTCGATGCCAAAAATGCTTGTGAATAAAATCCACCTGAAACATTGCATCTTGCTTCTACGGCACGAACGCTTCTGAGGGGCTTCTGCTGCTCCAGTGTCGCCGCACTGTGCACCAGTTGTGCCGCACCCTGAGCCAATGATATTGCAAAGGGAAGGATTAACCTAAGAGAAATCACTCTGTTGTAAAAATATTCACTCAGTACACGGTGCGCTACTACATGTAAACCATACGCAGGAAGCTATCTGGCTATGGCATTGTCTTTGCGGGATTGTGCATGCGCACTGTGTAATGCGCTTGTCGGGCTTCCTACGTCATGATTTGTGTGTTGTAGGAATGGTGCGTCAAGACTGGAGCATATAGCATCTCGACGAGACAGCCAACTTTGAACAAAGATAATTTGTTTCCAAACTATTTATCATGCAAACAAATTGTCTGGCCAACATCTATGGAACTTAAGCTCTGTTACATCGAAAACAGATAATATAGTACATATTATTTATTTTGATTCAGTCTGCTAAAGAGGTAGTTCTTTTTTTCTTTTTGGAAACGAACTTTTCCAGCCGTCATTCTGTGTGCGATGGACAGCCTGTGAAACGTCACATAGTTGTCCCTTATTTATTGTGGTAAAATAACTGCTAGCCAATCGCATCCATTCATTGCGCTCCAGAGAGACTAGGGCAGTTGACGTAGGGCGTTGCAGCAATGAAGCTGTATTACAAGGGTGCGCCACGGCTGGTGACATTACGGTATGTTACTTTACTGCAAAAGAACTAAAAAACACTTTTTCTCTTCTTGATATTATTGATATTGCCGATAAAAGAGAAAGAAAATATTGAAAGATAAAAAGAGAGTTACATCCCAATGAAAACAAAAATTCACTAAATAAAGTGCTTATATATAATAATAATAATAATAATAATAAATTGTTTCTTTTATAGCGCCATATCCGGTTCAAACTGATCAAAGCGCTTTACAAATTATATAAATCAATTAATACTAACAAGTTATACTGTAATATAACATAAATAGATGATTATAGCCAAAACATTAACAGCCTAGACACATGTACATAAATGGATGCCCAATACAAATCAATTATTAAATAGGTATGTTTTAAGACATTTCTTAAACAACTCCACGGATGCACTGGAGCGCATCTGACATGGAAGTTTGTTCCATACTGTGGGGCCACTGTATACAAAACTTCGCTCACCTAACTTTGTAATTGTTTTGGGCACTTGAAGGGCCGTAGTGTCTGTAGTTGAGCGAAGTTTGTATATGGACCTCCTACGACCCTGCAACAATGATGACAGGTATTGGGGGGCAGTATTTTGGTTACATTTATAAGCAAATAGTGCGATCTTGTATACATGTAGTATTCTTTTTGCGACAGGTAACCAGTGGAGTTGTCTAAGCAGGGGTGATGCATGGTCATATTTCCTAGCTCGAAGAATAACACGAGCAGCGCGGTTTTGAATTCGCTGAAGTCTCTCTCTAATATGCACATTAATATGTACATGTACAGTGTATACACACACACACACATCTTCAGTAGATGGTGAACTAGTATAATGTATAAAGTTGAAAATTTCTGTGACAGAGATTTTTAAAAATGGAGAGATACACAAACAGAATAGATCACTCCATTAGACACAAACAGAGTGATTTACTCTGTTTGTGTCACTCTCTAGTATAATGTACATGTATATGCAGGGAAATGTAACTCTTATGGGATGTTGCAAGAAAGTTGCAATCATGCAATTGCAAATCCCCCATTTGCAATCAATTGCAAATATGATACATGTATTTTAAATGGAACTTGCAATCAATTGCAAGACTTAATTGCGACTGATTTGGGGGATTTGCAATTGATTGCAACTTTCTTGCAACACCCCCTTAGTTACATTATTATTTTTGTGCTCTACATGTATATCATGCACGAAACACAAGAGCAAGGGATTTGCAACATAATAATTCACCCTTTGGACTACTATTGCAACAAATTTACTGATTTTTTAGTGTCCACAATGAAATGCTCTGTAGAATTAGGACAGCACATCTTGAACAACTCCTGCATGAAACAAACCTGAACTATCCTCGCAAGTTGAGAGGAGGATGAGGATGAAGATTAGGGTGGGGTAGTATGCAGCGAGGTTGAAACCTTAGGGACCCAGCTGACTTCCGGTAGTCCCTGCTTTCCAATCACGTCTCGCGACCCATCTTGCAAGTGTAGGCACTGCATATGAGGCAGATCTATGTAAACAGTGTCTGCCCCTCATTTTGGCCAGTCCTTCACATTCTAATTAAGGTTGAACCTCTATTGTGAGGTCACTGTGCAAAGGGGGCCACTTGTCCTTATATTTATGCTTCTCATATAGGGTATCATGAATATTCATTTGGTATTTACCATGAAGGCAAATGAAATCTGTATATGTCTATCCAAAACCGTCTCAAGCATCAAGCATCCTTTTTTTGTTAATAAGATATCTAAATGTGGATTTTTTTTTCAAGTGCACATGATCACATTTTGTGAATAAACCTGTCTGTATTTCATGCATACTGTATTTTGTATAAAAAAGCAAACATTTCTTTTTATGTAGGATGGATCAGATAACATGGAAAAGTGTGCACTTTTATAAGTTTGAAATTCATTTAAATTTAAGTCTAATATATTTATATATATTTATATATTTAAATATATTTTAAACTGAGACTACAAAGTTGAAAGAAATATGTTCTTCCACTTGTCCATAAAGGAAACCTTTAAGTTTTTCTACATTGTCCTAGATATCCAAAATGCAGTGAGAAATGAACTATTGTATTTAGATTTCTGTAGAATTACTTTGAAATTTAAATTGTCTTTAAAGAGAAGGTTGAGTTCTGAGAAAGGTGAAAAATAATTTTGTGAGCTTTCTTATTCCTTTTATGTCAGTATTGAGGTACATCATAGTAGAAATATAAAAGGATTGCTCTTCAAATGCCCTCTTATTCAAAATATGATGAGAAATAGCTGTGTTCAGGTCGAACATTCATGCTAGTTGTGTCTACTGTCCCAAATACTCATTTCTGTGTACAGTGCATGTACTTTTCAGCGAGATTGGGTCAATTTCTTATAATTTTGATGCTTCCCATACCTCACAGTATACACTAATTTTTATTTAGACATAATCAACCTTTCCCAGATGCTTTGAGACAATTTCTATCACGTAATCACGTGACCAGAATTCACCTTTCTTGTATTCATGCATTTGTTGATGAGCAATCAATTTCCAGCCTTTGAATAAGTATTTTTTTTCAAACCCTTCCATGTTTTACAATGAGATGGTGAACTCTGCAAAATCAACAATCATTGTAATGACACAAACACTTCCCTGGAAGCAACAAAAAAAAGTATAACCAAACATTCATTATTTATGAAATTTCATCAGAGCAATTTTGGACGCATCGCCGTGGGTAACCAATTTCCCTAATGCAGTGGCCGCAACTGTCAATTTTCAGGCAGGAGGGATGTGTATGGAAGATGCCCGGGATAGGCTGTCAAGCGGACTGTGTGTGCGCATCAGCGGAGCTATCAATAATTTACCCGCATCCCCCCATCCAGAGCCTCTTTCTCAATCGTGTTCAATCATTCATCTCAGCTTTGATTGGCAATAGAAAATGATGGTGGAATAAAAATACAGGATTCATTAGAAGAAAAGGAGGAGGAAGAAAGAGAGGGGCAGATGGAATGTGAGAGTGTAAGGACAGAGAGAGAGAGAAAGAGAGAGAAGAGAAAGAAGGGAGAATGGTGCAAGTATGCCTTTTATTTGTACATACAGTATACATTTGAATGAGAAAGAGAGAAAGGGGGAGATGAAGTGATGCAATACATTTACACCATAAGATTTTCAGAATATGAAAGAGGGAGTGAGAGAGAGAGGGAGAGGGAAAGGAGAGACAGACAGACAAAGAGAGGTAGAGTAAGATAAGCTATGCAACATTGTGCAGCATTCTTTTGATAAAAGATGAGAGAGAGAGAGAGAGACAAGGGGCCTGGTAGGCCGGCTAGAGCAGCAAAATTACTGGCTTTGTTGCGTCGATTGCTTTTTCATTGTGAAAGGCATGTTACATTGTTGCTTGGATGGGGTGTGAGCAATTACAGTTACAGACACGATATTTCACAAATCTCGCACTAACATTGCTGGGTTCCCTGTCATTGTGTTGTGGTTTAATTGAGTGATGGTTTCTTTTAGCCAATGCACATGATGGTGATTAAATATTTCATGCAGCAAATGCACAACGAATTGAAATGGGTTCCGTGTCTTTATATAGCCAAACAAAATGAGAAGTCTGTCTCTGGTTTGTGATAATATTCTTTAGTATCAATAACATTCATTCATGCCTCAGTGATTTGTGGTTAGCTTCTTTTCAGTTGAATCATTGGCACACAATCATCAGCCAATGTTTTGACAAATTATGATTAGTGCAATAATTTTTTACATGGCAGCCTTGTAAAAGTGTGTTTACAGGGGAGGGGGAGCTAGGGGCATGTATACAGCAATATATTTGACTGCCCTCCTCCCCCCCACCCCTGTAGTCTCTGGATATTTTTTTACATCTACAGGGCTGCACTCACCAAGCACCATGATATTCTGTGTAAAATTAGTTATTTATTTACAAAATGTGTTTTTGGTATTTGTTCTCACAAAGAAGATATTTCCTTTGTTTATTGTTTGTTTTAAACCAGATCTGCTTCATAGCTTTTCCTTAGTGATCTCCAAATCACTCTGGTATATAAAGTTGAGTACAGGCAGAATGTACACATGAATTTGTTTTCACATGAAATTCATTGTATTCCTTCTTTTTCCACAGCCTTTTAGAATTTTTCTGAGCTAAATTGCTCACCAATCCCTTGTATTTTTCTTCACTGTTTCAAACAAATAGAAAAAATATGCAAAATATAGACTACATGTACATAATATGAGCAGGGAGGGCATCTCTCCCGTGCAAAAATCTCCAAGTAGAGACAAAGCAAGAAGCAATCTCAGGAATCTTCCTTGCCTCCTTGAACCTGGCTGGATCGATGCAATCCAGCATCTTTTCCTCGTCCCTCGCCTCCGGCTCTCTTCCATTAGTATGCAATGGGAAGAGGTGAGCTCCCCCTGCACTCCGCAAATATCATGCGTGGGTTGCATTCAACTAGTGGACACATACATGTATGATGGCATGCATGCAGGCATCCCTTACCCTACCCCCCCCCCCCCCCCCCTCATCCCATCCACCTGCTTTCGGCCCATCCTGGGTTTCTCTTGGGCTCTTTCTCCCTTTCTCTAGATATTCCTTTTTTTCATCCGTGACCAATTCAGACTTTCTGCTGTGATATCACTCTTTTCTCTCTCTCTCTCCCCCTCTTTCTCTCTCTCCCCCTCTTTCTCTCTCTCCCCCTCTTTCTCTCTCTCCCCCTCTCTCTCTCCTTTCTCTGCTTTTCTTCAGCTATGGCTTGTCATATCTTTCTTATAGATTTCCTCTCTCTATCTCTCTCTCTCTTTTAAGCTCTCATTTTTGTTTTTTATTTGCTCAGAAATTTGTATTAATTTTCAGTTTATGGTAAATTTGGTAAGTTATCTCATTTTTATCTTAGCCACTTCTGTCTTATCTTTTTTTTTTTTGGTCTCCCTCCTTCTCTTCCTTCCTCTCTCTATTTATTTGTGGACAATTCTTGCACATCCATATATTCAAAGCCATGCATGCTCCTATTTTCGGCTCTCCACCTTAACCTTTCTCTCTATTCTCCCCTCTTCTCTGTTCATTGTATATATAGACTCTCTTCTTGTCCTCTTTTTCTCACTTTCTAAGCTCTTTTTTCCCGCCCTCTCTTGTAAATCCATCCGTCCCTCCCCCTCCCCCTTCACAAAGACCTTCTCTTTCCCCTCTCTTTCTCCTCTCTTCTTCCTTTCTGTCTCCTCTCTTCTTCCTTTCTCTCTCTTGCTCTCTCTCTCTCTCTCGCCCTCTCTCTCTCGCTCTCTCTCCATTTTGTAAAATATTTCTCAGTCTCCCTGTTTTTTCTTGCTTCAACTTACGTTATTGTGTTTTCTTTTCTTTCTTCTTTCTTCTTTCTTCTTCCTCTCTTTCTCTCTCCCTCCCTCTCCATTTCTTAAATATTCTTCTGTCTACCTAATTTTTCTTGCTTCAACATACATTCTTGTGTTTCAATCTTTTTTTTCATTGTTTTTTTCAATTTTTTCATTTTTTTTTTTTTTTTTTGTGGGGGGGGGGGGTGGGATACTTCTTTTCAAACATAACATGAAGTCATGCAAAGGTCATTATCCAGTCATTATTTGTGGCCCATCCTCATCCTCTTGTTCTTTTAATATGTATTGAGTCAGGACTTACCCTTTCCCCATCTCTCTCTCATCCTCTCTCAGTTCCCTGTCACTTCCATTTTATTTCTGTTTCGATTTCAGTTTCTCTTGATTTCCATCCGTCCTATCGTCCACCCTTTCCTCACCATCTCTCATCCTGTACTCTCTTGCATTCTTTTCCTCTCTCTTTTTGTTCTTTGTCTCTCCATCTTTCTCTTTCACCATCCCTTTTCCTCCCTCATCCACCCACGGTCTGTAGCTGCCTCTCACTCTTGCCTGCAGGTATCCCGTTAATTCCACCAGAAAGGATGGCTTTTGACTTGCGCATAATCTCACCAAATACCCCCTGAGCTGATTTATCTGGCAGAGAATCTTTAATGCAATCGTGGTTTCTTTCGTCTTTCTTATACAATGTATCTTAGTTAAAGCCGAGCCCTGGGGACGCTGCTCGGACATGTTTAGGAATCTGCTTCCCCATTACATGAAACGAGTCTTAATGTGTTAATTCATCCAGTCATGAATATATAGTTCATAGTGGTATTGTTCTGCCTGTTGTCCGTTGGGAAGTGCTCTGCATTTTTTATGCTTGAGAAAGTGCTCCAGTTGATTAAATATTAATCTTGCCATTTCTCTGTTCCAATGCATTATCCATTTCTTTCATTATGTTCTTTTTATTTGGATGAACTATTTGAAAGAAGAGTGTCTTTAAATATAGATTTCCACAGAACATTGCAAAGTGCATTAATTGTGCATACAGGAACGTGCATAAATCCTCTTGCTGAGTTGGTTTTTCCATTATAGGGCAAGCTTTAAAGCCAGTTGGCAAGTTCATATTTGGTACATATATGTGGACAATGTCTGAAGTATCTGTACAATACATGTAGTTAGCCAACTTCTTGACCTACAATTGCAGGGTGGAAATATAAACTGCTGGACTAAAATTTGGACTGGGCTTTCAGATTGTCAAAAATAATTGAGATCATAGAGCAATGTACATGTAGCTCTGGAAAAAATAAAGAAATTCATTCAGTGCCTTTATACTTAACAACTTATCAAGAGCATTTTTTCAACTAGAGTTTCTTAGACAAATGTCCTGGGCCTATAACAACTTTTTAAAAATATTGAAGAGTTCAAAAACTTCAGATAATACCATCAAAGTTGTTTGTAAAGTAAGTATTGTAGCTTACAAGAAAATGTACTCCCATATAGAAATACATGTGTAGTTTTTTAAATCGTACATTCTAGTTTGGCCTCTCCCTAAACTGAGCCTCCTCAGTTGGCTAAGATGGCTTGCTCTGAGTCTCTGACTTGATAAAATAAAGGACTTCACTCTGATTATTATGTAAAGCACTGATCTCTAAAGGATTTGGTAGAATTATGTATCTGTATCAGCCATGCAAAGCATTGCTTCACAACGTAATCCTTCAGAACCTGACTTTCTTCAATTTAGTATCGCCTTGGACTCGCCCACCGGGTAAAGTTCCTGCCTCCAGGGTTATTTACAATGTATTTCCCACAAATACATGCTTGCCGACCTATGGACGTTCCATTGCAACTACTCATAAGATCTCTGTACTCTAGAGTCATCTTTTGTATGCTGTGTGTTTTGGTAGAAATTAAATCTATTGTATCAAAAAGAAAATCTATATTTGTATCATATTTTATCCATCTTTATGAAATGTCCTAGTTGTGTCATCACACAGTGCCATCTTTTGAAGTCTCTCCATATTTTTTTCTTGTATATGCTGTGTGCTTCATAATGACAAAGAAAATCTATTGTATTAAAAGTAAATCTTCATTTTATCCATCCTTATCTTGAAGACCTAGTTGTGTCATCACATATTGTCTTATTTTCAAGCTTCTCTGTGCTTTTCTAATGAATTCCTTGGTTAGGCATACAGATAATCCAACGTGATAATTTCTGATTATTTACAATTCCAGTGGATTAACTTCAAGTCATTTTTTTTTAAAGCTTTTTTGCCATTTGTTTCTATATGTATCTTATGCAGCCCCCCCCCCCCACTTTTTTGAGTAGATACGTTTATAAAATCTCAGAAAAAAGGTTTGGAAATTGTCATTAATGAGTGCAATCGAATCAGCCCCCCCCCCCCCCCTTCAAAAACACTCCGCGGCCCCTGATATTGTCCCATTTTCAAGTTTCTCTGCTTTTTAATGAGTTCCTTGGTTTGGCATACAGATATCCAATATGATAAATTCTGATTTCAATGGATTAACTTTGTGTGGTTTTTTATAAGATTTGTCCACTTTTTAAATGAAGATTTAAGTTAATCTTAAGTTGCAGTAATGAGGGGAAATACAATTTTACAGATTCAAACCAAACTCACACTGGCTGTTCAACATGATTTGAAGAAAATATTAGAATTACACATTAATTCTTTTGAAATGTTTTAGATAATACATTGTATAATAGCTGATTAATGAAGAAAGAAATTTGAGAAAGACAAAGAAAGTTGAGCTAGTTAATGCTGATTGTGAATTTCATGCTAGACTGTGTTGTTTCAGTGAGTGCTACTTTCAGCAAGTTTTTGTGAGTTGAATTTCTTAGTTTGTTTACATTTTGTTGGTCTGAACAAACAATCTACTGCACGTTTACTGAAACCCAGTGGCCCGAATTCACAAAGGAGGTGTAGATATGGACCATGGTTTATGCAGATTGTGGTATAAGTGCGCTTGATTTTGCGCATAAAAAGAACAAATAATGAACACACGTGATTGGCAAAGGGCACAAAATTCACGCTAGTTGCCATGGTTTATGTAAATTACGCACAGTTTATTTGAATTAATTTACGTAAACCATGGTCTATACTATGGCAACTAGCGTGAATTTAGCGCCCTTTGCCAATCACGCGCATTCATTATTGGATCTTTTTAAGTGTATGCGCTATAAAATCAAACGCACTTATACCATAAAATCTGCATAAACCATGTTCTAAATTTCAACCACCTTTTCTGGCTTGTAAGTCCACCCTCATATCAAGTTGGTTTCAGAAGAAGCACAAAAATTCAAGTCTTAGCAGATCAGTGAAAGTTTTAGAGCAAAGTCTGATAAGATATAAGAAAGCTATGAATTATTAAAATTGTAATCAATCAAACACAAATTGGCAACTCCATGATGTATTGTGTGAGCTCCTCTCCCATTCTTTGATAAATTTTCATTTTCTTAGTTGTTGATAAAGGAATACATTCCTTTCATACAGGTTTTGTGTAATAACATAATTGCAATGAATTTTATATAGGGTATATGTATGATTCGAAATTTTCTTTAGAAAAAATGGAAATTTATGATTTTTTAACTATAAGGAAAATGGGAGAGGAGCTCACAAGATATGTCACGGAGTTGCCAATTTGTGTTTGATTGCCTACAAATTCAAAAGTTCGTAACTCTCTTATTTCTTATCGAATTTTGCTCAAACATCCATAAACTTCCATTGATCTGTTTCTTAAAATTTTCTGCTTCTTTTTAAACCAACTTAATATCGGGGTGGACTTTCCCTTTAAGTTCTCAAAATGCAGTTCCGTTACTAGAATTTATGTTAAGCTTTATAAACATGTGAATTCTATTCACCAAATTCCAAACGTAATAAATGACACTCTATTTCAAGGTTATTTAAGCCTTTAATTCCTTTGCACTTCTAACAGTATTCTTCGTCAAAAATAAAGTAGGACAAAGTGCAAGTGAGGTCAATCATACAATATATATATAGTGCAACTATTGCCCATGAACACAATATAATAAAGAACATTTTATAACCCTTACAAAAAAGTACCATGGTAATACCATGGTAATACCGCGGTAAATTGGGACGGTATTACTGTGAAAGTACCATGAATTTACCGCATTGCCCATTGTCAAGATGAAAATACTATTAATGTACCATGCTTTTCATGGTACACGATGCAAATACTACTGTATGAATATACAATGTTTTTCGTAGTAATACTGTGGCAATACGATGTGTACCACAGATTTACCATGTTTTCGTGGTATTATGGCGGTAATACCATGAAATACGTAGTATTACCATGGTATTTTTTTATAAGGGTAGAGACAATATGCATGGTTAGGAACTTTGTTGAAAAGTTGAAATGAAAAAAAATGGCCAATTTTGATATAAAAAAACAATGATTTTAGACCTCTCAGTGTGTTGCCAATTAAATGATTTGAATACTTATTCTTCTATTTAAAATTCCTGGCATCAAACACAGTTACATTTCTCTGGTCATACAACCGAAATGGACACAGTGTGTGCGGAAACTGTTTGCTCAAGATTCTACCCATGCATCTGGTATATTTTAGAGCTCTGAATCAAAAGCTATTAAGCCAAACTACAAAAATAGTTGGATAATGTCGCGCAAGAGTTAAGTGTTAACACGCCTCTAGGCTGACCAGATGACTTGAGCTTAATGTACAGGTAATCTAGCACACATTTTCTAAAGGTCAGTTTAGCCATATATTGCATTGCACATCTCAGAACATTTTATAATAGAGGAAAGAAATCGTCTCAATGAAAGAAATATTCCAACTGCTGCCACTGAGCACAATGTAATCAGCTACATAATCTCCATTTTTTTTTTGCCATATTGCATTGCATATTTCAGAACATTTCATTGTGGAAAAAAAAGGTCGAAATAAAAAAAAATGTTCAATGGTTGCACCTGAGTGCAATTCAGTTAAGCACTCTTTTCACGACCACATTTTTTGCCATATTTCATTGCACCTTTCAGAACATTTCATTGTGAAAAAAATGTAGTCTCTATAAAGATATCAACTGCTACACCTGAGCACAATGTAATCAACTACATTTTTAATTCACTCTTTGCCATATTGCAGTGAACATTTCTGAATATTGCCTTGGTTACAAAAAGTCAGAATGGGAAAAAAAAACCGCTGCCAACCTGTAACCTGAGTACAATGTAATTAACCACACTTTTCACGATAAATTTTTGGCGTAGTGCATTTGCCCATTTCAGAACATTCGTTGTTAACAAAGAAACATAAGTGCACTGTAACAAAATTTCCAGCACTGGCACATGAGTACTTAAGCCTGATGTTATTATTTTATGTCCATGTAATTATGTTATATTTGCCCTTTTCAAAATGCTCTTGAAACAAATTTCACACTGTTACATATTTTTACTTCTTGCACATTGTACAGTAGATGACAGATCAAGATATATTGCAAAAAGAAAACTTAAAGGCAATCCAACCTTGGTAATAAGATTATTTGTGTGAAAGCAGAGAAATAAGAAAAACAGGATGGTGAAAGTTGGAAAGAAATCTGACAAGGAATAAGGAATTGATGGATGCTTGAAAAATAAGATCACTAAATCTAAGCGAATCTCAAATTGGCAATTTCTTGAGTCGATTGTGACATATTGATGGACAACTTTCCCGTTCGTCGTACACTAAAATATCATTAAGTTGCAATTTTCTCTGAAGCGCCTTTTCCCTCAGGGTAATACTCAAATTATATTATACAATGTAGGTCTTCATAAAAGAAAAAGATACTCCTGAGAAATACATTTTGAAAAAATGAAATTTTATTCATGTGTGTTGGAGCAAATGGAGTTGTACGCCACTACTTCACAGTGACATTATCAATTCGGCCAATTTGGAATTCCCATATATGTACATATTTAGTGATTACAACTTTCCAAAATTCATAACTTTCTTATTGCTTGTACAATTTAATTCAAACTTTCACCAATCTGCTTCTCTGGTTTTTCCTCTTTTTGGGGGGAGAACCACATGCCACTAAGGTAAGATTTCAGTTTAATTTACTGGAAATGAATTAAATATTAGACTTACTGCACAGGAGCATAATTTATTTATTGCACTCTATAGACACAGATCAGAAATATGAAGGAAAATATCTTACTTGTAATAGTTTGTGTTACTACTGCGCATAAGCGCAATTTTAATTTCAATTTTAATTCTTACACCGTATGAATGAGAAATTAAAATATTCATTGCAAATAGAAAGCTTTAAAAAAAAAATGGAAATTAAACAAATTGTACAACTGCTGCACATGAATCCAATTTTAATTTTGATAATTTTTTTTTAGATGTCAGATCAGGTGACAAAAGGGGAATGAGGAAATCGACACCCAGCCCTCACATTTTGAGGTGAAATACACATCTACCAGTGCCATTGTTTGCTTTGTAAATTGCGCAGGAAATTTACACACTGTCCTTGAGGGCCGGGGAATTGATAGATGCGGCCTTTTACCTTAAGTAATGGAAAGGCACCAAACTAAATATATCTGCCTGCGTGAGCACTTCCATTGCGAAAGGACAGAATACTTTTTCTCTCCGCCATGCACATCTATCGTGCATGTGTCATAAAGATCAATTTTGTTTACTGCTAGCTTTGTACTGTGTTCCCATGGTTTTTGACTAGACAATGATCATCAGTGATTTTTCTATTGTACTTATGGAAAGTAATCTGTGTTCATAGCTAAATGAAATAATGTGAAATATTCCAGTGATGGATCAAAGAGTCATAAAAGTTCTTAGCTACATCTGTACTGTACAAATAGAAAAACAAATGGATGAGGGCTCAGGACTAATTGCCACCCCCACAATAGGAGAAGAGCCCCTGCAACAAATTTCTGTCAGTGGGTTGTCATGTATAAAGTCAATGAAAACAGAAAGCAAAGTCTGGTTTGGCTCAAGAACAGTTCTCAAAATGTATCTTATGTTTTTACAGAATTATAATCAAATTCCATTCTGATGTTCAGGGACATAGAATTTGCAATAAACTTTGTTTCGTTCCTCCTTTTCAAAATTTATGATAAATTTTCTCTGAAAATACTGAATTTCTAAAAGTGATGACAAAAAATATTCATTGATTTTTAAAGTCTGGTGTAGAAGCTCACCCTTTCTCATTTCTTTCTCTCTACATGTATTTATTTTGCTGGGGGGTGGGGGGGGGAGTAGATTTCCTACAAGCAATGTATGTAAATGCATCCACAATTACAGGGCAAGGGAAAGTCCTTTGGCCTTTTGGAAAGGTATTGGTATAACAAAAGTAGAAATAGATCCCGGTAACTGTTTTTTTCCCTACTGCTTTCCTATCTCTCTGATGCACCAGACACGAACAATACACCAGTGCAGAACTGTAATCTGAGATTTTAATTGCAGAGTTTGCATTCTACGGATAGGACATGGTGGTAATCGTAGAAGGCTCTCATTCTTGCAGCGTTGTGCGATGTGCTTCTATTGATCTTTGCTGAACCCTGTGCAAACTGAGCTGACGAGATGCATACATTTTGTGTTTTAGATACATTTGTGACGTGTACGAGTGCATGTCCTGTATGCTTACCACATCTTCTTCCGCTTCACAAAACATATCAAGATGCACTTTTATTCAGCTCTCAGAAAGTAATGCTTGGAACATATCCGCAATAAGTTTTTTTGTCATTGTCATTAAAGGACATAGTTATAACTTTGTAAAGGTCCTCCTGTACATGTTTAACTCTTGGTGCTGTTATGTAATGTCAATCAATTAAACCAAAAATTAAGTTAAATGTTTCGCTCGAAAGGAAAAAAATTGCTATTTTTGCACCTATGCCCTTATAGTGCATTACATGTGCATAATGAACTCAGAAAACAAAGAAATACATGCAGGAGGGGAAAGAGATTTACCTTTTAGTTTCTAAACTTCTTAAAGTGCTTGCAGATTATTTCCTTTTGTGGTCTTGTATCATTTAGGGAATAGATCTGTCACTCTCTGGCATATGATATCAGTAATATTTGTCCAATATTGTCATAGTGAGTTTAAGACTAGAACTGGGTAAAATATTATTTAATACTGAAATGACATAATGATCTGTACATGGAAATATGACAGTGGACTTTCTGGTGCAATTAATACAAATAAACAGTTCTTTTGATCATATTTTGTTGTGAAATAGATTAAGCTACTGTCCCACATATTGTGATGGAGTATCTCTCAAAAGTTTAACTTTGTTTGTATGAATAAGACTCTACATAAAATATGAGAGAATGTTAAAATTACAGAAGTTCACGATGCAGGATTTAGGCATTAAACCAACTTTCTGGGGAAATATAACAATCAACACATGACTTTTTTTCTTTTTCAGAAAATTGAATGGTACATGTGTAATGTGTTCATATCTACTAAAGATTTGATAATAGGTATCTCTTCTCATACTTACATTTAGGTATATATATTTTCTATTTCTCCCTCTCTCTCTCTCTCTCTCTTTCATTCTCTTTGTGACTCGATTTCTAACTTTCTATATATATTTATATTTCTCTTATCTTTAATATAGAGAGAGAAGGAATGAAGAATGATAAAGATAAATCTCTTTCTTTCTCTTTCGTTTCTTATATCTTTATCTTCCTTCAGCTGTAATATTCAAAGGGCAATGTTCTCTCTTTCTATGTATCTGTTGCTCTTTATATGTATCTCTCTCTCTCTTTCTATATCACTCTTTTGCTATAGCTCCCCCCCTCTCTCTCTCTTTCTAACTGTATTTTGCTTTCTGTTTCATAGATATATATTTCTTTAAAATTCCCTTTCTCCCTTCTTTTCAATTTCTTTGAACTGTCTCTACCTGTCTCTCTTCTGCCTTATTTTTCTCTCCTGCCTTATTTTTCTCTCCTCTCTTGCTCTCTATTGCTATCTAATGCTTTTTTAGTTTTCCTTGATCTACCTGTCTTTACCTTACTCAATCTTTACTTCATATCTCTCAGTTTCCTTCTTTGCACTCTCCTCTGTCTCTGTCTCTCTTTCTTTATCTTAAGTATTGTATTTATTACTTCTTGTCTAAAAAAAAAAGATGAAAGACCTGGGATTCATCTTTTCTTAACATTTTTTTTGTTCTTCAAATTTGACTTGTGATGTTAATTTTTTTTTTCTTTCCATCTCCCTCTTTTTGACCCCCTTCCCATGTCCGTCTTGCTTATCCCAGTTGGCTGCCGGCTCCTGAAGCAATGACTGCTCATTAATTATGGATGTAACGGCCACCAATCCTAGCTTTGCACAGATAAAGGTCAAAAGCGAGCCGGGTATTGCGAGAATCGGCACCACTCCCTCCGCAGTGTCGACTCAGCTTATCACAGCGGTACAGGTGAGGGCCTAATGTCAAGTACATGCAACACACACTTGTACATTGTAGACACACACACACACAGAACACACACACATCCTGCTCCCGAGTGCAAACTGCCATACCTTGATGGGACAGTCTCCCTCATACACACACACCCTAGCCCTGCATTGTACACCCTCACTCACACACACACACACAAACTCCACCGCACTGCCAGGGAGTACCAAAGCAACGCTGTAAATCAAATCCGGGGCAACTCATGCAAATGCAGTATAACGTGATGCAAAGAGGCCCTGAGAAGAGGAAGGGGGGCATTTGATATAGGCAAAGACAAAGTCTGAATTCAATTTGCTCAGTTTGCCGGAAAATTTCTATCAAATTATAACGCCATTTGAATTGCTAAGCAAACTGGCCATCAGTGTACATTTGTACGTTGTTTTTTTTTCTCCAGGTGGCGGGATCTTGTCCATCTGTGTTTGTAGTGTATTGCTTTTGGAAGCTTTTAAGAATATTTTATGTCTTTTTTTAATGTATTCATGTCTGGTACTATGAAAGGAGGTCAGTTTGACTGTCCATGGTAAGGCAAGAATATAGATTGAGGCACCATGGTTTTACGCTAATGCTGCAAAGACATCACAAAAAAAGAAGCGCTTGAGTCGACAGGGACAATCTAGGATTTATTGGATGCCATTCTGATATGCTCTCCTCATTTGATCATTGTTTGCATATCCCGTTTGCGACGTTTGCTCGTTGCCCGGAACGGGAGGTAGCGATGGTGTCTCGCTAGATGAAACGTGGTAAGTAGGTCGCGAGATCTGCATACTTATAATTGGCTACTTAGCAATGTGCATTACATTTCATTTCATTTCATACACTTCCTCTTCGTGACATAATAAGGATCACAGCTTGGGTGATTGACGCGTCAGCCGGCCATCCGAAGCTGGGGGATATCCCTTCATATTTGTGTTCTTATTTCATGGATTTCTGGGCTTCTGGGAATCATTTCAGATTTTTATCTCAGTGAATTGAAAATGTTGCTTGAACAGAAACTGATGACTTTGTAATATATTATACTACCAAGCTTTTTTTTTGTCACATGACTACTTATAGGAATACTAAATATTCTCATTTCAGTGTAAAGAGAATGATCACTTCAATGGAAAATTGTATTTTTGTGCTTGCAATTCTTAAACAAGACTTTGTAATATTACATTTTAACGGCCCTTAAAAGATTGTATTTGCAAAAACTTTTCTCAAATATTCCTATATGTCAGTAAAGACAAATATTTATTAGCTAGGGAAGTATCTCTCCTGACTTGTGTTCATACTGTATTTCATTTAATTAAATAGTGAATGATCACAGAAAATGTTGATTTTGTGACATATACATGTAGTTCTCAAATACAAATACTATGCAACATGTCTATTACCTGCTTCACTGTTCTTAAACAATGTAAAATGAGAGTTGTATATTTTTATGCACTTTCTTGTAAAAATTCCTAAACATTAGTGAAGGCACACATGTACATGTACTAACTGGAGGAATAAACCACTATATTGGGGTGTTTATTTCCGTACTTTTTGTCATGTAATGGCTTGTAGGAATTCCTTTCAGATATTCATTTCAGTTTTTAAAAAATGATCACTTGAATTTAAAGAAAATCATCTCTTTGTGGCATATAGTTCTCAAACAAGATTACTCTATTGTTACTAGAAAGCTTTATATTCCTATGCACTTTTACATGTACTTCCAGTATATATGTAAAAATGCTCACATATATGCACTGGAGAATGTCCCTCCATATTTGTGTCTACATTGTATATTTCTTAACTTTTTGTCAGATATAACTGCTTCTAGGAATTCAGGTTTTTATTTAAGTAAAATGAAAGTTATCATTGAAATAGAGAGAAATTGTTGGGGTTTTTCCTTTTGGCTTATATTTTTTTCAAACAAGATTACTGTATCTTTACTTTTTACAACTCTTTAATAAAAGTTGTATCTTTGTAAAAATACTTTCCTAAAACTTTGTTAAAGATAGACATGTATCACGGGGGGGGGGGGGGGGGGGATACCTTTCTTGTTTGTGGTTTGGCTGTCTATTTATTAGCTTTCTTTCCGATGCACAGAACTACTCCTAGGAAATCAATTCAAATGATTTTTAGAGGTTGGTAGATCTATAAAAATAATATATTGGAAAATTTTCATGTTAGCACAACTTAATTGGTCAACAGAATATTTCTTTGTTTCATTAAGATCAAGATGAAATGGCTAAGCTATGAATTTTACATTTATTTCTTTCACAACTCTAAACATGTAAGAAAAAAATAAGTTGTCTTTTAAATTACAATTTATGAAATTAATGCAGCATGTTTAGTGTACACACAAGTCTGTATAATATAAAGTGGGAGTGTTATACAGAAAAGGAAAGGTCAAGTTAAGTGAAGTTGTCTTTAATATTATATTTCTTTTTGCAGCATGTACATATTTTATTTCATTGAATATTTCTGTAACAGACTGCTCCACTTTCTATATTATAGTGAATGTTAATGATACTTCAAAAATCTGGGCAATATATATTTTTTTCTCATCTCTACAATTTGTGAAATTAATGCAGCATGTTCAGTGTACAGACAAGTCTCTATAATATACAGTGGGGGGTTCTACAGAAAAGAAAAAGGTCAATGATATTGGTTTCCGGCTGCTCAGATAATGTCAAACAGCTATTTTCTGTTTAAAAACGCAAAAACAAAAAAAAACAAGCGTGGGGTGTGTATGGCTTCCACAACAGATGCTCTGGTGACACTTTGCTCTGCAGGTTATTCCCTGCCTAAAGCCCGGCGCACACTATACGATCCGATTGCGACACGATTTTCTAAAAAAATGCAGTTTGCATTAAATGTGAAAGTTTAATAAAGTGAAATTATCTCATTTGAAGTTCAGAATAATGATACGAATACCAATATCGAAATTTTGGTTAACTGCAATTCTTCTGGTTAGAGTAAAGGCCAAATCGGCTTCAAATCTTAGTCGATCGCAAGATTGGGATGACGTCACTACGATTTGGAATTGAATTCGCTTTTATTCCTACAAGGGGGCTCGCAGTAGCCCGGAATTTCGATTTTAGTATTCATACTACTATTCGGAACTTTGATCACGAAGATTTTACATGTTTGAAGGTTCATATCAAATGTTATAACAACTTTTCCCAAAATCGCATCGTAGTCAGATCGTGCAGTGTCCGCCGGGCTTAACTGAATTCTTAATATCAGCCACAGACCCAACTCTGTACATACCTGACCTTAACCGTAAACTTTACCTAAAACCTCTTTGCAACCCATACCCTAAGGCCTAAGTTTATTTCTTTCGTCTACTAAAGCCCACAACAAATGACAACTGAGCCATTCTGTTACATGAAAGAAACACAAATATGTGTACAATTCTGAGTAGATGCTCCTTCTGTGCAATACAATCTTGTGTCCAGCGCGATCACCTTGATTCATTTCTCTTCCGATCACGTCTCTTTTCCTTCTCCATAGGCCCCTCTCCCTCTCCCTCTCCCTTTCTATCTCTCTCTCTCTCTGTCTCTCTCTCATCCATCTCATCGAGGCCTGTCCAATATTTCTGCTCTGAGCAGAATAAAGACTTGCAGATATGTAAAATATGGCATTGGGAGGCCCTCCTGTCCTGAAGTAAATTGCATTTGTTTTCAGGGGATAGCTATTGCATGAATACATTTGATAGGAGTATATACATATAATTGTCTCCAGTTACATAAAATAAATTACGCTGAGTGATGATGAAGAGTAACTGCAATTCGTGCAATCGTTTTGGTTTTTTCTTTCTCTTTCCTTACCATTTTAATGATCAGTCTTTTTAAAAAATGTCCTCATATTAATGATTATGTATTAATCATTCATTTATTCACTATCTTATTTTGATAATACTGCATGAATTTTATGAGAAATATTATATAGACATTAATTGTGGTGTAGCTTTGTTCTGAAACACTCATATGATGCATTCTACTATAAGCATTAATCTGCATCACTTTTGTTGAGTCCTTTACTTGATTTTTTAACACTGAAAATGCATAATAGCAAAGGAAGACTGCAATCTCTGTGGGTTTTCAAGGAGTTTAGATGAACTATATTGATACCTATATAAAAAGATATATTTGTCAGTCCAGTATCCCATTATCCTATGCATATTAAGTACCCTGCATATGTACAACAAAGCGAAAAAAGATATTGTTGTGTTTACCCATTGAATCACATATTAAACTGCAATAACAAACAAAGAAAAAACAGGAACAATTGAATAATTTTAATGTATTGCAAGAAAAATATGTATAACATGTTTATGAATCTACACACATGTACATATATGACTGGGTATAGGTGTTGTAGTAGTGTCTGATGCAAGTATGCTTCTCTGATTCCACACCTGTTAAAAGTTCATCAGTTCTTCATACATGTATGCACATGTGCCATATTCGTAACACAGTTCAGTGCCCTTTCCTGGTATCAAAACATGGCATGGTTAAATCATCAGTATTATACTGTGTCACCTCTTGGTGACTCTTTGCATTGTCTTTTAGTCAATAATGCTATGAAGTATTCAAGTATATATTCATGAGCAGAAAGAGCAAAAATCATGGACAAATCTAAATCCATTCTGTCAATCTACACTCTCCTTTTCATGGACAAGAATTTTGTAAATGAAAATAAGCATTATAATATTTGAATTGACAATGCAGTGGTCATATAAAAAATGGCAACGTAGCTGTATTATTTGTACAAAATCATTAATGTACATTTTGTTTTGTGTCATAAGTTTGCAATGGTGTCTAAAAATATTATTTTATCATACCTGTTTTCACTCATCCCCCACTTTGAAATTGATCTAATCCTTCATCTGCATGTAAGAAGGGGTTACTCTTTGATATTATAATTCTCAGTACAAAAAAATGGAGATATGGTCCTAAGGGAAATCATGGAGTTGCTACCTTTTGTTTGATTGATTTTAAAAGCTTGAAAGCTTCATAACTTTATCCGCATCAATCAGATTTTCCTTTAATAGTTACTTAATGTGTTGAGTGCATGATTTCTATTCTTTTAATCAGGGGTAGATGTGAATATACTTTCAGAAAAGTCAAACACAGGGGTCAAACAGATCTTGAGAATGACTTGAATACATGATTATAATATTGCCACATTGACCTATGTAATTTGATTTTATCATATCTGTCATGTACAATTACATATATATTTTTTCAGTGTAATACATTTATTGGGCTTTAAATGTAATCATTACCTACATGTATAAAGCACAATAAATTTATTACACTGAAAAAAAAATATATTGAATTGTATCTTGATAGAATAACCCGGCCATGAAAGTTGAAAATTAACTTTTGTATATTTCAACAATTTCATGATTGATTTACCTCGATAAATAATATCTGTGGAAATATTTTCCATGTTAGATTCTTGTGCTCAGATTTTGAAGGTTTGGCATTTAGATTTCTTTGAAAATAATCACTCCAAATTACATTTAAATGGCAGTCCTTAGATATGGCCTCACCAACCTGCACATGACCTTGGCAAATCAATTTAAGATTGCAATCTGCGGGAATGTGAATGTATCTCATGTTCATCCACATAGGTTGATCATGTAAGCATGTATTTCTTTAGTTTTGTTTAGGGATGTTTTGGTGTGGGCATGGACTTACATGTAGGTCCATGTTTTGGGGATATACCTGTACAGATACATGTACATCATAGTTTGTGGCAGCAAGTACCATTACTTTTATATTTTAGGATATATGTATTGGTGATTGATATATTTGAAAGGGATTCTGCTTCTCTGTATATAATCTATATTCAAATCATTGATCTAGAAACATGTTGGTTTTAAAGTAAATCTCGAATTCTCATAGTAGAAATGCATTTCTGGAGAAACTGGCTGAAATTATTCTGATTCTGTTTACAATATTGTAGATAGTTTGTTTAGACTCTAGAGATAAATTCAAACAAAGTAACAAAAAAAATTACTAGAAAATATATTAACTGAAAAGCATAATTCATAAGAGACTGCTTGTTATAGTAGATCAGGGGCCTGTTTCATAAAACTTTTTATCAGTAACAACTACCCCATTTCTATGACAAATATCCACTCAGCCAATCAGATTCAAGGATTTCAGTAGCTTGTATCAATTATTGTAACTTGTTATTGATAACAGGTTTTATGAAACGGGGCCCAGAGAGACTTGCTCAATATCTTCATTTTCTCATGACTTACTGTACATTTTCTACTAAGATCATTTGGCATCCTTACTAAAATTTGGCTAATGTGTGTCTGTCCTTCCGTTTGTTTGACGGCGCTTTTCTCCTTGATTTTCCACTCCGTCGAGCTGGGTTTTTTTTAAAACATGGTTAAATTGTTCCCAGATTGTCATGAGGGGGGGTCGTTTGTGGTATTGTGGTCATATTATTTAAAGGCTTTTTACAATTTGTAACTTTCTTTGGCAGGCCCGGAGTAAAGCTTCGAAGTTCCCAGTCCTTTCAACTTTTTTTCGGGTCAGTGAAATTACATACATGTAGGCATAACTTTCACGTAAAATATGCTTCCACCGTCTATTTGGGCTTAATAAGCCGCCTAAGGCTATGCTGATGAATGAATTGTCCCGTCGCGTGTAGATCTACACTCGGCCTTCAGTCAGTGTGTTTCCGTCCAGTGAATCCATGGCATGGTTGTACATGTAATGTTAGATCTAATCTGAAAATTGTTCAACAGTCAGAAATTGCCAGTGCTGATGCACATCCCGCCTGAATCTAGAACTACAAGTACAACTAGCACCTGAATTTCAGTCACATTGGACATCGGGAACGGCTCTATTTCAGCGTCGATCTGACTCTCGATTTTGAAATTCATAGTGCTTAGTTTTCACATAACATGCCATCTCATATATTCTGATCCTATCTGTACACAGTGTCTTGCCTTCAAATGACACATTTATATTTTGTTTGACATGTGTTTTAGAACATTCTGTTGTTTATTTAGGCCTATAAATGTTTATTAAGAATATAGACATGAATATAACAGAGTAAAAATGGTTTATCGCTTAAACAACAAATACAGTGTATCTATAACAGATATACAGAGTCCTTTCTTTTTACATTAAATAACATGCCATCTCAAATTCATGATCTTTTCATCTGTATACTGTAACATATCTTGCCTTTAGTTGACGTGTTTTTATTTTCTACATTGTGCTTTACATTTCTATTAAAAAAAAGACATAATCTAACATACATGTACACCTGTCAATATTACTTATTTGAATGAAACTGAATATTGTATTCTAATAAGTGAAGATGCCCATATAACGTTTAAAAGATGCACGAGTTCCATAAGATACATTTTCAGTGCATGTTCTAAGATTTTTATCAATTCCTTCAATGCATAACTACTTATTCTACATGTACCAGGGGGAAAAAATATCAGAAACCTAAAAAACATGCCAGTAGAAGCCCTACAAATCTTATCACTTTTCATCACAACAGCTAAACTCTCTCTCTCTCTCTCTGCTGTATTCTTTATAATTTCTATCTATACCCCTGCATGTCTATTTATTTCTCTCTCTCGCTCTCATTTTTCCCACTGTCTGTATCTCTATCATTTTCCCACTGTCTATGAGTCTCTCTCTCTCTCATTTTTCCCACTGGCTGTTTCTCATTCTCTCTCTCATTTTTCCACTGTTTCTCTCTCTCTCTCTCTCTCTCTCTCTCATTTTCCTCTCTCTTACTCATTTTCCCACCACTGTTTCCAACTGTATCCTTCTCTCTCCCTTTCTCGCTTCTTTCAACATTCCACCATATATATTCATTCATTCATTTCATTGATTTCATTTATTTCCATATTCAAATTCAAAAGATATGATTGAGCAACCTTTAATTGAAGAACTACAAACAAATGCAATCCGTTGTACATTGTAGGGTACATGTACTTACACATTTATTTTTGACTTAATACATGTAATGATAACATTTCTAATAATTGCCTCTTGACTTCTTACTTAACTACATATTTTTCCCATTCTATAATGAGATTTTGATTTCACTCCGAAATGATATTCTTGAAGTTCTTCCCCCAGTTTAACCCATGATGCTAATTAAATTGAACCTCCTATCTATATTTAAAGAGAAGTCTGCTATGAATCAATTGTTCAGATATATTTCATTAATACCCTACTTGCCTTTCAGTGTGAATGGGTACTTGGGCTGTACATAGAAGAAGACCACCACCCCCCATGGTGCCACCGTTTATTTCTGCTAGTGTATACAAAATTGTGAATTCTTCAACATTCATTATATGGTTCATCTCATTCTGTGAGAATATATTTTTTGTCATTACCTGAGTTCCAGATGACCTTTAAAACCCATGTGCTGCTATGGTTGGTACTTCTGAATTTCCATTTGATTTTTTTATTGAGTTGATGAATAGCAAGATGCTCATAATCATAAATATTTAATAGCTCCTTGAAAGTTTTTCTCCTTCTTGAGTATTTACTATTTACTATGAAAGGTTAAAGGTGATTTAGATTCCTGTTCCTCCCTGTTACCTTATCTTTTCCCTTTTTATAACTCTGGTGACTCTGGTCATATCTTCAAGTAAACAGCTTTATGGAAGTTGTCTTACAAAGAAATGACTCTGTTTCAATATTATTGTGACTTTTGTCATTACTGTGGACGAGCTTTTAATGTAACTCCTTTAAAGTAAGATGTATGTTTACCCAGTATCTCACCCCTGCGCTATGCAAACATCATGCCTCAAGTTGCCTGGCGTAAACCAAGTTATTCCATAAAGACACAGGCAATCATGTCAATACAGAATAAATGAAAATGCAATTTGTATGTTCAGGCAATGCCAGTATTGAATTTTTGGGGCATTGTACCTTGGACAAAAAGCCTCTACTGGAGGAATTTTCTCCATGTATGACTGTCTGCAGTTGAACAGGATTTGGCAGTGTCCTAGCATCTTGTTTCAAAGACCTGGGGTCAAAGTTTTGGTCTTGGTGAGCTGGTTCTGAGTTTCTGTGAGATAGATTGTGTTATGTGCATGGATATCAAATTCAAATTGTTTCCAATGGATTAAGTTGGTTTTGATAAAAGCAGGAAAAGGAGTAACCCTGATCAGTAAAAGTTTTGTCTTAAAGGATAAGATTATAAGTTGTAATCCGGTAAACACAAATTGGACACTCTGCAATGACCTTTGTGAGCATCTTCTATTTGTCTTGTACTGAGAATTATCAAAGATATTTCTCTTCTTTATTGTTGATGAAGGAATATTCATTTCACAGAAGGGGATGTGTAAACCATGTGTGTAATAATTTATCTTGGGCACAGGTGATAAATCTGAGGAAGAAAATGAAACATTTTGAATTTTATTATATTAAACCAATTAAAATCTGATAAAAATAGTAATTACTGAGTTACCGATTTGTCTTTGATCAAGTATAACTTTGAAATTTCTTTAACTCTCTTACATCTCTATATTTTATCAGATTTTATTCAATATTTTTGTTGATCGGTTTCTCTCATTTTTCTGCTTTTGTGGAAGCTGACTTGATGCCAATGTGCTTGAACGTCCCCTCTAAGAAGAGGTTCATTTGCCATTGTTTTTGCTGACCTCTTTGAGGCACACTTATGTTCGACTGTTGGTTTTGCTGTTCATCCTTTTGCACCTTGTTTTTCAATAAATGGGTAATCAAATGACTATTCTTATGGAAGTGTTGCATATCCTGACATGGTGGCAGCAGTGGGATACACACCCATATCATCAGAATGACTGATGACTCTTTCATTACTGATGCTGTAGAAGCATTGGCATATGAACCCATACCAGTTAAATAACTAGTGGCTAATTATAGAGACCCATCAGTTCGGACTTTCGTCTAAAGATGAAATCTATTGTCTGTCCAGCTTGCAGGAAGCATAGCAGCCAAGCCACAGAGCGCTACCGATCAACTGCTCCTGGCCATGCAGAGCGCAGCGGCCAACAGCAGTGCTCTCCGGACTCAAAGCAGTACAGCCCTGTCCACAGTAGCAGGGACCAAAGGATATCAGACAGGTCAGTAAAATACAGTTGTTCATGTTTTGTTTAGGTGTTTGATGTATTGATTAAAAGGTTCTTAGATGCTCTCCGGACCCAAAGCAGTATAGTAATAGAGGAGATCAAAGGTTATCAGACCAGTCGGGTCAACTATACGCATTTTATGTTCTTCTTTTTTATGTAGTGTATAGGCTAGTACCTGAACAGCCCAGCACCCTCTGAAAATTACCCCAGAGCAATTTCCACCAGAGACAAGTATTCCCCAAGGCAACTCCCCCTTAAAAAAATTACCTGTTGTCCTTAGACAACAACCAAGGGGGGATTTGTTCAGTGGGGATAGTTGTAAAGGGGGTGTTAGTCAAGGGAGCAGTTGTCCTAAAATCTTTTCTGATAAGTTTGTTTAGATGGGTTGTTTAGTTCGAGGGTCTTTTGAGTTCCTCCAGGCACCTGCATGTACACATACATGTATATGTCAAAGGATATGATGGTCCTCCTTCATTTTCCTTTTCTGTGGGTTAGGCACCCAAATAGGACATTTACCTGGAAGAAAAGGTAGGATATATGTTGTAATGGTTCATAGCTTTACATCCCTGCTTTGTTGAATGTCATGCTTTGTTGATCAAGCCTCTCCTGTTACCATGCCAACCTTGGATAAATGACACTGAAAGTAAATGAGATCTACAGATTCATGTCCTGAGGATTTATTCAGTGCATGGTTAAGCCCCTTTCAGACACGAGGCTGTAAGCAGGTTTTTAAAAAAAAGTCCCTGCTAATGAAAAAGAGATCAGCGAAGTACACTTCGCATTTCGGTATCTTCTAGCACAAAAAGTAGCAGATACCCCTGAGGGCCAACTATACATGTATGATCTCTTTACCTCCAATTGATTTCAAGTTCATATTACTCCCACAAGATTGCCTGTTGTTATTCACATACATGTAATAATTTTACTCCAGCAGATTTTTTAGGTGGTTTACAGCCTTTTGTGTGGATAAGGTTTAATTAGGATGCTATCACTTGTCATCCTGTTGTCAGCCTTGACTCAGATGTGATCAAAGGCACCTTTGTTGAGAGGAAGTTTTTGAGTTATTGGGAAAACAAAGGAATGGAATTAGAAGACAGACAGAGGATGATACACATTATATGTACATGTAGACAGACACCAACATATGGAAACAAACAAAGAGAATGAGAGAAAAGGGAAGAAAAAAAGAGAGGTTTGAAAAGAGGGAGAATGGAAGAGAGATAGATGCAGAGATAAACAAATAGCCAGATAGACAGAGGAAGGAAACTCTCTATGATAACCCAGCTTCAATGTATTTGTAAATTTGTACAGCCTGTAAAAACAAAAAGAAAATATCTTAGTACTGGAATCTGATAAACTGATATGTTTGAAAGCTACTGGAATATGATTACACCATTCTTCTTTTCGTATGTAATGCAGCATACATGGCACCCTTGAAAGAAGCCACCCTCTCCCCTCCCCCTTTCCCGTCCTCCTTCCACCTAAGAGATGTATGCACCGATGAGCAGAGAGATCCATGGTGTCTTAAGAAGCCGCATTATACCTGCCATCTCCAGCCATCAATCAATTTGCCAAAATGTCAGCCTTTCTTCCAGGGGCTAATGATGCCCTTCAAATGGCAATTACTCCTAATCTTTCTCGTTTGTTTCCTGGATCTACATGTATCCGCGTGTGCCATGATTACTTGTGTCATTACATAGTGCATGTATGGGATGCACGGGCAGGAGACAAATGTGGATTCAGAAGTTGAATTACACTTTCCAAGGATGCTTCATACCATTTAGACACACCCATTCTTCTGCATGCATAGGGTTGGTTGCAATCAGCCTCCTTGAAAATGCTACCTTGTGACATATAGATATTTTCCTTGTGAGTTATTAAAGAAGGGCAATCCAACCTTTGTAATAAGTTGATTTGTGTGAAAGCAGAAAAATAAGAAAAACAGGATGATGAAAGTTTGAAAGAAATCGGACAAGGAATAAGAAAGTTATGGATGTTTGAAAAATGAGATCACTACATCTATGCGAATCTCAAATCGGCAATTTGGTGAGTCGATTGTGACATACTTTCCCATTTGTCGTACACAAATTTATCATTAATTTGCGGTTTTCTCCGAAGCGCCCTTAACCTCGGGGCAGTACTCAAAATATATTGGAGATAGCATATTGTTATAGGTCCTCATGAAAGAAAAAGATTCTACTAATTAAAACATTTTGAAAAAAGTGACATTTTAGTCATTTTATGTGTTGGAGCAAATGGAGGAGTTGTCCACAGCTACATCACAGTGACATTACCTATTCGGCCAATTTGAAATTCCCATATGTATAGTGATTACAACTTTCAAAAATTCATAACTTTCTTATTGCTTGTCCGATTTCGTTTAAACTTTCACCAAACTGCTTCTCTGATTTTTCCTCTTTCTTTCAAAGCAACTTGCTATTAAGGTTGGATTTCCCTTTAAAGAAGGGCACCAATGTGCAGAAAATCTACTTTTTTACAGTAGGGATAATCCCGGAGCCGTCATCTGTTACACCTTCTATATAAGACCTTGTTCTCATTACGAGATTGGAAAGTGGATCGCGCATGTGGGGTGACCCATGGTGCGCACCAGGAAGGTCCACTGGCACCCCGCTGGTTCACACCTGGAGAGGGTAGCGCGATCTATCTTAGCACTCTCTGCACAGTAAACTGCGAGTAGGCGCACTCTAGATCGCGCTATCTCTCGTGGACCACCTTCCAGAGGTGGTCCAGTTTGGGATCGCCGTGGACCTCCGTGGATCGCGCCGAAACGATGTTGCCGCATTCTCGCCTAAGAGATGGCGCGATCTAGCGCGCGCTAAAGCGCACTATATATGTAATGAGAACGGCGTCTATGAGAGTGAATACTACAGGTTCGAAATTATCTTCACTTTAGAATGATTTATGGCTGTATCTATTAACCCATTGCCCACGGGATCCGGGTGACCCCTGTATTAGGCCTTTGGGAATAAGAGAATTCAGTAGTCAGTGGGTTGATCCTCTCATCAAACTGCTAAATATATGTTTGGTTTCGGCAAAGTATGTCCTTTCTTAGTTTCTGTTCCTTTTCTTGGTACATAAAAGCAGTGGCAGTATGCATGCATTAAATCTCATCATGCTTGTTATTAGCTCTTTACACAGAGTTTATGTCCCTCTGGGTCTCAGCATCTGACATGGAGTTTTATCTCGAAATTTAATCAAAGCAGAACAATATTTTTAGAAAAAAAGCACATTTGCTTTGAAAGATTTTTTACTCTGTTTGCGTGATTTCTCATTTTTTATTTTTCCTTTTCTTTTGTGTAACTGGCAATTCATCCAATGAGGAAAAAATGTCATGTGAAATCACTTTTGTTTTACACATGGCTCATTAAAGCTTTGGCTATTTGCGTGATCAAGTCAAGCTGCTCCACGATTCCCATGACATATTTATAAATAGAAAAACACAGGATAAGGCTTAAAGAGAGAGGCAAGATGGAGGAAATTGAAATACACCTTTGTGTACGTTGGGATAATGCAGTTCTGCATGTTAGTTCTCTGCTACCCGTAAGCAACTCGGGCTCAAGTATTGATTGAACAATCTAAGCATGCAGGTGTTTGCAGCATAGCTTCAAAACCATACTTTGCTATCCGATCACACATGAAGAAGTTGCACAGAAGTTACACTCGGGTTCAGGCATATTACCTTACCTCTTTATCACATCTGTAAGAATCTAAGTCTTGTATGTACATGTAGTTCCCTGATAAATATGAGTCAAGGAAAAGATTTTCCTCATATGGAACATTACCTATCATTCTTTATTTTTTGTTTTTTTTATATTCCTTCCCAAATCTATTTTTTACTTTATTCTGGGTGATAGATTTTAAAGGTGTTATGATCATTAGATGTACATTAAATGGTAAGAAGTTAAAGTTATTCATATATATATATTATAACCACCATGAAGTTGTGAAAACTACAATCAGACAAATAAATCTTTATACAAATTGTATATTTAAACATATACTTAATTAGCATTGTGATCCTGGCCCCCTAGCATAATTTCATAACATATAATGTACAGTGTACATGCAGTGTCATTTATTATCTTTTTACCTTGGAAAAGCAGTATTTTTAATTTCTTCGTAGGCAAGGACTTTATCATATGTTTTAAAATTCCAATCTCGGTGTAATAGATGCTTGCATGATTTTCATTTTCAAGAAAAATATAGAAATGCAATTTATGTATATTACCAATGGTAGGTACATGTAGGGCAACATATATATATATGGTTTAATATTTTACATGGAGGCCATTTCAAGGAAACCTGTGTTGAGTCATCTGCCATACATCTTGAACTTAAATGTGTATGCACACAGTTATTTGACAAGGTGAAGGATAGCTTGCAAACCAGTAGAACATGTTGTAGTGTCCTATTTATGGCTATGACATCATGCCTTTGAAGAAGTACATGTATATGAGATCATGCATCAGATACAGTGTAGCTTTTCTACTCTTGTATATTGGGACAGGTTTTTCTTCCTTGCAAGAACTGCCATTTCTATTTCTCTTTCTCTTTCTCTTTTTTTCTCTCTCCCTGTTTCTCTCTCTCTCTCCCTCTCTCTCATTCCCTCTCTCTTTCTCTCACTTTGTCTGTCTTTGTATTTTGTTTGTAATTTATCTGTCTGTATTTCCCTTTCAAATGTGCTGTGCATCTATTCGTTTTTAGCCTTTGGGAAGTTCAATCATTATTTTCTAACATACATGTACATGTCCATCAATGGACGCCTGGATATTGATGTCAACAAGTCAATATCTACCATGATTATGTGAATTTTAAGAACATGTAAGAAGATAGGTAAAAAAAAAATATATGTAAACACACATGTCGTTGTAATCATTTTTTTCTACTAAAATGGCTTCTTTGAATAGTGATTAAATTGCCCTTTTAGCATCTTTGCAGAAGCCATAAAACCAGTCTATCAGTGTATTGATTTTCTTGGAAATGTTCCTGCCTATCAGACTCCGACATTCAGCTGTTTGGATTTTGTACTATTTATGCTTACACTTATGAACAACACCCAATAGTCCTTAACAAAATGACAATGATTTAACATCTACTATAGATTGTGTGTTGTCAAAGGGAAGATATTTTGCAAGGCCATGATAGTTGCGCTTTTCTTCATTCAGTATTATTTTCCTTGTTATTTGATCTGATCCATGCCTTTTATTAGACAATCATACTAAAATAATTTTATAGACACGTGTACTTTACTCAAATCTGAGATGTATACAGGACAGGACATAGTGTCAGGTATTTGACCAAATTGACTGCATGTAATGCAGCACATTCTTTAATCCTTCTCTTTTAGCTATATCCCTTCCAAACTCATTTATTTATCATTTTAATGTACTTGAATATAATAATAATTTAAATATTTGTTTTCTTCTTGTTGTTGTGGTGTCGTTTGTTGTAGGATTCATTGAAACTTGTAAGAAGAATCAAGTTGATTTTGTCTCAATTAATATAATATGATTTTCTTACATGTATGTATGGCAATGAAAAGAATGAGATACCTACATTGTACATTGTATATTGTATGTACATTGTAGCTTGTGTGTTTTGCCAGTACTGAGCACTCTCTTGGAAATCAGTATCTTAGGCAGCTAAAATAATTTTTAAAAACTTTTTAAAGAAATTTTTTGAAGTTATGCAGAGGCATATAGGAGACATTTGCATTTATCTGGGGTTTTGTCATTTATAATGCTCAATTTAATCATGATGTTTTGAGCACTCAAACAAATATTATTTTGTTTGTTCACTCCTGACGATGATTTTTTTCCCCCTTATCTTTTTTATGACTAACCAGGTGGATCTCAAGCGAGTAGCTTAGCCGTGAGTACCCCAGCCAGCCAAGCCCAGCACCAGCCTCAGCTTTTAATGAGTCCTGCCCTGCAGGGAGCACAGCCTATTCTTGCCAATCAGGTTAGTTATAGATCAAGTATACATTTCTTAACCCAGATATGGTGTGCACAATTGACCATGAGAGATACTTGTAAATTCTGAGTTTTTTGTGATGCCTTTACTGTCAGTGTAGCTAGATCTATGTGCAGTTTTTTTGTTTAACTCATGAAGATGTGGACAAATCATTTCAAAATGTTTTGGACTGTAAGATAATGAATAAGTCTTCTAGCATTTAAAAAAGTAATTTGTGAATTGTGAAGTTTGATGTAAAAAACAAAGCTATTGATATCAAGGTGTAAAATAAAAAAGAGGAACTATCGTTAAAACCTTTGTCCTGAAACATTATCCACAAATAAAAAGATTGCTCCAAAAACGCAATTTTCCAGTGACGATGAGACAGATGCACTTTCCCAGGACAAGCAATATGCTGGATAAGCAAATTAGAATTGAGGTCTGTTCAGTGGAGCTGAATAACCAGAACTGTTCTTTCAGTTTAGCAAATGTTATCAGTATCTAACTGCCCAGTCAACGTATAGATACTAAATAATATATAGTTTTAAATTAATGGATGTTTCTTTTCAGAACCCCTTCTAATTTCACTAGTTTAATAATACAGGCAAGTCTTTATAATACTTTATAAACAAAAGTTTTGCTTGACAACATGGCTTGTCTGGCATAACAATTTATGTATGGAAGTAATTCACCTTGCATACATAATTTGTTGCTATGTCAGACAAAACATTCAAATGCTTCCGTACATAACAGGTGAAATAAATGCAATGTATTATGCACCCAGTGTTTTGGGAAGAACCATCCATAAAACTGAATACATGATTGTATTTATTTACTTCAATCAGTGGAATAGACCTGTTCACAAATATATTCAAATTTTGTGCATACTTTTAAAACAAAGGTTGTTCTTGACAACCTGAAAGGTTGTCAGAGGCTTGTCAGAGGCTTGTCAGACATAGCAACAAGTAATGTTGCAAACTGGATTCCAAGTATTGTGGTTCATTCATTAATAACAGGTTAATGGAATACCTCGTTACTAGGTCCCCAGGCAAGAAACATCCATAAATTTGAATAACTTTGTGAACAGGTCTATTCACCTAGCATTAATTAGATGTCAGGTATTTCTGTGGCAAGCTTTTTCCGTTGTCTAGAATAAATTATGTTAAAGAACTATGTAAAAAAAAAATGAAAATTTAAAGTAGATATTCAAAGAAAATCACAAATATGGCAATTAATGTATCACTAGAAACTGGGAAGCTTACAGATGGCAATCTTATAAGTTTTATGTCAACTGCGTATCTGGTGATTATAAAAACAACACAAATAAAAGCTCTTCTCAGCATCTGGAATATCCGAGGATTCGCCAGAAATATAGCGATGTTTTGATGTCGTCACACTCGGGATCGATCCTGCTTAAGCAGACGACGTCCTATAATGAATGAACGTAATTGCAATGCAATTATTTATCAAATTATAAAGAGTTTGGTGTATTTAAACATGACCTTATTTCACACCATTATAAAGGGAAAGTGAAACTGATTCTGATAGCTAAAACCGTTTGATTGTAAATACATAGGAGAAGGGTCAATGATCAATGAAATAAACCCCACTTTCAAATTGAAAAGCCCTCCGAATAATAGCAGTATGGTATTCGTTCCCTCTTGAAACGCCGAACATGCCCCGGTGCAAACAGCTGAAAATACAATGGCGTCTTATTTTGTTTACAAGTGACTGATTCCTTTATTTTTTTAACGCTGCATTTTTCATCAAAATAATACCATACACGAAGTTAAGAGTGAGGCAACAGACTAACATTAAGACTGACGCTAGTGAAGGAAGAGAAATAAGTGAAGAGAAGATGACAAAATAGGCTCTGAAAAATGTGTAAGATGTTATGGGACATCGTCTGCTTAGCCAGGACTGGTCCAGGGTGTGTCGTCACATATCTCAGCAGCGTTCGAGGAGCTCTTCAGCTGCTATATCGGGGGCTGTATTTTACCGTTTTATAATTGATAATAATCATTACTTCAAATGTTTCCAAGCGTTGAATTTGGATAACCTTGTTTAATTTATGCCATCTATGCAATAATAAGTATTAAGCCAATATTTAAAATCATCAACGTTCTACTTTAAGTAAATCCGTTTATTGTGAAAGCAATGTTCGTAGCAGAGCTGTCGATACACACAGTTTGGTGAAGTCCTTCTCAACGTGGTCCAAAACTACACAATGCACAAAATAGACTGTAATGTATACAAATTTATGCACATATATTCTCTGAGCGCTTAGTGACGAGCTATCCATTAACCTGCCTTATATAAATGAGCCTCAATGCTTGGAATCCAGTTTGCATACATTATTTGTTGCTATGTCCGGCAAGCTTTCAGGTTGTCAAGAACAACCTTTGTTTGAATGGTATGTACATGTATAAAATTTGAATATATTACCGAAGCGGTCTATTGCACGATCCCCAAAATTTCACCCGTCGAATGCGAGGGTCGATTGAAAGGACTATTTCAGTTTTAGCGTTGAGGGTGTATTATTTTCTCAACGGTTCGCCGTCGTGCACGAACAGTCCAGGCAGTGTACTAAGGTGGCCACTGAAGAAGAGTTAATTGTACTGAAAAATATAAAGGCCACCTAAGGAAAGAGTGGCCACTTTAGACAGGTAGTCTTTTATAACACAATATTCAGAGGGAGAGAGAGGGGGGAGGAGGAGGCGCATGAGAGCAAGGAAGAGAGAGAGAGAGAAAGGAGCTCATTTAAAAACCAAAATGAACACTGTAATAACCATTGTATCATGGTAGCCTGTACAGAGTGTACAAATTGACCTTTGTTTGAAAGGTATGTATATAATTTGCATACATTAACGAAGCAGTCTAATGCCTGGCCTTGTCGTGAAATCAGCCACTGGTAAAATGAATATTTATGCATACTCTTGTGTGTAAAATCTGTTGAAAGTAGAAAGTAGTCACCATATAGCCTTACCCACAATGAACCGCTACTGTGCGGGATGAATAAGTGAAAGCTTATTTCATGAGAATGCCAATGGCACTTATTGCTTTGTTGGTCAAGCACACTCCAAACTGATTTGCGCCATATTGTTACATCATTGAAACCAAGTTAGCCAAACTGCGTCGTGTATATAGATGACTTTGGTTCATACACCCGTACCCATTCATTGGATCATCATGAAAATTATGTAAAGTGCTATATGTGAGAGTCAATGATAATGATAATAATGAAATTAGTCTACATTTATGTATAAAATGTGTGGTGTTCATCGATTTATGCTTATGAGCCTTCAGCACAGATTCCTCAGATCCAACACATTTTCTGGATGAATTGATTTATCGTTATAGTTATTGTTATCAAAATAGTTGATGTATGAGACCCTTGAAGCTTCCTTCTTTCTGTGCCTCATACAATGTTCTAGTTGTCTGGAGCTCAGCAGTTATTGACCATCCCCTCCAACGGTGGTCAGCAGCAGATCTTGACCCTTCCCATCACCAACGCTGCTGGTCAGCAGCAAATCCTCACCATTCCCGTCACACTAGCCCAGGGGGCCGGAGGGATCCAGTTCCTGATACCGACAGGGACCGGTGGACAATTCCTCGCCTCGCCCAACCTTGCCAACCTCGGAGCCATGCCATCACAGGTAATGGCATGACACTTGAACCTCCTTATACCTCAGTCATACCAGACTGACAACCAGCAGAACAAAAAAAAAAAAAAACATTACCCAACTTGATCTTGTTAATTATTAGTCAGTTTGGAGTTGGTTTGGCAGATTGACTGGGGTATTAAAACAAACTCCTTGAGGTCGATGAAATTGAAATATTGTCAGAGCAGGGCTCAAAAATACGAAACAAAGAAGAGGCACTAACAAAATTACCTTGTTATATCCCGAGTTTGCTGTAACCGCATTCTTTATAGCAAGTTTCCACTGAGTTTTTCCAGCCAGAACATGGTATCACCTCTGGCACAATGAAAAAAAAAATTATCTTATTAATTTTACTCTTAACTCATTTTTGTCATTTAGCCAAGCTTCTTGAGCTGTGATAGTAGTAAGCGATTTCTCATCTTTTAAGAAATGTCAGAGTTCATGTTCAAGTTCTTGGGTTCATGTTTTTTTTAAATTAAAGTATACAAGTCACCTGAAAAAATAATTTTTGTACAACTAGAATGTATAAAATCAACCTAAAAACACTTTAGCTGGCCTTCTATAGGTTAACGGTAAGGAGTAAGAAGAAGATGAAGAAAAACATAAAGCCCTCTCCATAATTCTATCTAGTCTCCTCACAAATCCCTGTTTTGTTTATTGGGAGTGTATTTCAACTTGCAATATCTCTTTATAGAATCAACATTTGAAGCTCATATTTCAAATATAGTATAGTGACATGGAACCCCTAATATACAGAGCAAAATATTTTTGGGTGATTGGTATACTTTGAAAGTTGAGAAAATTGCCAATTTTGATTAAAAACACAATGATTTTTAACCCATTCAATGTGTTGCCAATTTAAGGATTGTAATGCTTATTCTCGTTTTTAAAATTCCTTGCATCAAATGCAATATGGTCATGCAACAAAAATGGACATACATGTCATATGTGCAGAAATTGAGCCAAATCACAAAATGTGGTCTATTGTGTCAACCCATTATTATATCTGTGTAAAAAAAATTATGGGTGAACAAGCAGAGACTGGTAGAATAGAATGGAATTTGTGGTCTTGTCCATTGATTGAAATCAGTGACACCACTGTTTAATATATTTCTTGTTTTTCTTCCAGGTTTTACCCTCAACTCTTGCTGCGATCCCCAGCATAACGAGCAGCACCAATGTCGTCTCTTCAGCCGCACACTATGCCAAAACCAGCCAGATCACCTCAGCCACCACGCCCCTCCCTCCCGTCTCGGTCCTCACGGGCCAGACGGGTCTAGGGACACTCCCGTTACCGCAGGTCTTAATGGGGGCAGGGGCGCAGGTACTGTCGGTGTCTGCGCCCAGTAGTTCTACAACACACACACAACCCAAGACAAGTGAGCGATGCTTGCTTTCTTTTTCTAAATGCACCCTTCCTCCCTCAAATACCCCTTCAGAAATAGGGTGAAAATGAATGAATAAAGTATTGATTTTCACATGTATCATCATATATTGTGGTATTTAAATGTACATGGTATAATCACTACAATATTTTACATGAATGCTTCATGAAAACTTCTAATATGATACATGTAAACACTATTCATAGTTAAATGGTGTGATGATAAATAACAAATATGAGCACCTATAATCATGATAATCAAACATCAGGCTATCAGTTTACTCAATGAGGGAATTTGCCCATTTGCACTACAAATTAATAAAACAAATTGGATTTATCACTGGGTTTTATGCAGCTGAGTGTAAAGCTTTTCAACAGATTAGCTAACATTGCAGCAGCACGTACCGGTATCATTTTTAGGGAATCATAGAAAACCTGAGCAGGGTTTTTGCCTATACCTTGGTATATAGTCCAATTACCATGTAGTGTGTTTCTGTGATAGATTTTAATCCAACAAAAATCCATGAACCAATGATGTAAACTTTTTTCCTTGACTCTTTTACCCAATGCGCAGTCAGTACAACAGCTGTTCCCAGTTTAGTAACAACTCAGAACAGTCAAGCACTGCCCTCGCTTGCCACAGTAACGCAAGGACTTATGCGTACCTCAGCAAATCAACTCAGCTTATCAGGACATGGCACGACACAGTAAGCTATTTTGTCATCATTTAAAAGAAAGAATGTAAAATTGTTTTACAAAGACATTTAAATACAGTGTGTAAAAACAACAAAAACATTTGACACATTTGATCATTAATACATAAAAATATTAAAACTTGTATGAGACTGAAGATTGCACATTGTAAAGTTGAATGGTATCAAATTTATTTAGAGTAAGTTTAACATTGTTCAGAATGTTGTTCTGAATATTTCATTAGATTGTCACTTTTTGAAAAATCAGGGCCATGAAATGTGTGTGTATATCATAGTAGATTCAGAACACCACAATGCCTTTGAGCATTGCGCCTGTCATTTCAGACAACCTTGCGCTACCCAGTGTTATTAATCATTACTCTGGATTACAAGAGACGCTCTAAAATTTCATCTGAGATGCACAATGGTATTGAAGGAGACAAGAAATGTGTCCTTTATAAGCAGATGGTCTTTTTATACAGGTTATGGCTTCAGCAGGTTTCACTGTATTATGCATCTAAACAATTAAAACGTGTCCTTTTAGTTATTAGATCTGTGCTTGTGTCTCAACTGTCCACCACCTGTAACCCCACTGCTTCTCTTTTGAAATATTGTTCAAGAGAAACAGAAAATGTGGTCTTTATGGACAGATGGTCTTTCTATCCATGTTTAATGTTCTACAGGTTTCACAGTATTTTGCATCCAAACAACTATACCTCTCATTTTCTCACTAGGTCTGTGCTTGTGTCTCAACCATCCACCACCTCTAACCCCACCGCTTCCCTCTTGGCATCTCATAAACTTACCAATGCATCAAGTGCCGCCGCACAAGCATTATCTCTACATGGACTAGCAGGTAAGGGGATTTACCAGAGACATATAAACATGATATATCAGAGAATGAAAAGTGAAAACAATTTTGAGACAAGACGGAATATAAATGAGAGGATCCAGATTAAAGGTCTTTAAAAAGGTATTCACTATCAGCCTCTGATTATATCAAAATTAATAAGTGACAATTCCAAAACCTTTTGAGATACACTTATGATACTTCATTTATTCATTATAAGATGCCCTATAACTATGTACCATGTTTCAGATTTTTTATCTCTGAGTGGCCGCGAGTCAGGATTTTTTTTTTGGGGGACGGGGGGAGGGGGTCAAATCTGCCCTTCTCTGGCTGAGAGAGAGCACTAAAATAATCTGGTCTTTTTTCAGTCCCTCTTCTTTCCCTTCTATTGTTTTTTTAGCCCTGATATGACAAGGTTTCAAAATAACAAGGTAATTTCTTTGGTAACAGGGAGTTGTTATAACTGTATTGAATTTGCCTCTTAGGTCTAAACACAGCCCAAGGCACTGTCATTTCGCATATAGCTGCAGCGCAGGGCTCTCAGAGCAGCGTGGCCCAGATCCTTCCAAGTCAGCTGGTCCGTAGCTCCGTGGTCTCCAGCCAAGCGAGCCAGGTTGGTGTCACGCAGGTCCCCGGAGGTCACCAGGTCGTGGTCTCCACGACGACGGCAACGAGTGGAGGGAACCACGTGGCTGGTGGGCTGGCAAGTCCAGGTAAAGGTACTGTCTGAGGGAGGCTCCGTATTGGGATGGGGCTTCATCCAAAAGAATTTACAAAAAGTGACGAAAGAAACCAAAGTATCATGTTTTTAACTCTTTCAAAATAATGATGTGTCTGTTGTGACTTAACACACCCTTCCTCCAAATGTATGCACCTTCGTTTCGGTCTCTCTGTTTCTGGCCAAAATGCAGCTTTATTTTTCAAATCCAGACCTTGGAGGAAAGTAGAAATCATTTGGACATTTCCATTGAGACCAAGACCGTATGTGATGTCATCCTGTTTGAAAGTGAAGAGCTTAACACCAGTACAGTTCTAACAACAATTTCCCTTGCATGGCTTGCAGCACTAATGCTGGATCTAACTGCGCTTCTTGAACAATGACTGTTCAGTCCTTATGCATAGTTTAGTGCAATATCTTGGGAGTTTTGAGGGAACCTCGACAACAACCTCCTGGACAACTACATGTACCTTCAGAACAAGTCATCAAAATAAGACAATTACTGGTATCCATTCAGAAAAAAATACGACCCAGACAGCTAAAGCCCCGTGTAGACATGACTATGTAATCTGCATCTAAAATCCATCCAGCAACAATTGATGGGGAAATGAATGGCAAGAGGAAATATTGTAGGACTACAAAAAAGCAATACATGTACATAGCAATCTGCTGTGAGGGATAGTTGCCCTAGATTCCTTGGAAAGCTCAGTTATAATACATTATACTGATTGTCAAAAGCAATCCTGTAGTTGTGACAAGTTCTGCTCTCCAATAATGTCTAGGACAAGCTCTCAGCACCTACCCTGTTGTTTGGCCTACATTTATTTATAGTTTTGTCAAAATTGCACAAACCATACAGTTTATTGTTCGAGATCTATAAATTCACCACTGTTTCCTTTCCTTAGGGATCATTTACAAGCACTAAACCTTTCACAGGCTTTTGATAGTCTTCCTATGTGCAATATACTGTTTGTTTTTTGTTTCGGAATTTCTAACGTGCACATTGATTGCTGATGTGCTTTTAAGCTAACAGACTTTGTTTGCTAATCCTAATCCAGCATTAGTGGAGCAAGCCGTGTATTAGCAAAATCCTTAATGAAGCCCTACCCAAAATACCCATTTTTAATCACGGAGCCTTGTTCAATGTTTGTAAGTTGTGAAAATGTGCATTAATATTGTGTTTGTACTTGTTTGCTTAGTACGACTGTTGTATTATGTTTTGCTGTAATGCAGTAGAATGTTCAATGTATTTGTCTGAGCAGCAGAATTAGGGCACAACATGCATTCAATATATCATTTACCAAAGCTCTACCATTTTCACCAATGATTGAATGCACGTGAAGTTGATTTTAAATTCACCGAGTGTATTTTAGTAGAAATCTGTCTACTTCTGTATGTACTGAGGATTTTTTGTGCGTGTTTGCCAAATAGATGTTGAAATTATGTCAAAATTTCACACTGCATGTGGAAATATTTTTGCTCCTTCTGTTCGTAATCTGTTGTATATTTTAGAGCTGTCATTCAAAATTCATTGAGCCAAAGTACAAAATGTGAGCAGCTTGTCTTGCGTGGATTAATACTCATAAGCATTGGTGTATTAAGGGGCACAACCAGCACATGCCGCCCTTTTGAAACCCCATTGGCATACCATTAGTAAAGAAACAAAAATTGGCCTCCTTTATGATGTAATTTCTTGGAATTGTGCTCCCTTCCTCCCCTTTTACAAAACCCTTGATATGCCCCTGCTTCTAAGTGCATTGTTCCTGAGACCTCTTTCCCCCTCTCTTTTCTCAGTGAGTAACATGGGCAATGCTGCAGAAGTGGATGGCATCAACTTGGAGGAGATCAAGGAATTTGCCAAAGCATTCAAAATCCGGAGACTCTCTCTTGGTCTGACTCAGACACAGGTCGGACAAGCCCTTAGCCAGTCAGAAGGACCAGCATACAGCCAGTCAGCCATTTGCAGGTTAGATATATATATATATGTCTACCATTAAAAACATTCTATGGGGTGGAGGGGAATGATAAAAGTCCACTCCTTTCTTCAATCTTTGTCCATCTGTTCATTGCATTTTATACCTGTAAACCATTTCCTGTTTTATCTACATGTAATCTATGTATTCTTGCTTCAAGAGCTATCCTGATGAAAAGATATATCTTGTGTGTGGCACATTGCAACATGTGAATTTATGTACAGCCAAACCTGTCTTTATAAGGAAACAAAAAAGTGGCATCTTAGATAGGTTGCCTTTTTAGGGTTATGTTCTATAATGCATGTTTCTTCCTAGGAGGGAGACAATACATAGGTAAATAACCACTATGAGCAGATGGCCTATAAAGAGGTGGTTGCTATTAAAGACAGGTGTGACTGTATAGTCTTTGCTTAAATGAAAGTTGCAACTTCAAGCAATATCTGCCTGAATCATGTACCAAAGTGGGGTGATTAATTCGGTTCCATTTCGCATCTCTTCCATTAGATTCGAGAAGCTTGACATCACACCAAAGAGCGCACAGAAGATAAAGCCGGTCTTGGAGAGGTGGATGGCTGAAGCAGAGGAGAGACACAAAAACGGTCTGAACCAGCTCACCGATTTTATCGGCAGCGAACCGGTCAAGAAGCGCAAGCGGCGTACCTCGTTCACCCCTCAGGCGCTGGAATACCTCAGTCGGCACTTTGAAAAAAATACGCACCCAACCGGTGCAGAGATGACGGCACTCGCGCAGGAGCTGAATTACGATAGGGAGGTAATTCGTGTCTGGTTCTGCAACAAGCGGCAAGCTCTGAAGAACACGATAAAGAAACTGAAAGCTGCCGAAGCAACCATGAATAATAACTCTGAGGAAGTGGAGAGATCGGCTGTTGTTGTGGACAGCCCAGAGCATGTCTAGGGTGTTTCTCTAACTGCAAAATTGAAATGGAGATAAGCTCTTGGTTGACACAAAAATGCAGAGGTTAACTGCAGGTTTCTGCAGGGAAGATTGAAGACATTTCCTTGTATTCAAAAGACTTGGTTAGATGTTTGAGAATGAATGCAGGTGGACAGGACACAAATTTGTATGAATGGGACCATGATGAACCTGATGAGATGAGGGGGTCATAGCTGGATTGAAAGTGACCAAAGAGATACTTAACATTGGACAGTTAGCTGCGAGTCAGCCTAGATATGAACATGTGACCAGATGACGTCTGGTGGTTGAAAACTTGGATAAATTGACTGCAAAAGGAGGAATATTCCTAGCTAATGAATCAAAGCTCTTTTTCTTTCTTTTCCATTCTCTCTCCTTCCTCGAGTGTGGACCTAGGTTCCGCCGTTCTCTTTGTAAGCATTTTGGATAGCTGGCTACTCCCAAATTTCAAACTTTTTTTGGTAAATGTATTCGTCATTCCCAATAGTCCTACTTTCATGAAAAATCCCATTGTAAGAATGATAAGGAATAATTTTTTTTGCCAGAGTGTTATGCTGCTCTTTTTGAGAAATTGTTTATAATGTAAACCAAGAATCGAATCATCTCCACTTTTCGGCTTGCATCTATTTGTGTCAGTATGACCAAGTAAATGGTTTTTTAACTCTTTAATACTATGACTGGTAGTCATTCCGTTAATGCGATGGCAGCGGTGGGCTACAATCCTGTGCCATAATGGCATTGTTTGCATAGCTGCAGATGTTTCAATCTGTGCTACTGTGTGGTGTTGCATTGGATTGAACTAAATTCATAAATTACATGATTTATATTGGAATTGTAACAATGTATTTACTCAATACAAATTGAATAAATTAAATTTCAAGTTCAAATTCAATGTTTTGTGCCACTTTCTGTGCCCTCCATTTGAATTATTGGCCCTTAGGTATATGTACACAACATTCATCAAATTATTTTTATTTGAAAAGGACCAAAAAAGGATACTTGCAAATATTCATGTTTATATCGCCAGATTATTCAGATGGAGAATGGATGACTAACAGAAAGCGTGAACGACCAAGCAATTTTCAAGAAATGTCTGAATGTTTTTACGATTGTCATGATATGCTGCTTGTACAACAAAGATTGTTGATCTAATGTCGGGTTGACGTTTTCTTTGTTCTTTGTAGATAGAAAGATCCACCTCTGGACCAACGTTTCACCAATTGTTGTGAAACTTTGTGACTTTTTAAATTCTATGGTGTCTATTGTTTCTATGCTTTGTGTTTGCATTTCCACTGGTTTGGAATATTCTAGTTGAGCAATGTTTGCTTGAGAAACCTTTATAGCTGTGGTGCTTGGAAAGACCAATTGTAAATGTACCATATTACTGGCTTATTTATTGTATGAAAAAAGAAAATACTGAAGAAAAATTCTAGTTATTACCTTTTTTGTTATTCAGGCAATGATTATTTGTTTATCTCTCCTTAGAAAAAGTTTTCTGCTTTGTAAAGTAATTTGTGCAATGGGCATTATCCAGCCAAGTTTTGTTATTTTGTTTTGTTTTTCCGAAGGGAGGTTGAACCTGTAAAGTCTTTAATTGGAAATTTTAAAGCAGTTAAAGAGGTCTTGGACCAATTTTATTGAAGCACAATTTTAGTGTAGCCCTTAGAATTTCAAGGTCATACTCAATACAGTATTTGTCTCTCCTCTAGGTCCAAAAAGAATGATAAGTTAAAAGACACTAGCACGCCATCTAATTAAATATTAGCACTATGGCTTAATACAGACTGTTATTTTTGGAGCAAAATGTTACATGCAGGAACTACTTGGAAAGGCATTGCATGGGACTACATTAAGCTTGAAATGGCCGTTTGTCTGCAAGGACGAAAGAAATATCAAGCTGATCTTTGTAAAAAGAAAAGAAAAGAAAAGAAAGTTGAATTTGAAGTTGATGGTTATTCTGTCTTATTGAAATGCAAACATTTGGAAAACTGAAATACAGTGATTAATTTCACTTCAATATTGTGTGTACTTGTGTGAATTTCTCCACATGTTGAAAATGATATTTACTCACCTGCAACGAAAGAAAAGAGGAGAATATGGGAGTCTTAATTTTTCTCTTCAATTTTGTATACTTAATGGTGTATCGTATTCCATAGTACATGAAATTATTTATCTGACTCCGTCTCTTTCTCTCTTCCCCTCCTCCCTCCCCCCTACCCTCCACCTGTTACTCTTGAAATACCTCCAAGAAATATTTCCTTGCCATTCTTCTTGTTTATTTTCCCCTTTGTTTCACCATAATGAAGTGGGTTGTATTTTTGTGTACAATGTAATTATGTGGGTTATTGCGTTGTAAATAATAAGAAGGAAAACTATGTCTAGTGAATATTTATTACAAGTCAAATGTGAGTTTGTAATATGCCAGTATTCAATATTACGTAAAAATATTGTAAGATTTTCATAGAGAGATGCACCTTTGAATTGAGTTTTGTTTCCCCTCTCATCCAATTGCCCCCTCTTACATTTAAGTCCAAGATGTGCAAATTTTTTTCTTATTTCTTTCTTTCTTCCTTAAATGCTTATTTACTTTTTAATGGATGATTTATGTAGCAAAGCTCAGAGAAAACAGAAATTGGAATTTTCATCAATGAAACTAGATCTTGATATAAATTTAAGTGCTTACAAACCAGTTTATCTGAGACAAGATTCAACTTCTCTCTTTTAAGTAAAAAACCTGGGTATTGCTGCAAATGTGCTCCTAGTACTTCTGGAAAGAGGCCCCTTACAAATATTTGGTTACTGATGTAATGTCTACATATCTAGTTTGGCTTGAATACCCCTTGAAAAAAGTTTTCTGCAACACATCATACCCAATTCTTAGTTTTATTTTATATATTTCTAATTAGAGAGAAAGTTCTTCTATACAGAATACATGTATGTTAGTGAAACGTACATATTTTATATCCTTATTAAACATGAATTGAATTTCTCTACAATTACAATTTTTAACCTTATCTCTGAAGATACATGTAGGTCATTAAGTCATCACAGAGGCAATTAGATTTGAAAGAGACCGAGTTTTAAACTTGATATATTCTATACTATAAATGTGTTTGTTTGTTTGTATCCCATCTGTATTTGAAATACCTTGATATTGGACTTGTTTTTATTTTGTGTTTTTACCTGCTTGATGCTATATGTTTTTTAAAGAATTTTTGTTTTGAAAGCTATGTGTGCGCTATAGGATGTTGATGTACATTGTATGCTATACTTAAAACCATTCCTTTTCCCCCATATTTTGCCATAAGGTACGTTATATTGATTTTATTAGAAATGCAGATATGGCTGTAGGGCAAGAACATTCAAAAAGGTGCTACAGAAATATTCCCAAGATTTCCCCTGCATAACAGTGGAAATATAGAGTGGACATCCAGTGTTGCAATTAAAAACAAAATGGCGCTGAAGTACTGGTGCTCATTGCACTTGAAGAGAGAGAAAAAAAAATGTTCTTGTTGCTAAACCCCCCTGTTGATCATCTTTGGTTTTTATACAGAAATCAAAGTACATGTATGAACTGATGTGTGTCATTGCTTTCAATTGTATTTTATTTTTTACAAAAACTACGCAATTTGATGTTTTCAAGCAATCAGGAAGTAGATCATGTAGAGGAAAGTTGAGGCTATATCATAATCATGTGACAAAATTAGTGACACTTATTAGAAATTCATTCTTGAGTGTCTTTTCTGGAATACATTAATAGTGAATATATACATGCGATGTGTGACTGAAACTGTAGTATTCCCTATATGTGTATATAATGCAAGATACTTGTATATGACTGACCAACGGTACCTTGCTGCATATTTATTTTGAATCATTACTTTGTTTAGGAATGAACTCAAATTGGCAACATGACAATTCTTTTCCAACACCAAGACAATCAATTTGTATTGAAGATTTAAAAGTAGGAGCCATACTTTTATACTTGTAAGGAGTACTGAACATTCTTTATCAAATGAATTTCGTAGCAGTGGTGTAATCTTAATTCAGTGTTCCCTACGCTTTTTTACAGTACTAGAAATGAGTGTTTTATTTTGTAGCTTTAACATAGCAGTTCTTTGATGATGTGTTGTATTGTGTGGTACTACAATTTTGTTACTTTTATACAATCATTCGTAGCTTTAGTAGGACCATATATGATGTAAGTGTATGTGTACCATATAACCACCAAAAATGCCATGATTTTATTAATTTAGATTGTCGCTGTGAATGTAAAGCTCTTTGAATTATGAAAATATGTCCTTAACGAGCTGACCTAGGAAATTTTTGTTAGTGTGCTCCATCCTGCTCTGAATATAATTGTATTCCCGTCACAGAACTGGGAAATTTTCCGCTTTCCAATGGCAAAACTGTCGTGAGCCAGAGTGTATGGCCCGTATTCTGAACTCCGTATTCTCTACGAATTTAAACCACACTAGACTGGAGTGTAAGTTAAACCAGAGTTCGGAATGTGATTTTCTAAAACTCTGGTTTAAAAGGGCAGGTTTAGACTGGGTTTAAACCACACTTAGACCGCGGTTTAAGTTTAAAAGGTGTTCAGTATATGGGCCTACATATATGTCTTCTTGAAACATATTGATTTTGAAATTTTTAATTGTTTCGCATGTTATGTATACAGGTTATATATCAACTTTGTGTTTGCAAAGCCATTTATTTACTGATATAAATGAATTTTGTGGGCTTCACAGGAAATAATTATTCAAACGTTATAATATAAACTTGTTTGAAATTGTCCCTGTGACATTGAAAGCATTCATTATTAACAGCTGGGAAACATTACAAGTTAATATGATTAAGTAATTCTCCAAATTTTGGTTGGATATTGTGAATGCTTCACTGTTTTATTGACCTTTTAAACAATTTTTAATCTGATGAGGGATTAATTAAAGCATTTAATTAACTGTAGAGAAATGTGGGAATAATCATACTCAATTTACCATGTAAATGTGTATGAGCAGTCAACTTCATTTTAGTACAAGCATATTTTCATTGCGTAGGCTGTGCATACCTTATTTATTTATTTGTTGTTGTTATGTTTGTTTGTTTATACTCTGTATCAACAAAGGAATAGGCTGGTCCCTCAGACTTTGTTATTTTTTTCTTTGTCTTTAGGCCGTTTGTTCCTGACATCCTTGTAGAATTGGTTTTTGTGTTTATCTTGACCATTTCAATTCTGTGGATCGAGCACTTTAAGCACATCTCATTTTTATCATAATATATCTCCTTTTACTCCTGAGATTGGATTGGTGAATTCTTAAGTTAAGTTGATCAAAATCATGTTTGTCCTAATCATCAGATTAATATTTGGGATATTCCAGGCAGCAAGACGGCCCATTTTTATTTCTTACTTCAAATCATGTTTTTTAAAGATTCAGAAAGAAATGATTAAAAAGCTGCGATCATGTAAAACTGTGATTATGTGTCGCTTGAAAGGAATAGATATTTCCTATATTTGGTAAAAAGAACTGTGTAGTAAGTTTGATTTTTTAAAAGAAATCTGGAGTATTCTAGTTGAAACGTAATGTCACCTCTATTCTTTTAAAGTGTTCCAATTATTTCTTTTAAATGCTCTTTTACTTCTTCGTAATACTAGACATTTTGATCTTTACTTTGTGTCCAAATCAGTACATGTCAGCAGTATTATAGTCCTTATATAGTCCTAAGTTTGCTTTATAGTCAAACTCAGGTGGAGACCCTATTGTTTCTAGTTTAATTATCCATGTATATATATTAAGTGTTTCAAAATGAAAATATATATTATTGCACCTCTGACATTCATTGCAGTGCTTGACAATAGCTATTCATCTCTTTAACCCCATGGTCTGCAAATTTAAAAGCTGTGTGCTATTTTAGACAAAGACTTTAAGTTGCTATCTATTGTTTAGAAGTCTTGTAGTCTTTCTCCATAGTGCAACCGTTTATGGCAGGTGAAAGAAAAAAAGCATTTTAGGTTTTCTTGTATTTTTCTGACCAAACGATAATCTACATGTACATGTACATGAAGTTTCCTCGTTTTTTAAAGACATGCTCAATATGCTTGCCAAATTAGTGTTTTTCCTAAGTTGCTACTTTCACCTATTGGTACTTAATAGCAAACTGTACTGCTACGTGTATATGCATTGATATCCATGGTGTATGTAAATTTTCTCTCTCTCTCTTTCTCTATCGTACTGCTTGTTCCTTTAACCTTTAAAAAGCACAATGACTTTGACTTTTCATCAGATAGCCTGCAGAATGCTAATATAATTCTCGCTACCCCAAATACGCAATTTCGCCAACAGATGGCGTTTGTCATGCAAACCACGCATGCGCAGTGCTGACAATATCCCGATTGGGTCGACAAGTGTTTGTCTTTTTGCATTGAAAATGTACACAGGTATTACAAAAATCCTAGAGTTTGAGTTTAACCGACATGTTTGAAAAGATACCATCATGATTTATTGAGACAATTTGTTGCATTTTCAAAATTTGAGTGGTTTATGTCATGCGATCCCAAAATTAGGCATTTTAGCACTCATTTTATTCATAAGCCGTAGTATTTCAATACGGACCCAAAGTGAAGTTAACGAAGATGCGGACCATGTCCATGCATAATATTGCCCTCTACGTCGAAAATTGCATATTTGAGATAGCGAGAATTATGCGGAACTTTTTTCTTTATTTTACCTCCCTTCCTAGCTCTTCTTCAAAAAGTCATATCTTACCACTTATCTCACAATAGTACATATATATCAGTGTGCATGTTGGAGAAAATAAATTCTGCAATTTAGTGCCACCTAATTATATACAGGTATCTCTTGCCAACCCTATTTCAAAAGCATGTATTAACATAGCCATATATCCACCGTTCTGCATCAAGTATTGTTCATGTCTTGCATTTGATAGCGTAAAATGAGATGCAATGTGTTAAAAATGTGGAAAAAAGTACAATTATCGTTCCAAGCCAGCGTGCATACTGCCCAAAATGACTGTAGACAAAGATACTACTATTTGTCGGTGCTTGTTCGTCTAAATATCCTATATGAATATACCCATAACTTTGTTGATTGAATGGGTTCTGGTAAAATAGGTGCTGTCGTAATTGTGTTTTATTCCTATTGTTTTCTGTGGACCAATAAAGAATAAGGAATTTAATCATTTGATCTTTTATTTTCATCAAAGATTTAGGTATGACATGAATATGAATATATTATGGAAGTTCATTGGTCATTTTTTGTAAAACCTTGCTTTAAACTACTACATTGGATGTTTATATGTTCTTGTCTGTTATTTATCTTGTAAACAGTTTGTCAAAGGAATAGCTTTGTAAATAGTAACCTTGTTACCCAACTCTGAACTGTAAATGACATTGAATATGTGTTCTTGTCTTGCCAATTTGGTAATGTCTTGTGTTGTAATAGTGCTCTGAAAAATGTTCATTTTGCTACGTCTCTTGTATTCGATTTTGATAACTTATTTGAAATTTGATTTCGATTTTTCCTTCTGTTTTATTGGGTCGGTGACTCAACTTGTAAAGATCTTGGAAAAAATTGAGCTCATTGGAGAAAATGTCTGTTTTCATTTTTTATCATAAATTATGAGTATTTGTATTTATCATTTCTACCAGTGTAAAAAAAAAAATGAAATAACCAAGCGTTGAAGGCCTGCGTTAGATACACAAGGTCTGTAATTTGTTATTCTAGCATTGTGTGTCCATTTTGCCTTGCATGATTAACAATGACCAGTCTTGGAAAAACATACTTTGAACATGGCTGAAGTGCAATTTGTGTACAAGTGTGAGGCGAGATGGTTCAGAAGATGCAAGCACGGAGATTGGTAGTATACATGAACAGTGGATTGAGTGGAACGCTGTTACGCATTGTAACAAATCCTGGATGGCAAAATTTTAATGCCCTTTGATGTTGAAAATGGTGGTGGTGATGATGATGTTGATGATGATGATTATGATGATGATTGTTATGTTATTATTGTTGTTTTAATTTAAAAATGACATAAAAAAACCCAGATCATTGAGAGTCTGAGGAATATCTGAGGTGGTACAGTGAAAACTGTATAAAGAGCTCCAATATAACAAGATTCTTGATATAACAAGGTAATTTTGCTGGTCCCAGTCTTTATGTTCTTTGGGTTTTTTTCCCTGATCTGAGGAGATTCCTGATACATGTATAACAAGGTTTTCATGGTCTCAAGGTCCTCATTACAGTAATTTTTCCACTGTATTCTGAAAGTGATGTCATTTTTTTATTAGTGAAACAATGTTAAATGTCATAACGGATCAAAATATGGATAAGCCATTGGTTAATTTTTGCACAAAGTTTGCTGCGCTCATGCAAAGATAAAAGAGACAGTTGCGCAAGCACAATATGTGTTTATTTCGCGCATTTTCAGGTTGTTTTGACAATTGATATTGTTTTCATTAACATAAAAGATGACATTGTTTTCTGAATATGGCCCCAGAATATTAAAAATGTTACGGTATGAATTTCAAGTTGTAATTGATCAAAAATAAACTTTCAAGTCTGTTTTTCTTTGCAAGCACCTCCTCTATTTGTTTTGTGTTAAAAACGACATTAAATTCTATTATCTTGGTTATTGAAGGAATAAATCTGTTTCATAGAGGGGAAAGTGAAAATCTGTGTCCCACAATATAACTATTACGTAGGTATGCTAAAATATTTTCTTAAGAGAAAACATACATATACATACACCATACACATACACAGTGGAATCTCATTATTAAGAACAGTTATAACAAATTCTCGTAATAACAAGGTGATTTTGCTGGTCCCACTTCTTTGTATTCTATTGTTTTTTACCCCTGATATAACAAGGTTTCAATGTAAAGAGGTAATTTCCTTGGTCCCAAGGAGTTTGTTATAACGAGGTCCTCCGGACCTTGGGACCATGAAAATTACCTTGTTATATCAGGAATCTCCTATCAGGGTAAAAAAACCCAAAAGAAAAAAAGACTGCGGACCAGCAGAATTACCTTGTTATATCAGGAATCTTGTTATATCAAAGCTTTTTATAGAGTTTCCACTGTACATGTGACAGTCACCAATGAACATAGTACACGCATGTGCAAAAGAATGTTGACTTTCCACACAATTTATTTACAAAATCTTAAAATAAATGGGGCAAAATAGTTTTGTTGAAATATATCTTTTGTACAAAGGCAGACATACAAACTACCATAGATATGCACTGTACAGTATTTACACTTTTACATCCTTTAAAGCCATTATGCAGGGACCTTTTATCTACTGAGGACAAAAAGGACCTGAACTCTGTGTCAATAAATAAGATCTAATACACTTCTAATACTCTCAGGAGACATTATGATCATCACATCCACAGAAAGCCACTGAATATTAGCAAATTTATTTACAGGTATTGCAGTCCTTCATTGATAATAAAAGTTAAAACTGGGAATGCATACATGCATTTCCTGAAAAAAATCATGGTTATTATATGTACACTGATTTGATAATGACATCTTTCCTGAATCAAAATTTGAAATTTAATTTATACATGTAATGACAATCAAAATAAAATCTAAAATCTACAGCCAAATCATGTTTTCTGTCATGCCATTGCTTATTTACAAACTCTTGCTGTACTTAAAAGTTTATGAAAAGCTGCACTAACTACTTTTTTACTACAAAATAAATACTTTAAACGTGGAATATTTTCGCGGTGTGGAAATTTTCGCGCATTTCGCGCAGCATGAAATGTGCGTGAAAATAAAAGCACGCGAATATCTTTGTTCATGTATTCTTTTGCCCATTGAGCCTAGCGCGCCTTCGAAATTAAAAACACGTGATATTCACTTTACTCAGCCGAGCGCGAAAAATTAATCGCGCGAAAAAAATTCCACTTTTACAGTATATGTATAAGCACTTATGGTTAGAATGGGGAATGGTTAGACCATTACATATACTTAAAATTATATCTGCCAATATAAGAAATATTGTCTTATGTTCATAATTATATGCATAGGAGAGTTGCGCTTTTCAATTTTTTGTACTTTGCTTTTTCAAAAGAAAATAAAGATTTAATTTATGCCAGGCTCCCTCCAAATGCGATTCAATTACTGTAAAAGTGGAAATTTTCACGCAAATTAATTTTTCGCGCTCGGCCAAATAAAGTGAATTTCACGGTTTTTAATTTTGCCCATGCGCAAGACTCATGGGCAAAGTAATACATAAACAAAAATATTCGCGTGTATTTATTTTCGCGCAAATTTCATGCCGCGTGAAATGGGCGAAAAATTCCACGTTTACATTACCAAAACTAAAAAATAGCTACATGACTGTGTACACTTTTGCTCTAAAAAAATTTGTTATCATGTTTAAGTGTATAAGAAAGCAATTTGTAAAATACCGATATACCTTTTATAGGCAATGCTGAAAAACTAGGCACTAGTCTAGTTCTGGAAATATTTTGAGTTTTGTCCGCCCTGTGCAGATGGCACAATATCAATTGATTTATGGGGAATCATGCACAGGGGCAACACCAGTACCACAATGGGAGACCGATAGCCAGGAAATCTGTCTGCATCTCGGAATCCAGGCTGACTGCAATTACAGGGTGATACCATCCCATGGAAGGGAGTGCCCCTGCATTTGCTCCGACAAGAATCGCTACAGGCTTTATTTCATCTAATATATAGGGTTAGGGTCACGGTTGCAATTTGGTCTTCGATTGGGTTTGGCGTTAGGGCTATGTATAGTGTTTGGTCTTGTCCAGTGTTGAAGTTGTACAATGTACAAATGACCCTCAAATGACCCCAATTTGTATTCACATGCGCATTTGTTTTGGTGGACGCGCTACTTGTTTAACATGTAAAATAATGGTGCGCACACTATGAAAGTGAACAAAGGTCAATTGCACTCAGTACAAATGACCTTTATCTGCACATGCGCACATGGTAATTAAAGGGAGCGACAGGTCGCAATCTATGGGCGGTTTTACAGTTGGCTGCTCCTTTCTCTGGATCAAAGTTCAAACCGACTTCAATTTTAATATCGCGCGCAGCTAATAAAAGTTCGCACATTGACCCAAATTTGAGTAAACAAGATCGCACGTTCTTTATTCTAGTATTTGAATCTCATTGGTCGGTTACATATGTAGGGATTCGAGTTAACGATCATGCGAGGAATTCGGCAATAACATTCCTTCGGTAGCGCAGGATTGGACCTGATTGTATCCGAATTTCCCCGAGTCAGGCCAACTGGTCAGGCCCATGGATTACGAATTGCCTCTCCCTTTAAGAACTTATTGTCAGCTGAGCATGTGTTACGCAACCATGGAAGGGAGACTCCAGGCAAGGGCTTCCTTCTAGTTTGTGATGTTGCTCAGTGGGGCTCGGACTTGGTCCTGCTGAAAGTCAAAATATAAAATGACATTGTTTCACTCCTAAAGAAAGAGAATACAGTTAACTTTGCATAAGTTGAATCTGTTGGGACCACAAAATACAGTTCAACTTATGCAAAATTCAACTTGGAAAATGTAAATAACACACGTTTTGCATGTAGTTTGATAAAAAAAATTGATTCGACTTAGGGAAAGTTCGACTTCTGCGACTTTGAGTTATGCAAGGTAAACTGTACATGCAAATTATGGTCCCTGCCAAGCAAACTGCCTATGACACTCTAAGACCCCACTGAAAGAGAAGGTGGTACTCTGCTTAAGAGAACAAAAAGATGGGGGCAATATTACATCAAATAAGCGTAGTGCCCTTCACATTTCTCGATAAGATCAAGGAGTACTCATAGAGGCAATTGTTGCTCTTTATTTTTTCACCCCTAAAATATTGATACTACGGTTTTCACACAACTGTTTTGGAAGGCGGTTTATTGCATCTTGTATGAACATGGCTTTACGATTTCAGAGGAGCAATAGGCCAATGAAACTCTAAAGAGTGTAGGTTGGATCATTTTGGTTTTGACTCATTAAAGGTACTTCATCCCTTTTGCAGCCCTGAATTTTGAAGTTGTGTATGTGATGAATTACAAAAGAATTTGGAAAACTTGTGCAGATGTGAAAAGGATCATAATTTGCTTTTAAGTAAAAGTAATAACAGTAATTTGGTAAACACTTTATTCTTTTTTGACTCGAAAAAAAAAAATCATGTAATTCTTGATTTCTGAATAGCTCCCTCTGCAACAAAAGTAAGATTTTCATTTCTCACAAAGGAGTCATAGAAATTGTGACCTTGAAATTTCATAGGCAGTATCTACAGGATGTCTACTAAACCTGTGCAAAGTTTGTAGAATTTTGTGTAAGTGTGCAAAAGGGATGAAGTACCTTTAAAAGTGACAATTGCAAATGTTTACGACCACCTCTGGATTTGCGGGTATTTTAATAATTTGGAATACTTTCTTTTGTCTCATTGAATGATAACATAACATGTTTACTACAGTGATCAGTAGCACAAGAGTAATGGTATAAGCCTATACTTCAAGTATGATACATAGGTTATGCCATGAAATAATTGTATGTCTGAAAAATAAGTTTTTAATTTTTTTTTTCTTTCTTTGACTTATTGCATTTGGAATAGTGGTCTTAAACTGTTGCAAATGATGTTGCAAATTACATGTCCATAGTATTAGTATGCATTATTCCAGGGTTCAGAACGAACAGGGGCACCAAGAAAGAGACCCTCAACAATTCATAAAAGCATGATCTTTCAAATATGTCCATGACCTTATGGATATTGACGTTAAATTTAATGCAATAGACTCATAGAGAGGGTGCTAAAGAAACAAAAAGTAATGAAGTGGGTCCAATGGCCAACTAAAATGTTAGTGAGAAAGTTATCATGGTTACTAGATCTCCTAGCTAAACATTACATTTTCTTAGTCACCTGCTTAGTCTTGGTAATAGACTGAGCATCATCATACCTCTTTGGAGGTCTTTCCAGGCAGCTTCTTGTAAACAGAAAACGTGTTAGGATCCCCTTGACGAAGTTTGCTGTTAGAGAAATCAATGAACAAATCAAATCAAATAAAAAGGACATACAGCACAACTGGATACATGGTTAACAAAAACATTGTTTGCTTGTTTTTTTAACTCAATTTGCAAAAACTTGTAAACGATTCCTCTCCAAATGTCATAGAGCTGCAAAATCATGAAATGACAAGAAGGAGCCCTGTAATTGAATTATCAGTTAATAAAATTCAAAGGGATTCAAAGCTCCACAGTGTTACTATTGTATTCAAAAGGGTTAGTAGCCAAAGATTCATTCCAATTTTAAGGGGAATAAACATTACCTGTTGAGTTTTGGTTCCTTATAGCTGACTGCCTTGGACCTCCTTCCTCTCCTCTCAGGTACGTCTGGAACAGGTTCAATGTCAGCCTTGGCCACCTTGCTGGGCTGGCCATCAAGAATGTCGTCATCATCTGCCTTTGCTTTCCTCTTATTGGTTTTCTGTACCTTAGCCTCTTTTCTTTCCTCCTCTCTCCTGCTAGTTTCTGACTCATCAGGTTGGTTATTCTGCGTTTTGCTTAAGGAGCCGTCCAAGGCCTCAAACTCATCGTCATTTGCACTCCTAGATACCTCATCTTTCAAGGAAGGCTGTCCTGGTTTCGTTGTGTAATGTATTGAAGTATTTTTTATGACAATGTCTGAACTGTTGACACAAATAGTGCCTCCTGTTTTCACTTTCTTCTTCCTTTCCTGTTCTTCAGCCTTTTTGCTCCTGTTGGCTTCTGGCTCATCTAAATGTAGTTGGTCATCCTTTACGCTTGAGGACCTATCAAGGGCCTCTAGGACATCCCCATTCCCAGTTCTAGACTCTATGGAAGAAGTATGATTTTCTGCAGAAGACTGTACTGATTTAGTTGTTGATTGCTTCGAAGTCTGTGTTTCAGAGATATCTGAGATCACATTGTCAACCTCACCACCAACTACATGATCACCTACAATTTCAGCATCATCAAAGTTTCCCAAAAATGTCTTAGCAATATCTTCAATGACAAACGTCTTTCTATTTGCTTGTTTCAGGTCCTTGGCTTTTCTTATTCTTATTGTTCCATTTTCTGAATTCTGGGTGGTTTTACTGATTTTGTCTTTCTTTACGGCTTCAAAGTCACACATGTTTTCCTTGACAAAGGTCACATTCAAATCTGAAGCTCCTCTAGATGTCTGTCCACTTGGCTTCAAGATTGTTGTTCTCCTGTTGATTTTCTTGGACTTTCTAGGTTCATCTACTTCAAATAAAACATTTTCCAGATCTTCCAAGATGTCTATGGTGGTGTTCAAGCAACTAGAAGAAGTTTTGGGAAGTGGCGATGTGCTATCTGGGTTGGGATTATCCAGATTGAGGGAACTTGTGTCGTGGGTGCTTGTATTGAGTTCATTTGTTCTTGCCTCGGACTTCCTTTCTGCTCTCAAATGTCTCTGATCGTCTTCATTTTCAGAGTCCCCAAAGAAAAAGTTTCTCTTCGATAGCTTCCTTTTAGAGGTTTTGCGATGATGAGGTCTCACCATGAGGTCATTCAGGCTCTCCCCTCCATCTTTCTGGCTGCTTTTCCGATACGGTAAGGATGCACCAATCTTGCTCTTCCGTTCAGGGTTGGTGACATCGCTGAGGTAGGACGCATCCAGATTGCTGAGTTCCTCAAGGAGAGCCTTCTCTGAAAGCCTGACTTTCGGGTCTGCAGCCCCTGGAGTAACAACAGACTTGGACTTTCGAGACTTCCTCTTTATTTTACTGTGCTTTTCTTCACTGATGATCTCCCTGTCTTGATGAGGATCAGATTCTTGGTTGGCAAAAGCTTCTACTGCCTCTGCATCATTGCTCAATTCTGTCTGGGCTACTTTTTCTAATCCATCTCCTGAACCTCTGTCAGTAGTCGGTGGACAGACCTTGGTGTCTTTCTCCACAGCCTCAGCAGAGTTAGACTCAGTTGCGGCCAGAGGCTTAGTGATCAGACGTGATGGGGTAGGGTGTGAGAAACTATCCCCCATAGAAAGATCAAACACTGTCATCTGTTGAACATCCTTTTCATCCCTCCGTCTTACACAATCTTTGTTGGTTCCCATCCTGGACTGAGACTTGTGCATGCTTTTCTTCTGCTTTGATGTCTTCGATTTACTCTTCATCAATACTGGCAATCTGCTATTAGGCTTTCCCCTGCAGGAAGCGGCTGATTTCTCTGCCTTTTGGCTAGCATCTCCGTCACTGTCTGGCGAACCAAGCTTTGACACCCGAGACCTCTCTGTGCCCTTATTCTCATTATTCTCATTGCTTTTCGTTTTGGGATCAGCACCTTCAACGACAGAAATATGCCCACTAGCAGCTGTGGTCAATTCCATGTCCACAATCCTGTAATCGGACTTCTCTGCACTGTTTTCGTCTTTGACGCTTTCATTTCTCTGATCTGGGATGGGCTCTAGCTTTTGCACATGTTTGTCATCTTGCATATCATTAACTGCATCATGTCGATCAGTTTCCATCACATCCTCACCAACGTCTTCAGGATCTGTATCTTTTGTTTTGATTTTCTTAACTTTGGGGTCTTTTTTCTTCTTCTTGCTTTTCTTGTGTGCCTTCTTTTCAGCACGTCTAGTAGGCCCTTCATCATCAGAACCACAAGTTTTACTATTGGGCCTTTGTTGAAGCTCAGTCAGTATCTCTTCTATGTCATCTTCCTGTTGGTTAAGATTACCCACTTTGGAGTGGACAGTGGTCTCATCATCATCAAGGATTTCAATCTCCTGCAAGTCATCATCAATTCCAAATGTCTTCAAGTCACCATCTTCCTTCACAAAAGTTCCCCTCCTCCGCGATAGCCTTCCGCTTCTCTTTCCAGAACTTCTTCTATCTGAATTCCTTTCTACTATGTCTTCATCCTCTGGACCAAGTTCCATACATTCCTCCTTTTCTTTGCTTTCATCTTCATCATTGTCAGGGCAGACATAGGTTCTCTTTTTCTTGGAAAGCCGACCACTCTTCCTCTTTGCAACCTTCCCTTTACGACTATCATCCATTCGCATTTCTTCATCCTTACTCATGCTTGAGACATTATCCTTATCTTCACTATGTTCATGTTCATGAACTTCTGCTTCCTTCCTCATGGAAGGCCTTCCGCTTCTTTCCTTGGTGACTTTTCTACCTTGACTCTCTTCCGCACTTCTTACTCCATCCATCTGCTCATCCTCTGTGTTTCCCTCATCATCTATGCAAATTAACGCTGGTCTCTCATCAGTGCCTTCTCCATCATCATCTGTTTCCTCCACCACTGTTTGGATGTTCTCTACTGATTTCTCAATTTCTGTTGCCACGGCAGCGATAGTTGCAGGATCCAAAAGGGAGGATGTTCTCCTGGACAGCTTATGATTCCCAGCAGATATATTCCTTGTGTCTCTCCGAGTTCTCTCTGGAAAGGGCAAGGTGTCAATGATAAATCAAATGAGAAGACATACTAGGATAAAGACTCTGGAATAATATGATCCTGACATAACTAAATGATATGATTAATTGATTATGTCCATTGTTTCAACACTCATCCTCAAAGAGTTCAATCATTGCATAAAACCAATTAAATTTTAATTACATTTGAAAGCTATTTATTATAGCAATACATTCTATTCATTGAACATGAGGGGATAATAATTTTTAGATAACTTCAGCCACTCGTTTAATTCAATAGAAAGGGGAAAAATAGATGCAAGCACAATTCCACCAATTTCACATTCACTTTTAAATAGTGTATTGTAATCATATCCATTACTTATAATGAGGTATTCATCAATGACACAAAAGTGCATGGACATTTTAGATCACTGCAAATGGATATTAAAAAAAAAAAAAAACATGCCCAGATAATATCATCTACACCGAGTACTTATACCTTTTCCTTGGGGTGCAGTCTTATCGGACATGAATAAGAGAGGGATGTCGATGTCAGGCAGGTCCTCGATCTCTTTTGTGAGGTTGTTCACAAGTGGTGACTGGGTTATAATCTCTTTGCTTGCTGGAATCCTGCGTGGAATGCCACTTAGGTTCTGACTGGATGTCTCAGCAGAAGCAGAACTACAGGAGCATAAAAAAAAGAAAAAAATAGGTGGAAATGATACAAAGAAAAAACAAGGAAATAAGTCATAACATCTCCTTGCTCAAGTTAAATCTGGTGGTAAAATCCATGCAAATTTACAATGTTTTAAGGTATAAAGCTAGTGTTTGAGACTGGTACATTTTGTAAATCGATGCATGTGGTAATTCAATTATTGTGTCAGCCACTGAGGGTTGTAAAAAATATATAATTTCACATTTGCTTCACTGGTTGAAAACATTTTTTGGTTCAAATGAACAGAAAAATAAATACTGTCAATCTTATCTTCATGAAAAAAGAAAGAAAGAACAAACTAAGAAAAGAACACAAGAAAAGGGGTGGCCTTTTTATATACCGGTAGGCGGTAGGCTCTACAACACTTTTGCAGTGAATAGTTAAAAAGTGTTCACTATATTTGACCTTTATTAGAGGTGGCTACTGCAACGGGTTTGACAGTACATTGCATCATTTTCACCTGTTCTAATAGGCGAATTCAATTGGCATTCTTTGATTATCCCATTAAAGTGGGCCTATTGTTTAGGGGCAATTATTGCAGACTTTCTACCAAGTTATACTTGGTGGGGGTGGTACTCAGTATACAGTGTGCGGTGGGTATGTGCCGCCGAGAAGATCCCCATTTTTACACTCAAATTTCTGTTCCAAAGCATACCATTTTTTTCTTGTGGAGAAAAAGAAGCGAGAAAACCGTTCCAAAGCACCTTTTTTTTTCTTCATTTTGTCATTCCGGCCGTTCTGGCCCGCCCCATCCCGGCCCATTTCAAAGACACCATAGACTTGCCATGACAAACAGAATAGCGAATAGGAGCTTGTGTGTGGGAACCAGTGTAGCGTTTTATCAAACGGTCACAGATGTGGGTTCGCCGACATCCCATTGAAAAGTGCGTATTAAAATTAACATGCGTTTCAATGGGATGTCGGCGAACTTGTGCTTGTGACGGTTTGGTGAAATGACGCCCAGTTCCGTAGCATCATATTTATATTGCAATCCAGTTCCAAAGAGCCCTGTTTTCAAAAATGTTAGTAGTTCCGAAGACCATCCTTTCTCATGATACACTCGTTCCGAAGCACCCTTTTTTTGTCTAGCCGGCGGTACATACCCACCACTTTTTGGGTCGAGTGCCCCCCGGGACTTACCCTCCGTCCTCTTTTGTCTCAGGATCTGACAGGTCGTCTGAGGTGAGCGAGGACATCCTGAAGACAAGTCCAAGGCTTCGATCTTTGGTATGACGGGGGATGACACACATGTCCATCGCTTGACCAAGGAGACCTACGGTGTCCATCAAACTACTGGTCACTTTCCTCAGGACTTCATGCACTCCCTTAATTTGACTCTATGAGATAATGCAGAAATGATCAAAAGTGAGAGAGGGAGAGAGAGAGTGAGAGAAAGAGAGAGAGAGTCGGTGAGAGAGAGAGAGAGAGAGAGAGTGAGAGAAAGAGAGAGCGAGTGAGAGAGAGAAGGAGAGAGAAAGAGTGAGGGAGTGGTATGAGTCACTGATTGTACACAGACTTTTCTATGTTTATCACTAAATGCTGCATTTATAAAACTACACTTTGCATTCTACTGCAAGTGACAAGTCTTCTAGACATACATTTTAAGACTTTGCATTCAACAATGTACCTTGTACCACTAGTCAAATACTTACCCTCTGTTTGGCATGTTGATCTTGGAAACGATTGACTACTGACTGCAACAGATGGCGCTCTCTCTGTAACTCCACAAGGTCACTTTGTGCATGGCGACATTCATTACGAGCTACTTCCAATGATTTTGCAAGGTTGCGATTGTTTTGTCGTAAGCTAGCCTTCAAGACCAGATTTGCTAAGAAATAAAAGGAAAACATGTTCAGTTTCTTATCATTTCTACTCAGAATTATTCAGTTTAAGGTAATACACACTGATGTTTAAGGATGTACGTTGAGTAATTAGTGTTTTTTCAAGCATCTATATTTGCTTTTAATACAGGCAACTTTAATATAGACAACAAGCAGTCAAGCACATGTTTGAATATTCCTAGAACTGAATTTTAATTCTCAACAGCCTTACTAAAATGTCTCATCCACAGGTGTATCAACCCCACTACATGAATATATATTTCCCTTCAAAAATGTATAACTACCTTATTCATGTCAGTACCCTGTTGCTTTTCAGTTTGCATGAAGGTAAATAAGTACAAACCAAATCAGTATCTAATGAAGGTTAATGTGGTGATTATATCAAAAATGAAATATAAATCAATGTTGCAGGAAAGTTGCAATCAATAGCAAATCCCCCATTTGCAGCCGATTGCAATATGATACATGTGTTTTAAATGGAACTTGCAATCAATTGCAAGACTTGCGACTGATTTGAGGGATTTGCAATTGATTGCAACTTTCTTGCAACACCCCATAAGTGTCTCCTCCTTGGGACATGAACTGTTTTTGCAATTATGATGGCAATCCTAGAGAAGTACATAAGCAGAACAATAAGATGGGAAGTCCATCCTGCTATCAAGTTGATTTGAACAAAGAGTAGACAATTTTCAATTTTTCTCCTGAGGAAGTGTTTCATTATACCTGTGGCAGAAATATGTCACTGTAAACAAGGCCTTATATACAGTATACATGTATATTTGTATCCTTCTTTTATAGATTTCCTTCAACAACAATCAAGCAGAAGAATATTTCTGCACATACAACAAATAATAATGAAATAAATTACAAATAACAACAAATAATAATAAGCTATTAAATATGACTTTTGTCTTTTGTCTGCTGAGAGCCAAAAGGGCATCACTCCTATACTCTTAGATGGAGATAACGCCATTCTGGCTCTCAATAAACGATTTGTTCTAGCAATCTTCTCTGATAGAGTCTTCTCAAACTTCACTGACAAATCTCCTTATATTCAAATCAATTTGATGTCAGAGATTATGCTAACCATTCTTGTAACGTGACCTTGAACGACTGAGGTCAGCCTGGCCTTTCCTCCGTCGCTTTTCCATCATCTTGGAGCGTATTTCTTCAATACTCCTCTCCAGGGCATCCTCTTTCGTGTTTGTTTCCACTTCCATGTTCTCCTGTTCAAAATAAAGAAAGAAATATTTTCTCTATAAAAAAACAAACACATGACTAGTGTTAAAAAAAAGGATCAAGAGTCTACTAATAGAAAATAATATAATAATAGCTACATTTATACTGCGCACGGATCCATCCCAGAGGATGCTCAAGGCGCCTACAAAGGAGATATTATTACCCCGGTCATTGGATACTGGCATGCCCGCACACAATGTATGCACATTCTCCGCTCCCTGGGGAGTATTCCAGCAATGGGCAGTACAGTGATGCTCAAATTGCTAAACAAACGACATTAACTTTCGCATCCTACCGGGTACCCATTTAACACCAGGGTGGAGAGTGGCAAATGTAGATTAATGTCTTACCAAAGGACGCTATTGCTGCCGTGGGATTCGAACCCCGGACCTCGTTGTTCACAGTCCGGGGACTTATCCACTGATCCACAACACCTAATATGATCATATGCTTTTAAATATAAATACAGATTTATGCAAATATACATGTACTTCCTTTTCAATTAGAACTGCTAATTTCACCTTCACTTCAGGCAAGTCAACATTAATCCTGAATACATACATGTAAGAAATCCAGAAAAGTAATTAGGGTTATTTTTCATTCAATTGCACAATACATACATGTATACATGCACGAGCATGTAAAAATGCAATTTAGTATTTTAACAAATAAAGAATTTACTATGCAACATAAATCAAATTTAAATGCGTAGTGCTTACCATCACAATAAATACAGTATTAATGCAAAATTGTTTCAGCAATAAAACATTTTTCAATATCTTTAAAGGGAAATCCTACCTTAATGGGAGGTTGCTCTGAAAGAAAGAGGAAAAATCAGAGAAGCAGATTGGTGTTAGTTTGAACGAAAGCGGACAAGCAATAAAAAAGTTATGAAATTTTGAAAGTTGCAGTCACTATACATATATGGGAATTTCAAATTGGCCGAATAAGTAATGTCCCTGTGGTGTACTTGCGGACAACTCCCCCATGCACTCCAACACACAAAATGACTAAAATGTCATTTTTTCAAAATATATTACTCAGTAGGATATTTTCCTTTCATGAGGACCTATAACTATATATGCTATCTCCAATATACTTTGAGTACTGCCCTGAAGGTAAAGGCGCTTCGGATAAAACCGCAAATTAATATATATGTGTACGACAAACGGGAGAGTTGTCCACAAGTATGTCACAATCGACTCACCAAATTGCCAATTTGAAATTTGCATAGATGTAGTGATCTCATTTTTCAAACATTCATAACTTTCTTATTCCTTGTCCGATTTCTTTCACACTTTCACCATCCTGTTTTTATTTTTCTGCTTTCACACAAATCATCTTATTACCAAAGATGGATTGCCCTTTAAGTAATTTTTTTTTAAACTGAGATGTAACAAACTCCCTGGCCTAGAATCCAGTTGCAAGTTTCCAAAAACTGTTGTAAGTCTAAGTTCTTGGACATCCAATGGGAATGCACATTAATTCTTAACACATATTTCAATGGGATATCCACAAACTCGTTGTCAGACTTGGATTTATGTTGATTTAGAGAAAGTGGCCCAAGCCAGAGATTTTCATGATTTCCACTGCTGTGAGTTCACATAGTATGACCTCCCCACTGGCACTGGCACTGCTCCATTCACAGAACCATCCGTATGTGGGGCTTTCTCAATATCAGCAGCAGTCGACCTAATTACATGTAAGCTGAAGAGGTCAAATTGCCACAATAATCACCAAGATTCCAGGTAAATATTTGGGCAAACCCGGAGAATAGGGGCCGGTCTGCGCGTGCTGTATTCATTTGTGTGCAAGTAAATGTAGCCCAGCAGCGGCAGCAGCGGCAGCAGCGGCGACTATCTTGCACCAGATTCAGCGATGAAACATTTGCGAGTTTGACTCCATTTCTGGCCAAAATCGTTATGATTTTCATCAAACAACTACAAATCTGAAAGCCAAGAGGCAAGAGGACAATATGATATATCACAGCATTAATTACTTGATTTAAAATATATTTGGAAGTTGTTTTGAACTTGATTATGAACTTGTTACTGTTAGTTACATGTGTTCATTGTTGGCTGTCTCTCCCGATCCGCACTGTAAAACATGGCACGCGCACGCCGACCGGCCCCTATTCTCCGGGTTTGCCAATATTTGCTCACTTTTAGGATGATAACATATATTATTTCTGTGATTTTCATACAATTCCTTCGACTGTATCTCAGCTCAGGCCTCGCTGAGGTAGAGCAAATTTTATTTTAAATTATTTTAAGAAAATTAAATTTTTCTTAAGGACTTAGACTAGATAATTAGAATTTAGATTTAGTCACTCATAGGCACACGCCATTGCCGACTGTGTAGGAACGCAGGCAATAGTCAGTACGGTACTTATATGTATCACTGTGCATTTTTGGCTATATTTAAGTGAAAACCTTCGGTTGAAATGTACTGAAAGAAAGCTAATTATTATGGTGAATAATAGATGATTAAAACTTACCAGTTTGTTTTGTCACTTTTGAAGATGGTTTCTTGAAATTTTGGGGAATTTCTTGCGAAATCACCTATCGAGATCCGGTCAGAGCATCCATTTTGTATTTTTCACAATTATGATGAAGGGAGCCCTCAGCGCTCGTAGTGGTACCGGCGCGATCGGATCATTGATCTCCACCTCGTTGTTTACCTGTTGTTAAGACAGCTTGGGGGTTGTTAATGAGTTTAGTCTAGCGATAAGGCTTCTCATCGTGCATTCTCTACATTCTGTATTCCTTCTGGTGCAAGGATATTAAGCAAAGTGCTTTAACGGCGAGGAGCAATAATTGAAAAAGTCTTTGGGAGAGAACGGCCACCCGTCGTCGTAATATCGACCTTGTCCGTATAGCTTGTGTGCGTAACATTCTGTGTACTTATCCATGGTGCGTAACCATATAGAGCGGCGTCACTAGTGCGCAACATATTGAGAGCAGTCGTCATACGTATGGATGTCTCTGTAACAACTACGAAAAAGAAGGCTGTAAATGTAAGTTTTTATAACTTTCTACATTTTGTATCTTAACGAACTTATAAATTAATATATATAGAATGAAACCTAAGTACCAGTTTGCCCACAAAAACCTCCATTTGAAACGAAATTACGTCTGTATCCCCAATACCAAGTATACACACATGTATATTTCTCATATTTCTTAATCATGCCATGGTGACGGTCAATGACCATTGCTTGCTGATGTGGATTTAGTTTTGTTGTCCGTTTTTGACTACTGCAAGCCTGCAACAGTAAATGTTGGACACAGTCGAGTCCCACATAGGCGAGTAACGTCACCCACTCACACTCAGTGACTCACATTCACAGTTAAAGAAAAAAAATAGGTCTAAAATCTAAAACAAAAAAAATAGTTCTAATACTTCTAAAAACATAACAGGAAATTCAGTATGTGGGACACCACATTCTAATTGAATTTGTAACTTCAGTTCAAAGCACAGCATTATCACTTGAACTCAGAGTCTAAAGTTAAACCTCGGGTCGAAAATAAAAAAGTATAATAAATACAGACTAGAACCAAAAATTTGTAATGAGACTTACATTTCTCTTTTGTTTATGTTTACTCCGAGACCGAGTCGGTGATTCAGAATTTGACGCCATTTTGAAAATACCGCTATAAACTTTTTAACGATCTCTGATTGGTCGAACTTGATGCGAAAGCAAATTAAGAGAGCTCGAGAGGTAATAAGCCAGTTCGGGGTTATAGCGCATGGTACAAATGACCCCAAATATCCACAGATATTTTAGACATGGAGGGTCCCTTTATGTGCACTTCAGAAAAATAACTCTGGGAGTGATAGAGGTGCCTCATGAATAGCTTTTGTTTCCCCCTTTAAAAAGAATACTTCCACCTGGATATCATGGAATGCACCATTAGTGCATAATTGAATAATGATTACATGACATTCATGAGCAGTTTTTGAGCACATATCGAATATTAGTGTCAGTGAGTTTTAGAATTTGGTACAGATGACCTTTATCTGCTCATGCTCAGATTGCATCTCCGAAGTGGCTTATTTACGTATCCTCAAGCAAGTCAAAGCAGAAGTACTAGAAGTACTCAAAATATAATTATACCCATCCAAAAAAAATAGCGCCCTGACACTTTTTGATATAACTCGAGAAATGTTGAGTTCTATGAAAGTTTTTTCATTCAAAATGCACAGAATGCAAATTGTTCTTACCAACATTGAGGTTATTTGTGAATAATTGATCATGTTTTCATAAACAATTTATTGTTTTCATTGCACAGTCCGTGTAAAAAATGCACTTTGAGTTTGAGTTCCATAAAGTATTGCACTGCTTACATGTATACTCTTTTCGACTTGTGTCATCTTTCTTTATGTATAAACTATATAGAAGCCTAATTGGAAGTAATGTTCATGAAACTGCCCCCGAAAAACACGATTTTACAATACAGTAGCAGGAATTTGAATTACAGTTATGCGCCTATACATAAAGAAACCCAAACGAGTTGAATATTATTCTGCAGTCCGCAGACTCCACACTTTTACACATAATGAAACGCAAAGTGCAAACTTTTATATATAATTTATAAAAAGACAAACATTTCTTTCTGAAAACAGTCGGGAATTGGGATCAATATATTGTTCACAAATAACCAATCAAACTTGTTGGTGAGAAATTTCTGAATAAATTTGCTTTTTAAATAAACATATTTCATCAAATTTCTGAAGCATCTTTCATTTCAATAAATCTAAAGAATTAAACCACGTCTTCCTCGCACCGCAGACAATCCTTAGTTCACTTCGTGATAGGCTTGCAGAGCCCTTGAAGATTAGAAGAAGAAGAAATATTTCTCGAATTATAATGTCAGATGGAACTAACCTTTTGGGTTGGGTTTTTGAACGATAGCATAATAGGTTCTCCAAAAAAAAAAGAACATAGTAAAAAAAAAATTCAACATTTATTAACTTTTTTGTGTTGGAACAAAATTTTTCCGCCGCTTCATCACCGCGACATTATCTATTCTGCCAATTTTGAAATTCGCCGATACAAAGGTGATTACAACTTCCAGTCGATTTTAACGCAAAAAAGTAAGAGATAATGCGAAATTGGGAATTAAAGCAACCGAGAGCTGGAGAGGGTGGGATTGAGGGGGTTGAGGGGTGTTACCCTATCATCGGCTCTCAAATCGGGGGCACTCAACCCCCCCCCCCCACTATGTAGTTCCTTATTAACCACTGTTTGATACATAACCAATAATAATTACCACTCAGTGACATATGATTATTAAAATACGGGTTGAAGGTTTTTCTATATATAGTGCAATAATTCTTCTTCTTCTTCTTCTCCTCCTTCTTCTTCTTCTTCTTCTTCTTCTTCTCCTTCTTCTTCTTCTCTTCTTCTTCTTCTTCTTCCTTTTCTTCTTCTTCAGTCTTCTTTTTTATTTTTTCCCTTCTCCTTCTCCTTCTCCTTATTCTTCTTCATCATCATTTTCTTCTCCTCCTTTCTTTCTTTCTTTCTCGTTCCCCTTTTATTCTCCTTCTTCTCTGGTAGCTCCAGCCTCGTCGTCCTCCTCCTCCTCCTCCTTCTCCCCCTCATCTTCCTCCTCCTTCTCCTCCTCCTCTTCATCCTCCATCTCTTCCTCACTGATCGATAAAGTACTGTATACATATATATATATACATATATATATAGATGCGAAGATACCCAACTTTAACATTTCGACGGCGTCTCGGTAAATATATATATATATATATATATATATATATATATATATATATATTGTGTGTGTTTCTATTGGAAAATCAAAAGATATCGCAATATTTACAAATAATTTAGATGATTAGAAACAAAATCACTGAACAAAACATAACATTAACAACAAAATAAAGTAACTGGTACAAAATAAAACAATAGAATGGCAGAAAATTGAAGGCGTTACAAAATGAATAATGTTCAAGAACGAAGCTCAGAGACAGAAAAGGTGAACCCGAGGACCCCACCAACACTAACCCTACCCTTGCTTTTTTGGTTCTGCATCATCACCATTTTATCCTCAATATGCTCTTAACTTAGGATTTCAATTATTTATCCATTCTGCTTATTTGAACATGTTTTAGCTATTTCACAATATTTGTCTGGGGCTGCCATATTCTTAAGCAAACTGCTTATAATGGCAGTCCTTCTTCCGCTAATGATTTTATATGTTATGAATTACAATAATTTGACAATTTATCATTTCGTGTTTGTTTTTGAAAAATAATTGTTACATATACATGTACTTGTTTTTGATTCAGTGTCAAAAAGTACTCTTGTATTTTATTTTATATACATTACCGAAAAATGTTGTACTAATATGAATGCAGAAGAAAAATAAATCAAATCAGATACAGTCCAATAATGTCATCCGCTGACATGCAGAGGCATACAAACAAAAATAAATTTGAGGGGGCTGGCCGGTAAGAATGTTTTTTAAGTGCCAGGAACGCGATACTCCATTGGCATCAGTTCGTTGAATCGGGGGTGGCACATAATGAATAACACTTGACTAATGGGGAGGGGGGGGGGGTCCCTACCCAAACAGGTGCCCTTAGAAAAGTATGATATTTGATCTGTTATCGATACTAAATTGTACATTTGCACAGATTTGAGAGAAAATTTAAAGGGACCGAATAATGCTTATACTAATACAATGGTTCTCAAACGGATTGTTAAATCCATGCAAATAGGGCTGTTGGTGTGTTTTGGGGAAGTAGACGGTCACAAATTTAACTAATCCCATTTTAATGTAAGTCGCAGATTCGAAATTCGAATTGCAAAAGAGCATTCAAAATTATTATATTTTGTATTTTTCCAGGAAATTAAGATAATTATTAACAGATAAAAAGCAGCTATACCTGTGTTCAGTGGCGGCACCAAGGGGGGGGGGGGCATGGGGGCATTTGCCCCACCCCCCCCCCAGTCAGAAGCTTTGCCCCCCCCCCAACATTTTCTTTTGCCCCCCATTTACCCCCCCCCCCCCACTTTAAAAATCCTGGTGCCGCCACTGCCTGTGTTATGTTTCACCAAGTTTGACTGGAAAGTGGGGACAGGACATCTGGGTTCCGTCTTACTAAATTAAGAGTTGCGATTGATTACATGATTTGCAATTGATATCAGTGTTCAAGGAGATAGGAGATGCGATTGATATCAATGGCAAATTATTTGTAGTCAATCTCAACTCTTTTACTAGGGGCCCTGAAAAAATATATTATATTGAAAGCGTCTATTAATGTCATTGGAAAAATGTGGTAGTGGTACGAAAGACATGGAAATGAAGCCATCTACTTTTTCTTTTTCTTCTTCTTCTTTTCCTTCTCCTTCTTCTTCGTCATCCTCTTCCTTTAAACGGACCTTTTTTTTCTTTGTAATTTTTATTATTATTATTTGTTATTGTTGTTGGGGGGGGGGGGTAGTGCTGGGAGGATGTAGCCTAGCCCCCACCAGTAAGCGAGTGGTCTCGGGGATGTACCTCTAACTAAATCATTTAACTTTTAAGTTGTCACCACCCCTCCCCCACCCCCCCCCCCCCCCCCCCCCCGGGACTCGGCTATTTTCGCGATCAATAATATATATATCGATAATCCTAACGATCACACTATGGCCGGTGCTGTACAAATTGTTGAGAGGAAAACTTACGAGCAGACGACGATGATGGGGCCTAAAAACGGGCGAGTTGATGGCAAGAAATCGTCTACAAGCAAAAAACTTCGACCAAGGAAGGAAAATGGAGGCAGCAGGGAACTTTCGGGAATAAAATGGATGTTTACAGTGTGGAATTTGGCCGTGATCTCACTAGGTATGTAACCAGGAGCAGCGACATTGAGGCGGAATGTGAACAATAGATGTGCCGACGCTATCGGCCCAGCCGGCGCTAGTTTACATGTAACGGTGAGCTGAGTTGAGCTGAGTTGAGCGAGACACGCAGCTCAGCTCAGCGCTCATGACTCGAGTAGTCACCATGACCCATGTCAAGCCTTCAGGCCATGGGCATGGCAGGATATTATTATATATTCGTGTAATACCTTCTTATATACGGTAATGCTTATGAAACATCCATGCAGTACTGCTCTGTCTGTTCCCTTACATATAGTTATAAACTTGGTCTTGACCGAGACATGCCGAGAAGAAGATGATGATGAACTAATAGTAATGATGTGAAATAATTTCCAAGTTGATTATGTTGTTATCTTGTCTTTTTTCTAGAATGATTAGGCCTAGATCTAGATAGATCTATATCATTAACTTTGATAAGAATTTCACTTTTTACTTTTGGCATTATGATTATTAATTTGTTTTTGGATTTTGAAGAATATAAAATGATCTTTCATCTAATAACGTTGATGTGGCAAATTTTTGTCAAAAAAAAAAGTAAAAGTAAAAGTCCATTTGTCAGTAAAAATTTAGTTGTAAGATTTTTTTCCTGACCCCTTTAATCTCACTTTTTCCCCTGAATTTTGTTTCTTTCTCTGTTTGACATAGCTCTGATGTTTGGTGTGTTACATGGGTAAGGTTTCATTTTATTGTTGGTATTTCACATTACTCTGATCACCAGGATCATAGACCTACTAGACCTTAATTGTGTCAATTATGTTTAGATATCAAGCTTCTCTAAGGCTAAGCCTTTCTACCTATCAAGAAATTGATTTATAATTAGCCAGCTTACAAGATTAATTGATAATGAAGTATATCATTGAGCGAACAATGAAATTTCAATTGACAAGTCAACTTCGGGTAACTTTCAAGAGAGAATAAAAAAACCCAAGGAAATTGTTTTGTCTGTCTATATATTCAGCACTTTAATTCAATTTAGTCTTCAAATACTCTGTAATCCTACTTTTAAAGCTGGTAGAATACTGATTTTTGCCTTCTGGTTTATTCAATTATTGACTAATTGAAATTTAATTCAGACATAGTATTTTTACAAGCTGCAGTGATCCAAGCTGTTGCTACTAATGTCAACAAATTTATTGTCTTAAGCACCCTATTGTTTGCACCTAATGATTTTTTGTCAATTTTTAGTTAGTGTCTATGGTGATGTAACAGACTAACAGTGCTGGTGACATTGTTACTTTCAGAAGACTATTGTTCATTGCAAGTACACTGTACTTGGGGCTTATTGCTTTTTAAATTAGGTCCATGTAAGCGTGTAATACATGCTGACAATCCACAGTGCTTCCAGGGACTACTCGTGAAGCATCTTATGCCCTCGTCTCAATAAACCAAACGACTCAGAATTACTGCAGTTTTGCTTTAAGCTGTGCAGTTACTTTTAGCTGCTTTTTGCCACCTGGTAATGATAGAAAATGAAATACATGTATGCCAGATACAGACCAGATGTAATACAATAAAGGTTCAAATCTGCATATTTTTCTTAATGACATTGATGGAGAATATAGCTTTAAAGAGAGAGAAAAAGAAAGTTGTCCCAACCCCCTTACATGTACAGAACATGCTGTCTTTTATTTTCAGACAACTTGGAATGACCTAAAATTAGCTTTAAACTATGCAATAAGTTAGTTTTTTAACATCTCCTCTCTCTGTTCATCAATTTATAAAGGAGCTTACAATTATTTAGACAACAATGAAATAAAATTTCATTTATTTTGACAGGTGGCATATCTCTAGTATGTTTGAGAATGACAGATTCTTCTCACATTTATCTGATCTGGAAAGAGAGATGACATTCAGAACAGAAATGGTAAAGTTATAGTTCAAATGTTCATTGTTTTCATTGGAAAAAATTAATCATAATTGTAGTTGAGATTTGATTTTATTGCAAAATGCGCATGCACATGTATGTACAATGTATGTTAGACATGTACATGTACATGTATGTGAGAAAACATACCTTGTTATATTTTGATGGACTTTATTCTACACCAAATTACATCTCAACTGTCAAAGCTGAATTGATAATAATATATACAAATTATGTGTGATGTCTGATAGACAGACATAATGCTTCTTTGATAAGTATTTAAACCTGCCTCATACATGTAGCTGTCTGGAGAAACAACTGTGTGAGGCTGTATCAAACAGAATTGATATTTTCACAATTGAAAGCCTTTGGTTATACCTTCTGATAGCCTTCATGAAGAGACTGTTGATATATGTATATTCCTTTAAGAAAAAGACCTTCTCATTGGGAATTCAGGTTAAATGAATGTTATTTAAAGTTCACTGGCAAATCATAATGGTAAAAATACCTGTGGGAAATGAAAAGGAAATAGGAAAATTTGTCCACATCCCATATCCATAAAATTACATGAACCTTCAAGAAGGAAGTTATTAGCAGTTAGTTAACCAATTTAACATCAGGGAATTTGTGGCTTCTGTATTAAGCCTATGGGATGAGACAATGCAGTAACCAAAGGATTAACATACCTTCCAATCATTCCTATTTTCCGGCCTTCAAACTATTGTTGTTAGCCCAAGATTCCTACCCTTTTTAGCATACAGAATTCACTGTATTCATATTTCCTAATTTTGCTTTGCAAGATTCCTACTTTTTCCTATGGAAGGTTGACAGGTATAATGGGTTCATCCTTTTTTCCAGGGATTGTATTACTCTTACTACAAGACCATGATCAAGGCACCCCACATGCTATCAGGCCTTCATGCTATCATGAATGATAAAGTGACGGAATACCCAAGCACTATTAACACACTGAAGAGATTCAACCTCTATCCCGAGGTAAGAAATGATGATTACAGTTTTTAATTGTGTAAATTCCAATAGAGTGATCACTATGCCCTCGGATGCTTTGATTCTTTATTTGCACCCAATTGAAATCCTAGACTGCCTCATTGTTAGGAGTACTATGTTCCATTGTTCTTATGACAGAAGTCTACTATTGAAAGCAGTCCATTGTTTATTCCCTTTGTTAGCCAAAGCAAGTAAAGAATTAATTAGTTCTATGTAGTACTCTGAAGCATTCAAGGAATATCTTCCTACTCGTTTCCTGTTGTTTTAAGAGTCAGCATGGACATTTAAATCTAAAGTTGAATACTGGTCATGGGATTACATCGTGAAAAAAACTGTCTCAAAGCAATTGGGAAAGGTTGATATAAGAATTGGTGTATGGTGTAAGGTTTTGGAATCACCAGAATGGCAAGAAATGACTCAATCCTGTTGATAGTCACACCCACTGCACACAGAAATGTGTATATGGGACTACACACACACATGTTCGGCCTGAACATTTCAGCTGTTTTTTGTCATATTTTGTCATTTTGAAGAGCAATCCTTTTCAAGAGACTCTAATAATCTTCCAAACTGACATAAAGAGAATGAGAAAGCTCAGAAATTATTTTTCACCTTTCCCAGAACTCATCCTTCTCTTTAAGCACTATTTCCCTCGATCAGGAGGGCGTTTCATGAAAGGACTTGTCAGATATTTTATCCGACAAATTTGCTCTCAGCCAATCAGATGCAAGGATTTCAGTAGCTTATAACAGGTGTCGGATAAAATATCCGACAACTTCCTTTCATGAAACGCTCCCCAGTTCAACTAGCTGGGTTGCCAAGTACATGTATGTAGTGCTCTGAAGTTTTGAAATTATTCAAAGAATATCTTTTGACTAGCTTTGTGTATGGTAAAAAATGCTAGGCTTGGATTTGATCTCATATCTAGCTGATTGAAAGTACATGCATGTATAACATAATAAAATGTATGTATAATTATTCTTGGGCTAGGGGAAACATAACAGTTTCCTTGAATCATCTCTTTGCTTTTCACTGGTTGAATGAAAATATCTAGTCTGTACTCATTTACTTTTTGTCCTTTGTCCGTAATCTACATGTAATGTAACTTTTGTTATCCACCACTTTGCTTTCACAAATGCTCTAACCTATGTTTTTTTTTTCTGCCAGGTTGTTTTAGCAGCAGGTTATAGAGTCTATGATGGAGTCACTAAACTTCTGGGCATAAAGACTAAGCAGTGTTTCACAGTGAATAGGGGAAGAGGGCTTAGTCCAGTACTTAATTGTGAAGGTACTTGAAAGATATGGAAATGTTTCTTTGAGTGTATGGAAAATAGAAGTTGCACTAGGTGCATAATAATGTTAACTCACTTTATTTGGATTATTGTTGAAAACTTGGGTGAGTTCTGTGCCATACGGATTGGATGGATTCTGAATCCATACACTCATTCTACACTCATGTGTAAATGTTTTTTCAATGTCTCTTGTATTTTTTTTAGTTCTGATATGGAAGCATCATGTCTTTATGATTAAATGTCATCTGTAGTTTAAATCTGTATAGAAAGATTTGCAGGATATATTTAAGTATTTGTTGTTGTTTTTTTCAAAGCCAAACATACTTTAAGCTGTCATGTAGCACAGAGATTTCATGTATTCTTACAATGTGTATATTATCAAATATTATGTGATGATAATTGAAAGAATGGGAAAATGTTTGTAAGAATGAATTTCAGAAACTCTGAAGTTGGCCTTTTTCACATTTGATTGTTAAAAGAATGAGATTCAGTTTGAAGTTGTAAGGTCATATTTCTGATTTTTTTTTTCTTCTGTAGCCTGTAGGCATCACTAATCAGGAAAATATGATTGCAGCATCTGTGATAACTTTGATGTATAATTTGCATAAAATACTGCACATACATGTATACATCATATATATAATTTGCCTGTACAAAATTACTGTGAATGCAAATTTTCCTTTTCCAGGAATGGGAGATCCTGCATATTTCTATGTAAATTGGATCTTCATTGAGAACGCATTCTTGGTGTCACTTCTGTTTGTGTTTGGAGCCTACCTCAGTGAAAGCATTCTTGGTGGTCTTATTACAGTGGCTGCTTTCTTCTACAATCATGGAGAGGTAGGAATTAATTTGTATATATTCCTTTTGATGTTTTATTTATGAATGAATATGTGTAACTTTATTATTTATTATTATTGTTGTTGTTGTTATCTCCCATGTTACACTATTAATGAGAAGGATTCATACAAACCTTGTTGATGAAAGCATTCTTAATATCCCGAAATTTATACTCTGTCAGCTTTTTCAGCAAATATAAGTTCAAGAGAATTCAAGATAAGTTCCCATAAATATTTGGTTAAGCATGTTATATGCTACACATACATTCTAAGAGCAAGAAATGGTAATTGTGACTTGGTTGTACTTGTACTTATTATTTGTCTAACAGTGTACAAGAGTCCAATGGACACCACCACTTAGAGAGAGCTTTGCATACCCTGTCTTTGTTCTACAAATGTTCCTCGTCACATATGTCCTCAGGTTAGTAAGTTATTGATGGTTATTATTGATGGTTACAAAGAATAATTGTCCAAAAGCATACCGAATCTTTTGAGTGCGAAAGGAAAGGAAAGAAATGAAATATGCTCAATACTTTGATATTGAACACTTTGATGATTACAGTTAATTTTATGATTTCATTTCATGACTGTAAGGTTTCCTTGCCCACCCTTAAGTCTCCTCTGGTTGTCGCATTAGGAATAAATATATTGTGAGATGGTGATAAGCATACTGGAATCAAAGGAAATTTTCATACTGTCTAACATGTAATACAGTATTTTTCCTTCTTTGTATATGCTAAGCCTATATTGTATTCTCTATGTTAATATGGCAAATCAAGGTGTGATCTTTCTGTTGTATTGATTTTCTCACTATTTCGTTCAGTGTTTGTTTTATTTATTGTTTTTTTCTAACAATACTTTAATTTTGAGTCATATTTTCCAGGGCCCCATTTCATAAAACTTGTTATTAATAACAAGTTACAATAACAGTAGTAAGCTACTGAAATACTTGCATCTGTTGGCTGAGAGCAAATTTGTCATGGAAATGAGGCAGTTGTTATTGACAACAAGTTTTATGAAACAGGGCCCAGATGGAATATTTGTTTATTTCTGTGACCCTTTTACTCCTGTATCTTTTTAGGATATCAAGACCAATGTGGTGTCACAGTCTGGCCATTGCTGCAGGGGTGATTGCCTTCATGCTGCCATGGCAGTTTGCTCAGTTTGCTCTGCTAACACAGGTAAGCACCCATTTCATTCATTGACTGTTCAGTTTGAGTGACCTTTGACCTAGATGAGTCACTTTTGGGGGATATCATGAAGATGATTGCCTTCATGCTGTTATATCACTTTTGCTCAGTTTGCTCTTCTGACACAGGTGAGCATCTGTTTCTGTAGTGCATTGCACTCTGAATGACCATTGACCTGACACTTTGGAATCACTCTGTTATTCATATGGGGATATCATATAGATGATTGCCTTCATGCTACCATGGCAGTTTGCTCACTTTGCCCTGCTGACACAGATAAGCAGCTAGTCTAGAGGTACATACTCTATTTGACACTTAACAAAGTTCCATAATGATGCCTTGAGAATGTTACTCCGGGTACCAAGGTACTCAAGTGCAAGTAGACTATGTGCCGAGTTGAACATCCCAGCCTGTCAGGCAGTATTGAGAAATCTCATATTTAGGTTCACTTGTAGAGTAGACAAGTCTATGAATTGTATTATAAAAGTAGTTGTCAATCCACAGTATAGCAGCATGAGGTACACATCAGACTTGCGAAAATTTTGGCTTGATAGCCTACTGACACATGATTTAAACGGTTGATATTATTTATCGGTTTGTACAGTTTCTTTATGTTGTAATGTATTCTATGTAAAACTATTCTATGTATTCTGTATCTCTGTATCCTCTTTTCATTATACACTTATATGTATTGTATTCTGCACCATATTCTTGTCAAACTTGTCTATGGACCTCTGTCGTGTGCAGATGAGTCTGAAATAAAGTCTTGAATTGAATTGAATCCTTGGGCATGGGCTAACTTTGTCAGTCTCTGGTTGACCCTGGCTGTGTCTGCTACATGTACAGTAGGGGTAGGGGCCTTTATAAGGTGCAGTCTACACTTCAGACCTTGCAATACAAGTTATGACTGACAAGAGTTTGTGCCTGCAAACTAGTAAGCACCTGTTTCATCCCTTGAATGTTCTGTGGAATGCTGAACATTTGTCCGATAACGATAACAAGTTTTCAATTATTAAAAGGTACACCCTACTACATGGTGTGTACATGTGGGTATGCTCGTGGCTGTTAATAGTAAGGCAGCTCTAGCGTGTACCTTTAATGAAAAATCTTGTTATCGTTATCATTAGCAGACAAATGTCACCAGCCCTCAAAAGTGACCCTTACCTTTAATCCTGTGAATAACATTGTTTTTCACATATGTATATCTGAAAGTTATGTGCCAAATCGATTTTTTATTCGATAAAAAAAAAATTGCGTTGTATATTAATTAATTGATGATATGATAATTTGTTTTTTGCTGTAGAATATTAGAAAAATGGGAGCCAAATCAATTTTCTATTCTATTACGTGTAATAACATTTTGCATTCATATTTATTCATCTGATTTCTCAGTGAAGAAGTAGAATCTCAGAAAGTTATGTGGAATGAATTTTGTATTAGATAAATATGTTTGGTGCTGTATTAAATTAATCTGATGATTAAAATCATGTGGTAGAATCCCAAACTGTTATGAGCCACATCAATTTTTATAATCGATAAAAAGATTTGTCAGTGTTTATTAAATTTGTGTGATGTTTTGTTTGGGTTGTAAAGTTTTCTAGGTATATTGTGAAGGAGATGCTGTCATGTTTATAATAGTTCTACTCAGTTTGCTCTGTTAACCAGTTAGAAAATAAGCACCTATTTCATCCATTGATTGGTCAGTGCTTGCACACTGAATAACCCTTGACCTCTGACCCTGGTGAGTGGCAGGTCACTTGTTATTCCTATTACAAAAAGTTACGTGCTGAATTGATTTTCTATTCCTAAGTAAAAACATTTTGCATTGTGCATTTGATTCATGAATGTGATATCTTGTTTTGGTGGTAAAATTTTAGAGCCAAGTCAGTTTTCTATTTCATAAATACATGACTACATTTTGAATTGTATATAATATTTGATTCACCTGAATTTTCATTGTGAAGGAGATTGCCTTCATACTGTCATGTCAGTTTTGCTCAGTTTGCTCTGCTAACCAGTTAAAATATGAGCACCTGTTTTATCCATTGAATGTTCAAAGGATTGACCTTAAAGTAACCCTTGGCCTTTAACCCAGTGTGTTACTTGCTTTCCTATATAGTATGATAACTGCAGTTGACAGCATTCCTTGAATGTCTAGAGAGATTGTTTGGAATGTGTTAACTTGCAGTTTCTTTTACGCTGTTGCTGCATGTCTGTCTGCCTCTCTGTTTTCTTACTCTATTACTCCCCTCTATTAGTTTGTCTTTCACCTATTTCTCTTTCTCTCACTTTCTCTTTATCTCTTGTTCTCATTCCATCGCTTTCTGCCTCCCATTTTCCCTCTCTATCCCCCCCCCCCCCCTCTTTCTCTTTTTTTTCTCCTCCTCTCTAGTTCCCATTTTTCTCCCCTTATCTTTATCTGTCACTCTGTGTCCCTGTCCATATATTTATCCATCACTCACTTTCTCTCAACATATTGAGCATTGATATGTACATGTACATCTACATCTAGTGATTAAGCAATTGGAATAGGTAAATATATATTTTTCCGCAATGTGATGCTATCAATCTCAATCGAAATACTATGTATTACCTTTTGAAAATATGTTTTTGTTGTTTTTCTTTGCATGTATCTGTGTCTGATATTTTTTTTTCCTTGGGGGTGGTTGATATTATGAATTATATGTAAATAGTAGCAAGTCATCAAATGCAATGAAAAAAAGTACTAACTATTCATATAAACATACATGCCAGTAAGTAATAAAATGAAAAAGCAAATATTGGTATCGAGTTCAAATGGCTGTAGAAACACAACATAAACACCATTTAGCATCTCATTGGTATCAACACTGTACACATCTGCATTGCAATGATTAGGCATTACTTTAGCCAGAGTTGGCACCTTAATGGGCTCCATGCTGTGAGGGTAATCTAATTTGTAGTCCCACCTATGTCTTCCTATGTATGCCTATGACCTGATATTTGGGCCACCCTTTGTTTCCTCTGCCCAGACCCTGGCTGTGTTCGCTACCTACATGCTGGGTTTCGCAGGGTCCAGTAAGGTCAGATGTATTTTTCAAGGTCAAAGTGTAAGTTCAAGATCACCTGGCATAGTGTACGATATAAGACATACAAATTTACATGAAAAACAGAATAAATAGTGAGGCACTATAAAAAGGGAAGATGTAAAATGTAAGTTTTGTGCAAGCTAAATGCTCCCCCTGGATCATTCCATTTGGTAAACATACATGAAATTTTTCCAGGTCTTTGTATGATATGATTGTTGGAATATTTTTAATGAACTTATGTAATAAACATATCCATAGATATTTCTATACTTTATACTACTTTTCACTCTGTATTTATGACGTTTCTCTCCCAAGATATTTTTCTGCGAAAATGTTTTTACAGCATTGTATTTTTAAATTGTATTTATTGTATTGTTGTATTCAAATTGTAATTGTTTTTTGTCTTAGATTGGTCTGTTTGTGAGTTACATCATGCTGTTTGGTAATGAGATGTTACTCACTTCATTCTTTGCTGCCTGCCTTATTACAGTCTGGGTAACTATGGTAGAATGTGCTTTAGCAATCACCCTGTATAGAAAGACCACCTGTATATTGTGGTCACCTTTAAAGCTCTATGTCTTACATTCCAAATCCAAATAAATTTTTTAAACAAAGCAACTAACTTAACCCATTGCCCACGGGAACCTGGTCATCCCTGTGTTAAGTCTATGAGCATTAGAAAATGCAGTAGTCAACAGATTAAGTAGCATGTTAAACTATTTAGTACCTTTAAGTGTTCAAATAAAGTCTTAAAATACATGATTAAAATGATAGTGGTATTATAATGGTATGTAATTACTTTGAAATAAGTCCTCTGGCTACGATGGTATCAGTCATTTTAGGGCCATTGTAACATGGTTGGAAGTTACAATACACAGTTATTTGCTACATGGTTCAAATAAAATTCTTATCATACTCGTACTTCATTAGTTCAAGGTTTTGAAAATGTACCTCCAATTACTTTTAGATATACATGTACATGTAGTAGTAGGGATTTGTCGTACTGATAATTCTACATAATTATTTAATGTCATTTAGAAATTTTGGAAAGTAATAGGCCCATATGCTTGAATGTAATATGTTCAATAATTTTGCATGAAAGTTTTGTTTTTGATGTTTTTTTATATTATTATTTTGCTTATTTCATTCATGTTATAAAAACAGATCATTCTATTTATGGAACCTTTATTGGAGAAACTGCCTTTCAGGATAATTATATGGGTAAGAACAATGTATGTATTAACTTACTCTGAACCCCACCCCCTCCCCCATCCACCTCCTCCCCCCCCCCCCCCCCCCCCCCCCCGGCCATTTTACCTATACCTGTGGGTAAAAGATATGCATTATACCAGACATTTTGAAAAAAATTATAGTAAAACTTCCCTTCCCTTTTTCTTGAGTATATTCTAAGGACATGGCCGAGTGAATCAGTTTTCCTAGTTGAAAGGATAAATCTTAAAAGGGATAATGATTAAAATAGATCATCATGTAGATAACATTTTCCATGCATAAAAATTTGATTACAAATTAAAATTCCTCCCATCAAGCTTCTTCGTTTACTAACCATTGTCTACGGCGGGCCGTTTGAATATTAATGAGTCAGAAAGAAGAGGATCTTGGATATTTGATTCCAGTTTCATCGTGACTTGGCCGTGAACTAGAATAGCCTGGTGGTTAAGTCGCTGCCCGGCAAGCAGTAGATGACAGGTTCGAATCCCGCTGGTTCCAATTTTTTCCGACTTGTGTTTTTCATTACAGATCGAGCATACGATCTTTAACACTGGGAGTAAAATGCCTAAAAATTTGTTTACAAACATTTTCCATTGTTTTAACTTTCAGATATGTCAGCTATGCCTTCTGTCTGGAGGGACACTAGTTGTGAAACTGGTCCTGTCAACCCTTCTACAAAAAGAGGATGATGTAAGAGTGTCATTAACTTAATAATATTTGTATTTTTTTTAAATTTCATCATCATCTTTTGATGATGCATTATTACTTAGATTAGATTAAATTAGATGGGGTGCTTTTAATAATTTAAAAAAAAAAATTATTTGAAAAGTCAGATCTCTCAAGTTATTTCCTCCATTAATCAAAAGTTTTGTTTTAGTAACTGTAGACCACTTGCATTATTTCATACTAAAACTTATCCCGTCTATTGACTATTTGAATATTCCTTGAGACATTTTTGTAATTGTGTTAAACATTAATTTTTGATAATATAGTTTTGATATACTGAGTTATTGACATTTCATGCAAATGTTAATTTGTGTACCATTACAAGATTGATTGAAAACAAGTTCTGTCTAGACATATTGGCCCATATTCTGAACTCCAGTTTAACTTAAACCATGGTCTAACTGTGTGGTTTAACTATGGGTAGCCAAAATTGTCAAAACTTTGTTTATAATTTATGTTCCTTATCTTCACTGGATTCTGGTCTCATGTTTTAACGGTCAAGAAAAATATTGTAATTATCGTTCCCAGACAGTTTTTAATAGTTTTAGTACCAAAAATGCTGATAAATTGAATATCTACTGTAAGAGATTTGTGTCACATTTGGCTGCCCATAGTTAAACCACACATTTAGACCATGGTTTTAAGTTAAACCAGCGTTCAGAATACGGGCCATTTTACATAACCATATTGCATCACTTTTACACAGTTGCTTTTAAAAAATAAACGTTTTAATATTTACATGTACTCAGTCCATGTGCATATGAGTGTGATAGAATTGAGATTTTCTATATGGCTCTAAAATTGACAATATGATTGTAACTTGCACTGTCTTTAAAGGCCAAGTCCACCCTAACAAAAAGTTGATTTGAATAAATAGAGAAAAATCCAACAAGCATAACACTGAAAATTTCATCAAAATAGGATGTAAAATAAGAAAGTTATGGTATTTTAAAGTTTCACTTAATTTTGCAAAACAGTTATATGCACATCCTGCTCAGTATGCAAATGAGGGAACCAGTGACGTCACCCACTCACTATTTCTTTTGTATTTTATTACATGAAGTACAAAATATTTTAATCTTTCCTTGTTATAATGTGAAACAAGGTTTGATTCCTTGTTGAACATGTGTAATTGCCATTGTTGCAACCTTTACACAATTCAATGAGAGCTTCCTAATTGTGAAATCTGCAGAAATTAAAATATTCTATATTTCACATAATAAAATACAAAAGAAATAGTGAGTGGGTGATGTCACTGGTTCCCTCATTTCCATACTGAGCAGGATGTGCATATAACTGTTTTGCAAAATTAAGCGAAACTTTAAAATACCATAACTTTCTTATTTTACATCCTATTTTGATGAAATTTTCAGTGTTATGCTTGTTGGATTTTTCTCTATTCATTCAAATCAACTTTTGGTTAGGGTGGACTTGGCCTTTAAGGCTATTTTTTTCTTTCTTTTTTTTTTCTCTCGATAGGCTCATATTGCCAACCTGTTCCGCTCCAAGTTCTCTGGATACAAAGATTTCCATACAATGCTTTATACATGTGCAGCAGAGTTTGACTTTATGCAGACAGAGGTATGAAGATAGAAAAAAATATTATTTTAAGTAGAGAGGATCAATCTTTTCAGGGTAGGCCTAATTGCATTATTACATTTAAAGGGAAGGTTAAGTTCTGGGATAGGTAAAAAATAATTTATGAGCTTTCTCATTCTTTTTATGTTAGTATGGAAGATTATCATAGTAGAAATGTCCCCTGAAAAGGATTGCTCTTCAAATGCCCTCACATTCAAAATATGACAAGAAACAGCTGAAATGTTCTGGCCGAACATTTAGGCCCAAATTAATTCACAAAATCCCTCCTGGGTTTTTTAAGCATACGTGCGCACGGAATCCGATCCAATCATATATTTTCTTTGAGCGCGCGCATGGGTAATATGCGCTTATTTACGCTTTATTGTAGTACGCTAATACGGAGGTTTAAACCTCCTTTGTGAATTCGGGCCATAGGTGTAGTCCCATATACATATTTCTGTGTGCAGTGCTGCAGGATTGAGTCGATTTCTTATCATTTTAGTGAATCTAAGACCTTACAGCATACACCGATTCTTATGTGATATATAATCAGCCTTTCCAAATTGCTTTGAGACAGTTTCTTTCACAAATCCATCTCATGACCCGAATTCAACTTTATCTTGAATGGATTTGACTTGGTTTGGAAAGAATTGTACGACAAATACTCTGGCCATGATTGCTCTGATGTCAATTTCTAACATTAACCAAATTATAATATTCTTTTGAATAAAGCCTGAAAAAATCGTAGCGCCCCGACCGGGAATCGAACCCGGGCCACTGGCTTAACGTACCAATGCTCTACCACTGAGCTACCGAGACACGGCCGGACGGTGCAATCATTTCAGGCTTATAGTCACTTGCTTTTACCAAACTATACAGGGAAGGCATCCACCATTCATTCTTGATGGGGTGCTACGATTTTTTCAGGCTTTATTCAAAAGAATATTATGTTTATTAATAATCTCCTCTTTATAATTACAATTAACCAAATTCCTAACCTCAATCCTCGTAAGTTGGTAGTAAACTAATCATCAATCAGTATTGGGGAAAACAAAGAGGTGAAATCAGTGTTGACTTTCAGTAACAATTCATTTCATAACAAAGAACAAAAAAATTAAGGATTGTTGGTCATCGTAACTACTGTAAACGTGGAATATTTCGCAGTGTGGAAATTTTCGCGCATTTCGCGCAGCATGCAATGTGCGCTAAAACAAAAACACACAAATAATTTAATAAAATAACACGGGAATAAATGTTTATGTATTCTTTTGCCCATGAGCCTAGCGCGTGGGCGAAATTAAAAACACGCGAAATTCACTTTACTCAGCCGAGCGCGAAAAATTAATCCCGCAAAAATTTCCACTTTTACAAGTACCATAGATAAGTAATTTCAAAAAGATTCCATATCACAGTGACCCCCATCTCATTCTATCTCGTAGCTTCACACAATGCGCACATACATTAAAAAAAAAATCAGTTCCTGTGATTTTTAGCGAATAGATCAAATGTATAAAGCAGTGACTGACTAGCACTATATAGTGACTGTACTTTCACCGCATATATAATTCATTAAATTTTCACTACACATTTCTATAAAAAGAGTGTGTTTACTCTTTGATTGAAGCTTCACATTTTCAGTGATTATGGTATAAAGTAAAAGCTGCTGTGAAACATTTGCATGTTTTTTTTAAACATTCGTTCTTTATTGTTCATGTTTTTTTATGCAATTTTTATAATTTTGCTTTGCAGACAATCTTCAAATTCCTGAAGACCTTTCTCCTGCCTAGTTCCGTAATAGCAATACTTGTTACAATCAATCATGTAAGTATTCTGCATGCAACAAATTATTGTGAATCTCAATCAGTAAAGAATCAAACCTGGTGCTATAGTTTGAAATCCAAACAGGTCTCAAACTCGCCGTACCAAAGGTGTATGGTCGAGTCAGATACAAAAAAGACTAAAACAGAAATTATATCAACTTCTTTACAGAAATGAAGCCTTCAAAGTGTGCAATTATTATGAAATGGTGGAGGTGTCGTGGTATAGTGGTTCATTCACTTGACTCTCAATCAAAGGTTTGAGTGTTCGAATCTCAGCCCGGCACTAGTGTCTTTTGGCAAGACATTAATCCACATTTGCCACTCTCCACCCAGGTGTAGTAAATGGGTACCTGGCAGGATTTATTCCTTGAAATGCACTTGCGCTGATTACGGCTCCCGAAGCTAAAGCCAGGGTAATAATATCCAAACCCTTTGGAAGCGCATAGAGACGTATGTATCATAACGTGTTATGCGCTATACAAGAACGGAATATTATTATTATTATTATTAAATGAAGTTTTAAAATATCGTAGGTTACGATACTATTTTAAAGAAGACGATTAATATACATGTATTAGCCCGAAAATATTTTGCTTTTCTGATTTCTACAGTTATTCAGGGTATTCTTACAGCCGAAGAGGGAGGAGGATCACAAACATAAAAATGGAAGCAGCAGCCAGAAAATGACAGAGAGGAATGATGTTCATGCCAATGATGAATTGTGAGTTCCATTATATATGTCCTTTTTAAAAAAGCATGTAAAATTTTGCTTGTTCAATTCTTCTGACTTCTTTCATTTTAGTTCACATACTTCCGTACGTACGTAGAATAGGAAAATTGATTTAGAAATAGAGATAGAAACTACATGTTGTAGATATCATCAATCCAGTTTGATCCGGGTATGTTCCCCGTTGACTGGGGTGGCCGGATTTACCTCACTTTGTAGCAATCTTTCTCACACCCACCCTCCATCTCGCACGATTCATGGCATCCTCCCTCCTCAAACCAACTCCACTACACTCCTCCTCAACCTGTTTTCTTGCTTCCTCGGGCCCTTCACTTCAAACTCCAGAGCTTTTCTCAAAATGTGCCCGTCCTCCCTTCTCAGCACATGCCCATACCATCGCACTCCATTTGCTTTTGCCATCTGAGCCACTGATTCTTCCAGTCCTAACATCTCCAACAGGTCCTTGCTCCTTTTTCTATCCATTAGTTTCACTCCACACATTGCTCTCACCATTGCTCTCTCAGTCCTCGTCAAGATCGCCAGCTCATTCCCACCTAAACACCATGTCTCACTCCCATATAACATCACTGGTCTTACACAGCTGCGATAGACCATTCCCTTCACCTTCAACAAGAACCTTTTTTGAGTTCAACAGCTAAATTCACAATATACAGATTTTACTCACCATCTTAAAGATTAAAGTCAAGCTTCTACCCACTTTTCCTCAGACATTTATATATTTCAGGCTTACCTTTATTTTTAATACCAGTACTGTAATGCTATGAATGGTGTGTTTTAATTTGCTTGTTTTTTGTACTATCAAGTGACGTAAAATGGAAATGGATTAAATCCGGCTGAAAAATTCAAAAGCGAGATTTTCTCGTTGTTATACTATTTGTAATAGTTTTTTTGTTGAGACTTCTTGTATGTAATGCATCCTTTTTATTACAGAGAGGAGAGGCAGTTACCTCAGGCAGAGGTAAGATAACTTTTAGAACTGTCATTTCTTATCTTAAAGAGAATGTTGAGTTCTCAGAAAGGTAAAAAATAATTTGTGAACTTTCTCATTCAATGTGTATATGGGACTACACACATACGTTTGGCCCGAACATTTCAGCTGTTTCTTGTCATATTTTGAATGTGAGGGCATTTGAAGAGCAATCCTCTTCTACTCACAAATTGCTTTTCAATTTCCCAGAACTCAACCTTCCCTTTAAACAGACAACAATGAAAATTTGTCTCTCTACATATAGATTTGTAGAATTTATTTTCTGTAATCTGCTTTGTAAAACAAGATCAGAAAGATCTTCATACAATCAGCCTATTACAAATATCAATAGCCCTGTGTATCACCTTATGAAATAAGTACAATGAATGACTCATCTTGCCGTCCGAACATGATTTCTGTAGGTATTAAATACAAAAGGATGTTGAAATAAGACGATTTCTTGAAAGTCTCTGCAATTGTGAAGTGGATAATAAGATAAATTTCAGCACATTTGTTACCAATAATTTTTCAAAAGAAACGTTCTCTTATGCCAATTTTTTGTGTCATTTGTTCCAGTTGGTGTACCACGTGTTACAGCTGTTGGCTTTCCTTGTGATGGCAGTCCTGGTCATGAGGCTGAAAGTGTTCTTTTCACCTCATCTCTGTCTAATCTCAAGCATGCTGGCATCAAGAAGAGTAAGTTTATAACACTTTAAGATTGTACACAAGACAACTACCTGTACTCCTTGGTCTCTACCGTACCCTAGAACCGCTTCATGTATCGCTTAGGAATATTAACCCCCAACAACTAACCAATGCACAATTACCCACAGACAACTACCCCCAAGGACAACTGCATGTACATCTTAGGACAGTTATCCCCAATGCTTATGAAACTACCCCAAAGTGATTACCAGTATACCTCTCCCATTAAAGGAAAAGTCTACCCTGATTACAAGTTGATTTTTAAAGAAGCAGAAGAACTAAAGAGACAGAGCAGTGAAGGTTTGAGCAAAATACGATGAGAAATAAGAAAGTGATGAATATTTGAAGTTGTAAGTAATCAAACACAAACTGGCAACTCCGTGATATATCTTGCGAGCTCCTCTCCCATTTGCCCTGTACCCCAAAAAATCATTAATTTCCATTTTCTCTAAAGAAAATATTCAATCATACATACACCTTGGATATAATCATTGCTTATATGTTTTTACACAAAACATGTATGAAACAAATCTATTTTCTGTACTGAGCAAATGGGAGCGAAGCTGGCAAGAAACGTCACAGAGTTAATTGCCAATTAGTGTTTGATTGTATTACAACTTCAAAAATTCAAAACTTTCATATTTCTTGTTGGATTTTGCTCAAACTTTCACTAATCTGTTTCTCTCATTTTTCTTCTTTTATTCAAATCAACTTAATACCAGGGTGAAGTTTCCCTTTAAATACAGTATGTCCCGGAAAAAAATTACAATCAGTATTTGGGTATCGATTACCCCCCAATTTTATTTTTTTGCAATATGACAAGTCATACGGGATTATGAAAATGTAACTATTTCTCTACCAGTCAGTGAAGACCCTGTCCGATTTGGTCCAGTAGTCACAAAGAAATAGGGATTTATGTAAAGCATGTCATGGGTCCCTTTCTTCCATCTTTTGTCACTTGGATGTTCTTGGCATCCACATGAATGGAAATATTTAGTTCACAATAGACGTGTTTACTAACCTATTCAAATTCTTTGCGTATAAGTTTAAGTTAACAAAGGTGAATAATAATGTAAAGAATATCTTCCTGAAAAGACAAGTCATTTTATTAATTGGTTCATAATTTTGTTGAATCATTCACTTTCAATTACAAATGACCAACATTATAAATGCCAACCATTCCTATTTTAGAGGAATGATTCCTATCTTTCACCTTCAAACTAATGTGAAGAGCCGTAGATTCCTCTCTTTTCATGAAAACTTCTGTGTGAAAGCATACAATGTACATTGTATTTCTAATTTTGCCTTGCAAGATTCTTATTTTCCCCTATGGAGGGTTGGCAGGTATGCAACATGTTTAACACTCTAAAAAATACTTATCTTTTTACGTTCATTATTTATTTTGTTTTGGACAAAATATCCAAATGCAAAAAAAAATAACAAGAACAACGATGATAATTATGATGATAAATGAAGCATTGCCATAGTAATTATAGCAGATAAAACAAAATAGTAAGTTGCTTTTCAAACCTTTTGAAAGGAGTGTGGAATTGTTAATTGTCTTAGTGTGTCTCCCTCTTGCCAAATCTTGGATGGAAGGGACTTATGACATACGTTTCAAAAATAATTTTTTCTTTGTGTCTTGTGAACCAACTTGGATGGGGTTTTCGCAGAAATACAGATAATTAGTTGCAATATCACAACCTTGAACCATATTCTTATTAATTCATAATTTTGAAAGCTACCAATGCTGAAATTCGGGACATACTGTATAACTGTTTATATCATAAATTGCTGTTCATTTGGAAAAGTCTTGTAATCTCATCATTATTCAAGCATTTTTTTTCTCAGTACATGTATTTCAAAGGAAGTCTGTTTCCTCTATCTCTTTTCACAAGTTTGTAAGACCATTTTGAATGGGGGAGAGGGGGGGGGGGGTGGTATTCTACAAAATTTGCAGACAACTTAATAGTTTGAAAAAAAAAATGGTATTCAACTGTTACAATTCACAAATAAGTCTTGAAAAATCAAAATTTTCTGATAGAAAATATTGAAGGGAAGGGGATGGCACACCCCAGTCTAACAACATCCCGGTCCCTTATTTTCTTCTCTTTAGTGCTGACATCATATTGTATACTTTTTTTTGTTCTCTTTGATTTGTCAGATATTTTCGTTCGTCAAGTCAGACATGCATCACCAAGCTGCAATATTCATCTTACTCGCAATGATGTCCGTCCAGGGTTTTATGAATCTTCAGCATCAATGGAGTATACAGGGAGACTTTTCTAATGCACCTCAAGAAGAAATGCTGGAGTGGATTATAAAAAACACACCAAAAGGTATGGTGATATTAATATTCCTGTTGGTGTGTAGAGCATATCACATTATGATATAATGTCTCCGTGCCCTTCCAAAAGGCTTTTAAAATAATTATCCAGGCTTTAGGTCAGGTAGCTGTTACTTCCTACGAGAGAGACAGCTGTAGATACAATTAATGCCTTGTCTGAAGACATACCCACTTGACGGAGATTTGAACCCTCATCCTCTCAAGGCAAGTGACTGAACCACTCTACCACAGTGCTTTAGAGTACATATATATATATTTACAGCTCACACTTTATGAAGATTATTTAAGGATAGTTGTGATAGTGAAAATGTGATGGTGGCTGTTATGGTTGTGATAATAATGGAGGTGTTTTAGGAGTGTTTGATTGTCATGTTCACAAGTAAGGACGTGTTAGGTACAATGAAAGTCGTGGTGAAGATACTGAGAGATACTGTGGTTAATTCAGGCCTGGGTTACTTCAGTACTTAGTGCTCATGATGATGGTAATTGTGATGGTAAAACGTTTAACAGTTTTTTTCTTTCTTGTAAATCATTGATGCTTTTTAGATGCAGTGTTTGCAGGACCAATGCCCACCATGGCTTCCATTAAACTCTCAACAGGAAGAAGGATAATCAATCATCCACATTATGAAGATGCTGGACTAAGGTAAGCAGGAGTCTCAATTTTCCATTTCAATTTTCAATTTATTTATTTTCATTTCCACAGATAAACAAAATTTGACATATGTAGAACATTATTCAGTAAGTTAGTATACATATATCAACATAATAATTTCACTCATTTTTTTCCATAATCAAATAAATAATTGTATGGAGTTGACAAATCTGCAGAAATGGAGGGATCCACTAAAAAGCCGAAGCTTGTAATACACGGACAAACTTGGAATATATATACGGACAAACTTTTGATCACCATTTTAGAATTGCCATTATGGAGATACTACAGAAATTTTACTTTTCCATCCTAAAGGAAATATTTAATGTTGAATTTGTATTGAAATATCTGTTGAACGCTCTTTTTGTCATTTTGAGGGGCTTTTACACAATTTGGACTGCACTTCTAGATCAGTGGAGATCAGTATTGTCTCTCTAGCGGTATATAGTAAACATACAAAATGACAATGATAGTCAATGAATAGGAAAAGAATTAAGAGAACAGCTTTGGAATGAGACATACTGAAGCTTTCCTCTTCCACTCATCCGAATACAACACAGTGGAACATGTTCTTGGGTGCTATACTAATCAGATTCTCAATCATTTAGCACAAGAACTGATCACCAGTCGTGCGTAAAGTCGTGCGTAACTTACGAACAGCTTTATGAAACACCCCCCAGGAGCTCCAAACAAGTAATGTAAATGAAGACTAAAATGGAACAAAGTGAGAGAAAAAGAAGATAATCTCTGATTGGTTGCTGCAGTTAACTGGATGCTTGATTACATCTTTCTGGTCATTCTTATGTTTTAACTGATAAGTGCAAGACAAAAGGCTTAATAGGATAGAAAAATAAAATGTCCTAGAAGGAAGCATAGTATAGAATTGATACCCTTTAATCTTTGTATTAGACCTGGGGGGTGTTTCATAAAGCTGTTCGTAAGTTACGCATGACTGGTGATCAGTTCTTGTGCTAAATGATTGAGAATCTGATTAGTATAGCACCCAAGATCATGTTCCAGGCGTTCGTAAAGTCATTCGTAACTTTACGAACAGCTTTATGAAACACCCCCCTGAAATAGTACAATTTCATGTGCAGAAGATATACTTCTTTTGTGCCTGTTAAATCTATATCCTCTATTACTCCCTATATACATGTATTTCTTTCTTGATTGTATTTTTTTTTTAATGTTTTTTTATGTGCTCTAAAGATATTGTTGCTTATGATAAAGATAATGCCTCTTGGAGTTAGGTAAATATTAAAGGCATTCGGTAACTTTGTGGAGGCTTGATTTAATAAATTGTTGAATTTTGATATCTGTCTTGTATAATGATGTTCAGAAGGATAAATAAATAGCCAGGCATAGAAAGGTTTTCAAATATATAATGCTATTATTAAGATATCTGTGACTGAATACTCCTATTTACGAAAGCGTATGGCCATACGCTTTAGTCTAACACTGAGTCAATGGGGTAAAATTGTTCTGGTATTTCCGGTCACTTGCATATGTTTACTTTTGTGAAGCACATGATGATTTTGAAGTGCTTTTTCCCCCATGGGCTTCATTTTTACACCATTTTACATACACTGATAGCATGTAAGGCCAGACAGCTCAGATTTTATCAAGCCTCCACAAAGTTACCTAATCACTTTAATGTAACAAATTTGAATAAACTATTCATAACAGAAATATTACGGTATTCATTTTTTTCTGATCAGAGCAAGGACTAAAATAGTATATGCCATGTACAGCCGCAAACCAGGCAAGGAGGTCTATCAGGGTTACAAGTCTCTAGGAGCACAGTTTGCTATCCTTGAAAGGTCCTGGTGTACCCGCAGATCTAAGTGAGTATACCACAAGGCCATTCTTCAAGTATGTTATCATTGTTTTAGAGCTTACCTGTTTCAAGGAAGTATTAAAAGTTTTGAAAGGTTTGTGTGCTAAAATCATGCTAGACAATATTTGAACCAAAATGATATTGGTTTTGAGAGTCCATTCTGTACATTTAATGCACTTGATGAATCATGTCTTACAGTTCATATCTTGGTTACCTTAACCATGCATTTATCTCAAGAATAAAAGAAGAAGGACATAGCTCAGTTACATTGTAACTTCAGTAATGTGTACACGTTTTTCATGTGCTTTGGAAGCTTACAACAAAACCCCAATTGTAACCTTGATGAAAATATCAGAAGGTTGAGTTTTGGGAAAGGTGAAAAATTATTTGTGAGCTTTCTCATTCCTTTTATGTCAGTTTGGAAGAACATCATAGTAGAAGTGTCTCCTGAGGAGCATTGCTCTTCAAATGCCCTCATATGCAAAATATGACAAGAAATAGCTGTAGTGTTCAACCAAACATTCAGGCCACATGTTTTTGCAGTCCCATATACCCATATCTGTGTACAGCGAATGTGCTTTTCAGCAACAATGGGTCAGTATCTTGTCATTTTGATGATTCCAAAAAATCACAGTATTCACCAATTCTTATGAAGACATGATCAAACTTTCCCAATTGCTTTGAGACAGTTTTTATGCCTCCGCCCACCGTAGGTGGTGCCGGAGGCATTATGTTTTTGGGTCGTTCGTCCGTCCCCTTTTCGTTCTCGCGATAACTTAAAAACCGTTTTTTTTGGATCAGTTTGTAAATTGGCCCATGTATGCATATGTGAGGGACGATGAACTAATTAGATTTTAGGGTCTCAAGGTCAAAGTTCAAAGTTCATGGAGGTCATTATATACATAAAAATGGTTCGTTCTTCTGATAACTTAGGAACCGTTTGGCGGATCAGCTTCTAACTTGGCCCATGTATTCATATGGGAGCAAGGCCGTACGCAGAAATTTTTTCCTAAGGGGGCAAGATGATCGCTTTCAATATTGGATCATTTAAAAGTCTGAAACGCGATTAAAAAAAAATATGATTTTGAAATTTCTGGGGAGGCAACTGCCCCCCCCCCCCCCCCGGCTGCGTACGGCCTTGTATGGGAGGGACGATGAACTGATTAGATTTTGGGGTCTCAAGGTCAAAGGTCACAGAGGTAATTATGTACATAAAAATGCTTAGTTCTCGCGTTAACTGAAGAACTGTTTAACAGATCAGCTTCTAACCTGGCCAATGTTTGCATATGGGAGGGACGATGAACTGATTAGATTTTGGGGTCTCAAGGTCAAAGGTCAGAGGCGTCATTATGTACATAAAAATGGTTCGTTCTCGCAATAACTTAGGAACCGTTTGGCGGATCAGCTTCTAACTTGGCCCATGTATTCATATGGGAGGGACGATGAACTGATTAGATTTTGGGCTCTCAAGGTCAAAGGTCAAAGGTCACATAAAAATGGTTAGTTCTCGCGATAACTGAAGAACTGTTTGACAGATCAGCTTCTAACCTGGCCAATGTTTGCATATGGGAGGGACGATGAGCTGATTAGATTTTAGGGTCTCAAGGTCAAAGGTCAAAGGTCAGAGGCATCATTATGTACATAAAAATGGTTCGTTCTCGCAATAATTTCAAAACTGTTTGACGGATCAACCTCTAACTTGGCCCATGTATGCATATGTGAGGGACGATCAACGGATTAGATTTTAGGGTCTCAAGGTCAAAGTTCAAAGGTCATAGAGGTCATTATATACATAAAAATGGTTCGTGATGTATGGAGTCTAGGCCTACCTATTTTAGAAATTTCAAGGGGACAGTGGTCTATTTGCTATAAAATATCTATTTCATTGGTGTATTTGATGATTGTAAGTCATCAATGGTAAGTTTTTTATTTGTACGGGATGAAAATGAAATGAAATAAATTTTCAGTCTCCTGTGCTTTTTAAGTGAAAAGATTTTGTAATTTTGTTGCACCAATCCTTTTTAGAGTGTACATGTATGCCATTTATTTCCAATCTGGTGATGGCGGAGGCATAAATTCCGACCGCGGGCGGTTGAAGATTCATCTAGTTTCCACAATGTAATCACGTGACCAGAACGCAACTTTATCTTTAATTGTAGATTTTTCTTGTGTTTATTATTTTTATGTCCACCGCATGTGCCTATTCATTTGCAGAATTGGGTGCAGCATGCCAGAGATATGGGACATTGAGGATCCAGGAAATGCTAACAAGAGACCATTGTGCCTACGGATTGAAGAAAGGTCCACACCCTATTTTTCACCAGTATTCACAAATGGAGTCTATACGGTCCTCAGAGTTTGATGAAACGCTGACAATGGAAACCATATTTAAGAATAGAGGAAGGCTACAACCCTGCTTTTCTCAAGTGTTCTTGAATGGAGTCCCCCAGGTTTAATGAAATAGTAACAAGAGACCATTGTGCTTGCGGATTGAAGGAAGGTCCGCACCATATTATTCACCAGTTTCACAACTGGAGTCTATACAGTCCTCAGAGTTTGATGAAACGCTGACAATAGAAAAATTATTTGATTTGATAATTGAGAAGGTTACAACCCTACTTTTCTCAAGTGTTCTTAAATGGAGTCCTCCAAGTTTATTGAGATTTGTGCTTGCAGATTGAAGAAAGATCTGCACCCTATTTTTCACCATTCTGAACAAGTGGAGTTTTATTTTATGCAGTCCTCACAGTTGACAAGCGATTGTTATGCTTGCTTCAATGAAGAAATATTCCGCCATATTTTTCACCAGAGTTCAGAAGTGGGGTCTATACAGTTCACAAAGTTTGATGCAATGCAGACAAGAAGAAATTTTACTTGAGAATTAAAAATGGTATTACACCCTATTTTCCATCACTGTTCACAAATGGAGTCTGTACAGTCCTCAAAGTTTGATGCAATGCAGACAAGAAGAAATTGTACTTGAGAATTAAGGATGGTATTATACAGAGTTTGTACAGTCCTCAAAATTTTATGAATTGGTGATAAGAATCCGTCATACTTGTGGATTGAACAAAGACCTACCATACTCTGGTGAAGTCTTCTTCTATTGTTAGCTGTAGAAAATTTATCTAAAAGAATTGTTTTCATTTACATGTATGACAATGACATTGCCCGTTATGTGAGGTTGACATTGGACACTTATTGATATATGAAGATTTCTTCAAATGTGCCTTATTTATGTTCACTTTTGTCACTTTCCATGCAAGAAACCCACCATTTTAGCCTTGATTACACAGGGTAACCTCGCTAGTCATAAGGACCACTTATTCATAAGGACTGCTATCCATAACACGTGACTAAATGAATAGCAGTTTTGTATGAATAGCTGTCCTTATGAATAGCGAGCAAACCATAGACATTTTACCTCACTATTCATAAGGACCTCCATTCATAAGGACCACTAGTCATAAGTATTCATAAGGACCACTATTCATAACTATTCATAAGGACCGCTATTCATAGTGCATGTTAAATGAATAGCGGTCCTTATGAATAGTGAGCGGACCCCGATTACACAATTGTGGATTATGGAATATAATGTTCATTTATTTAAATATGTGGTAGAGATCTATACTTCCTGCATTTGCTTAATACATCACATTTGTGTGTCAGTATTTATATGTGTGTATAATTTTCTATAGTATTTTGTTTCTTGGCATTTTTTCCATGCAAATATCATGATAATTAGGAAGCTCAAGGATGTTGTGTATTTCAATTGTAAAATAACACACCTGCAGGGTACTTTGAAAATATAAATTATTTTGTACTTTCTTTTTGACAACTTTGCAACTTTTCAGAGGCTGGATGTAGATAATACAAACTCGGAACTCCCTGAGGAAACTACCTTGTTATTTTTAAAATTTGAATAATCTTTTTTATATCAGGGCTAGAAAACAACATACTTTTATTTTGAAGCAAGTCTTGTGCAGTTAAACAATTATTTTAACCTTCCTAGAATTTTAATGATATGACAAAGAGCCTCTATACCCTCTTGCCTTGATATATTCACCTTGCATTGTGCAACATTTTATCATCTAGTGAGGACCGAAAGGATTTGATTTTGGCGATTCTGAGAAAATTCATATTCAACTATTTGGGCATTAATAGAGTTTCCAACGTAATCATACATATAGTTTAAAATTACTGCATTTTTAGATAGATTAGATGAAAATGCCTTTCCAGTGCAGAATTGAAAATCAAAAGACTTCTATGCCCCCCTTTTTTTTAATGAGAATTTAGGGTTCAACTAAAACAAATGTAATTATAAGTCATTAATATCAATGACTAAATGTAGAATGAAATCTCCAAATCTGTTCAAGCTCCCTAAATTCATTAATACCCTTATTTCTGGTGCTTATCACTATTTGAATACAAATACATGTACATGTATTTATTTGCAGAAAAACAAATGAAGTAATAGAATGTGCTTATTAATTTTGAATACAAGGTGCTTTGTTACTATTGCAAGTATATGCACAACAAAGAATGCAATAACTTATAAGCAATAGATATTGTTCCAATACATGTATGTTCAGCAAGAACTGTCCAACCTCACTGATCCATCCACCAGTTATATGGATCCCTCTATCAACCGTATGCGATTCTGCAGTGTACATAATGTATGTACACTGTCTTTCATTCCTTTCCACCTGAATATATCACTCAGGCTCGCTCAAAATCCACTTAAAACACAAAAACTACTTTTGAAAAATAAACAAGGGCAATTTCAAAGGCCTATTGAACTGCCTAGAAATAGGCCATTGTAATATTCACACATGTCTAGAGATGATAGAGAGGGCTGTTGAAATTGCCTTCGGTTGATATTCCGAAAGTAGTTTTTTATTTAAAGAATAAAACAAATGAATTTTTACTAACAATCATTACATTACATTACAGTACATTACATTATCAGCACATGCATACACCCTACTGAACTTCATAGAAATGCTGTGTTTCTGTATGTCTCACGTATCAGGATTTGTGCTGGTCATGACATGGCTGGATAAATGAGGTCATACTCTATGCATGTAGTGATGATGTGGATGTGAGGTTCATTAGTTGTTATACATGTATTTAATGAAAAGTGCTTGTTCTGTTGCTGATAATTCAATTACCTGTACTTCTGCCAAGATATTGCACAAAGGTTGTTTTAATGAATTTAATTTTAAATCCTAGATTTATTCACGGAATGATGCTGATCTGCAATAAATCTATTTAGTAATCAATTACTTTTGTAATAGTTTTCTATTCACCATTCCTTAATCAGTGGATGCTGAACATCTTAACTTTGCACCTCATATTTTTCCCACATACATGTACATGTAGCAATGTCAAGTAGGATTAAATACATTAAACTAGGGTGAGTAGGAATTATAATTTGATAGATGTTATGATAAAAATCTCCATAGATAATTGCTGATCCTTACATTTCATTTTTTCATGGTACATGAAACCATGAATTTTTTTTTTTTTTTTGCATTATGGGACAAAAATATTATGTTCAACAAATATTTCACCCCAGCCTGTTTGATACGATGTGAGTTTGTTATAACAAATATTCTCCGAAGACTCCAGCCTGAGTTATGTGATGCTTAGTATTCAACAGGTTAATTTTTGTTCCTATTTGCCTTGGGTGTTCCCATTCATCCTGTTCTACTGTACTTATTACTTATATCTGTCAACTTTACTCTGACATTAAGTGCATTTTTGGGGGAATGTGGACAATACAGTTCACTTTCATGAGAGTTTGCTTATTACTTTTGTGCATCATCTTAATGAGGGCCCTATTGCCTCCCAAATTCAAATTTTAAATCTTGGGTATTTTAATTACAGAGAAATTTTTCACACAAAACCGGAACTAAATATTATCTTGTGTGTTGAGAGCCAGAAGGGCGTTAAAGGGAAAGTAAATCCTGGCGATTTAGTTAGCTGTTTAGTTGAAGGGCACATTGTTGATTATATATGTCGAATTTCAACACATTTGGGCCCCCCTAACGCCGTCAACAAGTAGTTAAAAATATCATTTTGTCGTCTGCTAGAAGGTCCTATATCGATCGTGGGCGTCGCCATTTTGAACAGATAAGCCCCGCCCTGTGACGTTTTGTCGGACCTCTCGGACCAGAAGTACCCGGATGCCGCCATTATTACGCGTTTCAAAATGGTAATCGGAGAACCGAGATAATAAACAAAAAGCCGGCGATTTGCACAGGACGCTTTGTATTCGGACAGCTGAGAACGCAACAGCTCTGAAACATCGAGACTATATTGTCCGACAAAACGTCATCATAGCGCGGGTGAATCAACAATATGGCGACCCCCGATAGCAGGCTGTAGCAGACGATCATTGCTCACAAAAGTGTGAATTACTCCACCGTCAAGCGTTCATAAGAGGTAAATTTTCACAGTAATGTCAAGAATTGTGCTCTTAACACTCTCAGTAGGCCAAAAGTCCAGGGTTTACCTTCCCTTTAAATTGTATGTTCTAACAGAGTTAACGCCCTTCTGGCTCTCAACACACGATATTCTGATTTATCACTGACCTCAATTGTTGCCAGTCAGGTAGGTCCAGGGGGCAAGTGAACAAAACGAAATGTGCCCCTAATTGTGCCCCTAATTGTGCCCCTCCGCTAGAAGCAACAAATTTAGACCCGAGAAACATCCCCCACCCCCAGCCAAATAATCCTGGATTCATCACTGATTCATCAATGTAGAAAATATATTTTCCTCTATTATCTTTTTGTATTCCAATATCTTAGAATATCTATATTTGCTATGATCTATGAGAGATTTGACAAAGTTTGAAATGAAGGGGACGGTTATAGTGAGAACCACGATGAAGTACAGTGTTTGTTCGTTTTGTTTTGTTTTGTTTTGTTTTTCTCAAACCAATGAATAGAATATGGGCCAGCGAGACAAAATTTAGGATGAGAGAAAGAATAGAAGCAGAATGAAATAAATTGTTACTTTTATGAGAGTGAAATTGAGAGATTGGAGCAGTGGTGAATTCCGAGTAGGGCCCTGTTGCTTAAAACTTGCCATTAAACGGTGACTTTGCCATCAATGGTAACTCCCATGGAAACCTTGATTTTGATTGACTGTTGAGTGATGTTACCATGGTAGTTACCATTAATAGCAGAGTTACCATTAATGGTAAGTTTTAATGCAACGGGGTCCTGGGCAGCCTCGTGTGTTATGTGCCCATTACAACTTATAATGAGTTTTGCCCTGGGCTCTTTTGCATAAGAAGTTGCATTTAAACTCGAGTCAAGAAATTAATCGCAAATTGATTTTCAACCAATCGGGATCGGGTATTTCGGACTTGCGTTTGATTTTTTTTAGTTGCGATTAAACGCAACTTTTTATGCAAGATGGCCTTGGGCCTTCAAACGTCGGGGGAGAGGCATAAGCCAGCTATACTCGATGTTAGACACGCCCCTGCTGTAAGAAGAGAAAGGAGGGGGACGACTTGCAGCGAGAGAGAGAGAGAGAAAGACTTGAAGGAGAGCAAGAGGAGAGAGGTGGAAGGAGAGAGAGAGAGAGAGAAGGGGGATGGACTAGCTAAACAGGAAATCAACTATATTGTTACAAGCAAAGCAAAATGGTAAAATGCAGAGTTATAATGACGTTTAATTAGTAGTCATAAGTCTCAATTTATAAACTAACTCAAATCCACAAGAATTTTATACAAACTTTTTTTTTAAACATCCATTTGAAATACAATATAAGATAAAAAAGATCGAAGATTAGAACTTGCATATCATTCACTGGAAGTCGGAGCGGAAATTCCGTGGGTGTGGGGGGATATATGCCCCAAAGATTCTGAAGAATAATAAAATAAAATAATTTGACGTTACCCAATCGAAAATCATTTGTTTTTCAGAAGAGCTCTAGAACGAAATGTTTTAAAGGAGAATTACGCTAAAAAATAAAGACGATAGTGTTCAAAGGTGTTATTTATTCCTACTTGTTAGACTATATGGCTTCGCGTCAAAATATACGAGATCGATACGAATCAATTTTTTCTGAGCAAAATTTACCATCTGCTAGCAATATGTATCGTCTGCTAGCAGCACATGGGCCTGCCATTTTGTTTATGTGTACAAGAAGATTTTCTTAATCCAAATGCTCAATTGCCTTTTTCAAAATTAAAAACCCATTTGAGATTAAAAATATAGAATAGATATGTCAATTTATTTTTAAACTGAAGATTTCCTTATATATTTCTGTTGAAAATCGATATTCGCTTAAAAGTAGAAATCTATTTTCTCGATACTGGACGTATGGGACGGAGCAAATTAATTCAAATTTTATAGATGCTTCTTCCCTGAACATCTATAGCGGCAAACTATGCATTCACCTGCTTTCGGATAATGGACTTGAAAAGTCAGAATGCATGCTGCATATATTATGTTCTGCTCTGTTTGGCAAACCCAAGAAAATAGATTTTTGTTAAGCAAAACCAGACAATTTAAAAGTATTATAAAGATTTAATTTTTATAATACATGTAAACACCCACTTTATATTTTCCGTCACATATGGGATTTTAGGTAATGAAGAAAATCAATTTAGGATTTGGATTCAAAATATCTTCCTGACTGGAACATTTCTCAATGGTTCATGTACAACTCCGAATCAGCAAGAAAATGGCAGCCCCCATGTAAATGAGTAGGAGACGATACCGGGTGTTGGAATATCTTTATTTATACCCTTTTCTGATATCTTATTAGAAAATGATTTCGGCCAATAAGTAGGAATATATTACACCTTCCAATATAAGTAAATTTGTAATCAGGGCTTAATTCTCCTTTAATAACATAATCAGGGAAGGCGTATCCATTTCGAAATCTTCATAATCGGGCTTCTCGGTCACAACCCTCCAAGGTCATGACAAGAAATAGCCCCCTGCTGCAATGCTAAGAATCTGTTGCTATGGATGTTATGAAATGTTCATTTGAATGAATACAAAGTTCAATGTTTCAATATACCGTAGCATTTGTTTCGTCAAAATGATTTCAAGTGAACAAGCTGTCACGTTTCCTCACTTCAAGGAGAATGAAACCCATAGGCGGATCCAGAGGGGGGGGGGGGGGGGGGGGGGGGGGGGTCGCGGGGGTCCGGACCCCCCTTTTTGGCGCCGGTTTTTTGGAAGTTTGGCGAAATTTTTTTTTTGTCCCAATTGCCAATTTTGTTGCCAATTTCATTTAGCGATTTTAGGTTTTTAAAATCTTCATTACTTTTTTATTCTTTATCCGTTTTTCCTCAAACTTTCATGCTTCTAAGATTATTCTGCTTCTGTTAAAGTGCATACAAGTTTGGGGTTTCATTCTCCTTTACTATAGCGAAGCGCGCCCGCCAAAAGAACTAACGCTTGTCACTGGTTTTGCTTTCACAATTCACATCCTCAATAGCCATTGCATGCATGAGTTCGGATGTAACTATCAGCCAGAAGTCTTTTTTTTTACCTTCGAGGGATATGATACTCGCATAATCACTTCCAGCAAACCAGTTTCTTTAATTTGAAGGTAAGAATGGAGAATTGTAGGGACATACGTAATAAAATCATTAATCTCGTGTAGACGATAGTGTGACGTATAGGTCTACTTCGGGATTTATTCTTGTGCATGGAGCATTATCATTGAATGATCTATAAGCATGATGATTTTTTTCTGTAAAGTAGTGTTAACCTGATGAGTTTTAAAATACAATAGCATGAATTTTGGTGTTTGGCAACATCTCTCAGTGACTAAAGTGTAAAGTTGTATAATATTTCAACATGACTGTGTCTTCTTTTAAGCAATTCCTTCCATATTTCTATCGATATAATCGTTCAAATATCCATACCAGGAGTAAATTTACTTTTTATTTCATTTACAAAGCATAAAATGCATTGAATATGTATATAAAATGACCTGAAAATAGTCCGTATACCCTCTTACATGAAACTGTACCTAATTACAACAATATTTTAAATCCAAGTATGTAAACTGTGTTGTGTAAATCTGATTATTATAATTACTAAAAAAAACTTTGATTCAACTTTTTAATTAGCACGGCGATTACATTTTATATTTCTAGTTTACAAGATGTTGCTGGAAAGAACGTTTTTCAAACGTTGCTCTCTCTTCTTGCTGTGTTTATGTGTCATCATCGAAAATACGGGTAAGTTAATAAATAACGAACTTTCTAAACAATATATATTCACCTCATAATCATTTGTGAGCTAAATAAAAGAACTGTTGGATTACAATGCAGAAACTTATTTTAAGTTTTGCGTCATCACCTAACAACCAAGAATACAAGCAATTTTTATGGCTTATTATCAAATTTAATATATTAAAAGGAGAAAACATAAGCCACTCCATCAATGCATCAATGCAGATTTTCTAACATTTTTAATGTGCGATATGATATAGGAACATAGCATTATGATAAAAGATTTTTTTTAAAGATTTCGTCGACTGGTTTATCTGTATAACCCGACGAATAGCCAGGAGTAAGGACATCCTATATGACGCCTCGCGAAGCAATTTTGGGTCGGGTCTATTTTAAAAGACTCTGGTCACGATTTCAAAGGTTATTTTTTAATGAATTTTGCAATTATTAATTTTCTACCAATAAAACTGCCACATGACCAACATCATCTTATATATATGGCTTTATTGTGCGATTTTAGATCATGTGACTTCCTATTTTCTGTATTGTCCATGTTAGTACTTTCCTGTGTCTGGAGTTTTATTTCTTCCTGGCTATAGGTGCAACAGACTTCTTTCACATTTCGTTAAAACTTCAAGTACACATGATAGAGAATACAGATTTTTTACGCCATAATAATTAGCTTCAAAACCTGCTATTATACACTGCCAACTTAAACTACTTCCTCGAATGGAAAAAAGCTTATCTTCACATTGAACTTCGACATCGAATGGCCAAAGAAAAAATGTAGAAAATGTAGGAAAAGGAGAGAAAGAAAAAGAGAGGAGAAAGGAAATGGGATAAGAATATTACATGACACTATCCCACACTCCCTACAGGTGCCTCCCCCAATGGTGCTAGTATCCCACTCAGTGGCTGCACCCAAGCTACGCCACTGCTATGCATAACTATAACGTCATGATCGACCGCAAAATAGTAAGCATTTAATAAATCAAAGCATATCAGTTTGCTTAAATTTATGACAGTTTCTCGTATTGTTCATTTTGTTTTTTGTGTCACCGAAAAATAAGATGCGTGGTGGAGAAGAAGAAGACGAAGGCGCAGCCCACCCCCGCCTCCGCCACCGTCAGTTACTCCAGGTATGCAGGTTACATGTGAATAGATTAGTTGTTGAAGGATTGTAATATTTTAATCACCAGTCACTTGAATCTTTTAAGAAATAAATTCAAATTTCTAAGCTTTGGCTTTTAACCTGATTATGTTCTTGTAAATGCCCTTTTTTAAAGTTATGGTAACGGTTACGATGTACAGGTCTTAAAAGGGGATGGGGTAGCGAATGATACTTGTATTCTATTTGGGGAAGAAAATGAGGAGGGTAAAAGAATCTTGAACTATTTACTTTTTGTGGTGTTTCAGTGATTTTGATAACTGCCCTTATTAGATGCTCTTATGACGTGATGACAAGTCCCAAATCTGTTTCCAGAAATACTTAATCAATATCTTTATCTTTTTATTGTAATATATTGATATTCTATAATTATTATACATGTATTGAAGAGATCATAGCATATAAAGAAAACCAAATACTAAGAGCAAAATAATAATCTCTAATTCATTAAACTCTACTGTGCGTCACAATAATAATGGAGGTTTTTACACAATGGAGGAGGATAAATTTCCAACATCGTTACATACACCATGAACAAATTTTGTTTAATTTTAATATGATATGATGGCAAATGAAATGAAATGATTTTGACGTAGGCCTATTATTAACCTCTTTCAAAAATGATTCTTCATATTGATGCAAACGTCATTCCGCGGAGGTATGTACTTATCAAATAACAGTCCTTTCACTGACAGCTTTTAGATGTTTGTATATTAGACACTTCTATAATTCAACCAAATCAAAATGGCTACTTGAATCATCATCACTGTTTTCCATCCGGCGGCAGAAGACACCACCGCGCCTAGTAAATATATATACATTGTCTGAATAGCCTTTAGGCACCTGTCATATTTCAACCAAATCCAAATGAACAATGCTGTAGGCCTAATCCTTTTCATTGTTTTCCGTCCAGTACCAAGAGACACCATCGTGCCTACATTTACTTATTGCCCGAATGACATCGGTATTTATCATACTTCAACGACAACGGCTTTCGTGACTTGGTCGACACCGACTGCCAGGGATGATACAGATTCGTCGGTTACGCCGTAAGTATAGTCGATGTTTCGACCACATATGGTATGGGGTTCACATCCCTGCTACGGCACTAACGTTCCTGCAAGACATTAATCTACATTTGCCACTTTTTACCCAGGTGTAGTGTGTACTCGGTTGAATGCTTGAGATCCTTTAAAAAGAAGTTCATGGCTTTTTGCTTTGTTCGTTTTGTTTTCTGTGGCCATGTTTAAGTTTTGTTTAACGAGGTCCATTTGGTTACTATAACCTCGCCCCTCCCCCACCCTCGCCCTCAGAAAAACAGGTTAACCATTACACTAATACATGGCATATAACAGTCGGAATAACAAATAGGAACGTTTCGGCTCAAAGGACAAATTCAAATTCCGCTTTTTAATATTCCTGTTGTGACAAGCACATTATAGTTTGCTCCATTTAAAGGGAAACATCAGACAGTCTGCCCGGATCACGTTTTTCAGAAGGAAAGCACACTGTCACATATACCGCCCGAGACAACGCCGGAAACACAGCACAGTGTGTTGTAACCTTTACCGTGAGCGGTAAGTATATTGGCAACATGGGGTCAAGGGGCATACTGCTATCCCCTGTCGTGATTTTATAATCTAGTATTTCATAAAGAAAGTAAATGTGAGAAAATTACAATGCCCCGACCGGGATTCGAACCCGGGAACCTGGCTTACATGACCAGTGCTCCAACTGAGCTATCCGGGCTCCCGTGGAAGCAAAGTAACAATCTCACATATAGCCCCTAGAGCCCATATAGAGAGGGGCTATATGTGAGATTGTTACTTTGCTTCGACGGGAGCCCGGATAGCTCATTTGGTAGAGCACTGGTCATGTAAGCCAGGGTCCCGGGTTCAAATCCCGGTAGGGGCATTGTAATTTTCTCACATTTACTTTCTTTATGATATATTCAATTTAGGCCTACTTCAATCCTGTCAATTATGATATTATAATCTAGTATTTATTTGAATTTATTCGAATTATCTGAGATACAGGGGAGGCATGCAATATATAAAGTAGCATTTTAGTTGTTCACAATTATACCAATAAGCTCACAGTTAATCCTCTTTAATTGGTCTCGACGACCAAATAAATGCATCATTCATGCTATGGTCACAACTGATCGCGCGTACTTTTTCACGTGCGTATCCGCAGCTGCGATCGGCTGTGGGCCAACTCGATTTCGTACGTCCTTCTTTTGTCATAGGTCACAACCAGTCCGATGCACCTCTCTGCACCTCCTCTTGGGCGTCTTGCACCCTCCTCATTATCATACTCCCTCTTACCTGCAAGAACTCTTGAAGCGAACGTACAGCCCCGTACAGTTACGTGCAACCGACGTGCAACCGACGTGCAACCGACGCGCGAAATGTCACGGCTCCGTTTAGAGCCATGGGCCCGTATTCTGAACTCCGGTTTAACTTAAACCACGGTCTAAGTGTGGTTTAAACTCAGTCTAAAACTTCCCTTTGAACCATAGTTTTGGAAAATTACAATCTGAAATCCAGTTTAACTTAAACTCCAGTCTAGTATGGCTTTACTTTGTACAGAAATTTAGACTGGACTTACGGTTTTAGTGTTTTGATTAAAGCTCTGGTTTAATTTAGACTGGAGTTTAAGTTAAACCGGAGTTCAGAATACGGGCCATGGGCTTTGTGAGACCTCCGCAAGGAGCCGTGTGCGATGGTCGCAAGAAGCACGGGCAAGAAGTACTATGGCTGCGCGTGTCACGTTCGTTCATCAGAACACGTAGCCGCACCCAGAGATTGTTAGACATGTCAAACAGCCTCCTTGCGTGTCCTGCGTGCTCCTATACGTGTTTGAAAAACGTGCAGACCCGTGCGTGCGACGCAAGGATTTTCTGCGAAATCCGTCGCAGACCACACGCACGGAGGTGCACGACCGGTTGTGACCAACCTTTCAGATGGGCCCTCCTTTTTAAAAGATCATGTAGGCCTACATCTTAAATCATATGTAAATCAATATAGTCAAATGTCCTTAAGCAAGACATTAATCTGCTTCATGTGTCACCTTTGACTCAGGTTAATTAATTCATTAAAGAAAATCGTTTAAAGTATATGAGCGCTTTATCATGGAAGCTTGCCAGTACTGTGGTATAATATAAATAATAAATAATTGAATAAATAAATCTATTATTACCATAACTTCTCTACGATTTGATATTTGGAATGAAATTTAATCAAGACATATTAAGAAACCGAAAATAAAAAAAGGTGTCAAAATTTGTATCTGCGGAAGCTTTTGTTATAATTAAATATGATATATGATCATTAAAGGAAGTTTATGACATAGCATGAAATATGACATCTGCCAGTGAGTTGAGGCTTTGGTAATTTGGGTTGTATTTTTTTTTTTTTTTTTTTTTAGTGGGAAATGCATTTCATAAAGATCACTTGTCAAGAGACAGTTTCACAGATAGTTCAGCAGCCACTGTTTTTTAATAGTTGTTTTCATTCATGTTTCTGTTTAGATAAAGGGATAGAAACCGAAAATAAAATAGGTGTCAACATTTGTATCTGCGGAAGCTTTTGTTATAATTAGATATGATATATGATCATTAAAGGAAGTTTATGTCTCTGGACAGGAAACAAGCGTCGGTGTTCGTAGTTTCAGGATAGAAAAAAAGAAAAAAAGAAGGGTGTATTGTAATAATCATTGTTATTTGATGTACTGTGATTGCTACGGATTTTCTCTTGGGACCTCAAGCTATTTGATTCAGATTCAGATTCAAAATACATTTATTTCCTTCTCATAATCAAGTAAATACAAAATGACAAATATCTTCAAATTCTAAGAGTCTCAAGTCATAAAATAAGGGGTTGGTGTGAGTTCCAGATGGTACATCGCAGACAGTTCTTATTATCTTCTTCTGTAATGTAGATAGCTTACTTATATCAGACGCAAAGGTATTATTCCACACTTGCAGTACGATATATGCGGAAGAAGTAAAGAGCAATACAATCTTTGAAGAACATTCTGAGGAAACAGAAAATGAAGTTTATGTATAATACCTATATTTTGGGGCAATTTTATTTTCTTCTTCATGGATATGCGGTTTCCAAGACGACCGACTATTAATAAAATCGCCTAAATATTTGGTCTTTTCAACTCTTGCAAGTTCTGTATTGTTCACTACTTCACTTTTATATTATTTCATCTATACCAGGAATTTTTTATTTTTTGCTGAATATGATAAAATTGCATTTTCTTGGAGTTGACAGATATCTGATTGGCTTGCAGCCATTTGGATACTAACTTTCTATTGGCTGTAAGCATAGGGAGTTAATATTTGTGTCAGAGTACAGTATATTTGTATCATCTGCATATCAAACAAAAGAGAGTTCTGGGGCAGATTTGTGAATATCGTTTATGTAGTTTCGATGGCTCTGCTTTTGTTTAGATAACCTTTGTTATGAGACTAATTCATCATTATCGACATTACTTTAGTGTCACATCATTACTCTATTTGGGTGCTCTTTATTGCTATCACAAGAGACATTGTTTATTTTTGTCAGATGTGGGCCAATGATTCGTGAGTGTTAATGGATGTTTTTCAAGTCGAAAACAATGTGCAAGATGGGGTTACTGTACATTAAATTTGAAGAAAATGCAACGGTTATTATCATTGAAGCAGTGGCGAGAAATCTAGGATTATTAAACGGGGTGCGAGGGGGGGGGGGGGCATAAATCTGAAACATTCTTTGACAAGCCGAAAAGGGCTCATCATATATTTTGTGTGTCCCCTTTTCCTCCTTAAATTCTCTGACAAGCAACAACAAAAAAAGAAGGAAAAAAAGGTATTCCTTTTCGGTGAACTGTCTGAGTCAAATTAGCCGCAAGGCGGCAAGGGGGACATACGGGAGTGGAAGGCACATTGTATATTTTATACCTATGTGCTGCCTCATCCCTCGATCGTCCACTGAGCATAAATAAACTGGTTTCAATATAACACCAATTAGGTGTTCCGAGTATATTTGATAATCTCATATCACTCTCTTATATACTACCATCGAACACTATCCCATACAAACTACATTCAATAGACTCCCATATTGATATACCAAGTGGTGTTGTTTTGTAGAGTGGGACGCCGAACCAGGGGGCTATATTCTAGTAGATTCTACAAAAAAAATTTCGCCAAACCTTCAAAATTCGCTCAGTAGGGGGGTTATGGGGTCCAGTTTCCCTCCATAATTCCCTGACAAGCAAAAAAAAAAAAAAAAGGTCTTCATTCTAAAAAGGGGTGGGGGGGGGGGGGCACAATCGAGAAAATGGCGGGTCGTCTATGGTCAAAATGCATATTTTTCTTCCAAAAGGGAGGGGGCACTGGCCGGAAGTGCCCCCTGGATCCGCCAATGCATGCTATATACCTTACCTTAATCCTAACTAAAAGCCCGGTTGCAACCCTATCCATATACTTTTCACGAAATAAAGCCCGGATCAGCCTCGCCGGAGCAAATGTTAGATCGCCACTGCGTAATATAATGTGTGTTATATCCATTTTAACAAATTCAATGCAAACTGTTTGAATCGTAGTTCTCCGTTGCCCGGTCCCAAGTCCTCCCATCCATGGTCGAATAGTTGGATCGTGCTCGAGAATGAAGTATACGAGATGCGAGTTCGAGTGCGATTACGGCTACCTTCTGACCCATGATGTACCACGATGTGTCGTCACGAGGTCAGATGTATCCTGGGACGGACCTTTTCCTTCCTGTACACGTATGTTGAATCTTATTTTGTTTTATTTGATCTGATTTGTGAAGTATAACATACAGTATTCAAAGCATATTACAAGCAAAATATAACTTGAGAGGATATTCCATGAAAGCCTATAATATATATTAGGCCCAATGTGGTCATAATTGATTTTGTTTTGTATTTGAATTTTATAAAGGATAATACCAACAGAATAAGAAATAAGCACCTTTTCTCCAGAAGGGTTAAAGGAAGTGATTGAACATGTACTTCATGATGTTTTTTTTTTGTCTATTGAAAGTTTGTACCAATAATGAATCTAATGCTATCCTTATTCTATGACTTGAAGTATAATATACACACTATTCAGACGGACTTTTGAATATACCAAGAAAATATATCCTTTTGATAAACATGATAAACATGGTCATGCAAATGCCAGTAGATGTATAAACAAATGGTGACTTGCTAAGAAGTGGTGGAAGTGTTGCATTCAGAAATCGATAAGCCGGGGAGAGGGGGCTGGAGGTAGCGGAAACCTCATCAGGTCTCCCTGGGGTGAGGGTAATGTGTCTGGACAGTTCTGTGATCTGTATACCCATTTCAGGTTGATTATTTTCTTTGACATTCAATCGAGGGGCGGGGGGGGGGGGTGCATGGGTGGTCCAGATTCACGTCGATGTCTAAGCAGCGATTCCGATAATTTAATTCATATATATTCATCGTCTTCAGGTTTACAATGTGAGGCAGACGCAGTGATTCTCCCAAATGGCCACACTGTGATATTCAACCAAACAGAGGTAGGAAAGCGCGCTACCAGTGTTATGGTCTGCTCAACAAATGTTGGCGTTGGTGAGTTCTTTTTTTTATTTTTATTTTTTATTGATCACTAAATTTTCAATGGTATATCAGTGATTTCATATCTGGAAGGTTCCTGGTTTGAACCTTGCCGATGCCCTAGTATTGCCCTTTGGCAAAGAATTGTCTTATTTTCAACCTTCCTGTATCTGATTTGCAAAATAAAACAATGAATAAGTATTGATCCCCAATTACCATATCTCTCTAATGAGACCGAGCCGTAATTGCTCCACCTCTAGCTGTACTATCAAAAACTTTCAAAACTCTCCGCGATTAGATAAATGAATAATAATAAAAGCAACAAACACCAGGCGGAATTTTCTTATCCACAATTTCTTTCTATTGAAGCGATAATTAGGTATCTAGTTCATAAAAATAGCTTAGTTTATTTTGGCAATAAGTAAAGCTTGCTTTAATTATATTTTTAAGAGCTTAAATGCATTTTGTCTTTACCAAGAAGTATTTGTTTTTCAGTTTTGTCGAAGAACATTTAGAACGGAAGCAAATTTTGGTAAAACTTTTACAAGATAGGTGTTCGAATTGGACGTTAAAAGGTGGTTTCGTGTACACTGTTTCCAAACTTACGATTCAGGTATTCTCCTTTCATGCTGATGAAAGGTAATAGCACCGACTTACATTGACCTTTTCACTTTCCAAGATGAAGGAAACCGATCATTGATTTTGCCCTACCAACAAGATATACCAATAACACTCATATTTTTTTAATGATTTACCTCTTTTTTTTAAATAAATGACTTACATTCACGTTTTACCGATTATCTTTCAAGATATACTGTATAGTCTTATGTGCTTTTACAAATGTGATACTGTAAACATATAAATATACCAAATTAATTTCAAATTAATATGAGATCAAATCCAATTACTCGATCTTTTTCAAAACGGTCCTGTAGATCATACCCACCATGTTACCCGTCTGTGTAGTTCTGACGATGGAGCAGGAGCCTTGTGGGACGAACCGATATATCTACAATGTCTGACAAACGAAACCCTCGACTCGGTGAGGCCCAGCATGATGGGGGGGGGGGGGGGGGGGGGGGGGGGGGGTACTGGCAAGTCGTTAACAAAAATGATCAGAATACTGAAACTGGTGGATGCACTTTGGTATAAAAAGAGACTCTGTGGTGAAAGTTCTTGACTCTCATGTGAAACATAGTGGGTTCGATCCTTGCTTAGTGCTTGTATATATGAACTAAGTGTTTTACCCACATAATTGTGTCGCTTTGCAGTGCCCCCCCCCCCTTTCCCGCCTTATTTCGATTGTGCCCCCCCCCCCCCCCCCCCCTCACTGAGCGAATTTTGGAGGTCTGGCGAAAAAAAATGTCGACATCCCCCCCCCCCCCTTATACAAAATCCTGGATCTGCCCCTGGATTTGTCACTCTTGACCCAGGTATACACTCTTAGAAATGTTGGGTAAATGCCACTGGGTAAATGAAGATTGGGCATAGGTTGGTTAAATCTTGCTCAACTTTTACATGCATTTACCCAACATTGGTCAAAAATAAGAATGAAATTGGTAAAGTTTACCCCAAAGTTGGTCGGACTCATAAGGACCCTCATGTTGGGTAAAATTTGGGTAACATTTTGCCCAATATTTCTAAGAGTGTATTAAACGGATACTTGGCAATCCTTGGGTAATAATAATTACAGGGCCCTCAGGAAGTGCACTATTGATACTGATCATCATGAGGCTAAAAGACCTTACATGTACCATCATTGTCATTCTGATAATCATTACTACTAATATCATTATTATGATTATTATCATCATCATTTTTATTATTCTAGCGAAACCCAATCGAAATTACACAATGAAATTCGTTTCGAATTTTCAGATTTTTAGTTGTGGAAATAGCATGAAGTATATGGATCCGCCAGTTGGCAAGGTTTTACCCCCCGAATATGCCTCTATCAATTCGCACCTAATAACATGCATATCACAATGCCACTGCCTATTTTATATACAACAGGATTCCGCAACTCAGTCTAAGCTAGCTAATCTCATCGCAGACGAAAACGACATCCAACTCGATTCTGTTGCATCCGTTCTGTCCACTGCAATAGAGAAAGCTACTCCATCTCCGAAGGTAATGTACATGTATTATATTTGGATATCTTTTTGATCAAATACCCCAACAGGGGCTGATGAAGGAATGTCAGCACGGATGGGGATGGGAGGTGATTTTTTTCCCAGGAGCATCTTTCTCCTCAATAAGAGGGGGCACTGATTCGCCCAACACCCATTCAATTCCCGACAAGGTCTGTCACTAGAATATGGATAAGGTGTGTTTTCTCCCCTTCAAATAATCTACAGCATTGGAGAAAATGAGAGTCGATGACATATTGGAAGAAGGATCAAACTTCAGCGATACAACAGAGAAAGTGTTGCAGATGAAAGTTTGCAACATTGTAAGGAGTTCATGCAATATTCCCCATAAAATTAGATAAAAACGTCCTTAAACTATAATTTTGTAAAGATGTTAGATATCTTTAATAAAAGACACTTTATACAACTTGTTACCGAGTCACATTTCACTTTATTTGTGTCTCCATTTTGAACTGAAGTTAGACAGCAACATACCAATTCACATAAGATCATTGTATGGTATCTTTGAACATTACATCCCTCCCCTTTTTCAGAGATAAAAGCTTTACCTTTTATCTTCACCTGGTATTGTACATATGTACTATGCATCAATTATCAGATATCAGGCTAACATTAATATACCTTGACTATCAAAACTTTGGTATTCAAATCAAGTTACTATAACACCTGTGTCGGTATATTGTCATATGAAACCGTGAGTGATACGACTGATTGACAAACATATTTGTTCAGACTCTTATTCTTGACTCCTTTAAACCTGTTAGAAATTCCAACTTGAAACTTGAAACACAATGAAAATCTTCCAACACTTTCTACATGTACTAGAAGAAAAGGTAGACACTACCAAACCATGAATTTTGGCAACATACATACATCATGCTCTATGAGATTTAAATCATGCATCCAACAGGGCATATATAAAAACTTGAACTGACCATCACAGAAAACTCTGAGTACTGGTAATAGTTTTATGCATCTCAACCACAGAACATAATTTGAAGTTTTCTAACTTTTCTATCCTCCCATCCCCTCCTTTTGGGAAAATCAGTATTTTTTTTTTGTTGTTGTTGTTTGTTTTGTGTTGTTGATGAATGAACACTTCTGGGTAGATACAAAACAAATTGCATAGCATCATATAACACAAACCATAGAATATACTACAGTTCACCAGTCAGATAAGGTCCAGCGGCCTATGCTGTGACCGGAACATAATATTTTGACAGTCATGTACAAGATTTTCTGATGCAGGGAGATATAAAATAATAAGATACACACAGAAATCTGGAATACCAAGACTTCTTTCCGTGAATACATTTTCACATCATGGCTGAATGTTTTCTCATCAGAAATGATCAAACAAACTGTCCAAAAAAAATAGAAGAAATTTGCCTGTGAGAAAACCAGATTAAATATCGTCCTTGGAATCTATGGGGCAAAGGAAAACGGTTTTGTCCAATGTTGCATATTTTGTTTGACTTTTTTTTTTCTCACTAATGCAGAGAAAACACAAAACATGCAGCCATGTACCTACTGTGAAATCAACAAAAATACATAAATGCACGACTTCAATAGCAGAAGAATAAAAAACAGATGCCGTTCAGTGTTTTTGTCAAGTCAAATGCTTAGAAATGATTACGGCATTACAAAATTATCATAACGCTTTGGGCGTTTGCGTCGACGGAGTGGATTTCTCCGTGGAGCATTAGGAGCATGCTCATTGTCTTGTGCATCATCAGAGCTTACAATGTCAGTGTCATGATCATCGTCATTGTCAACTAGGGGCGCATCAACGACCTTAAAGAATGATGCATTTCGTGTTATTGTTTGCTGTCCACGACGTGCAGTGATCATGGAACCGTTGATGTTGACAATGGTAAATGGCTTAGGGTCATAAGGTGTGGTGAATTTGTCAACATAACCATCACGCTTGACTAGTACATTGTCACCGCATTCGAGTGGCGTGGTACGCATCTTCATGTGACGCTCTGCATTTTGCTTCATTCGCGATTTGGATAGCTTGTCACGATCGCGGACACGAGGATTGTCGCTATCACGCGAAACTTCGGGGATACGCGTACGTATTGGACGACCGAATAGCAATGTTGCAGGTGCTTCGCTAGTGGTCGCATGTGGAGTAGATCTGTAATTTCGGAGGAAACGGTACAACTCTTGCTTCCACGATTTACCTTCGGTAGAAGCTGTGCGAACTACTTTTTTCAGAGTACGCATCAGACGCTCAACTTCGCCATTGGCTCTTGGCCAGCGTGGTGTTATCTTCCTGTGCGAGAAACCAAGGTACTGCGAGAATTTCGCGAAATCACTGCTATTGAACGGAGGGCCGTTATCACTTCGAACAATTTCGGGCACACCAAACATAGCAAACACGCGGTCGAGCTTGGGGATAACTGCTTTCGCGGACGTGGATGACACGATTTCCACGACTGGGAATCTACTGTAATCGTCACTGATGACAAGTAGATGTTCTCCACTAGGTAAATCAGCAAAATCAACGCTGACATTGATCCATGGACCAGAGGGTAATTCTGACATGACAATCGGATCGCGAAGATTTGACACAGATGTGGCTTGACACGGAATACATTGCTTGATTTTCCTTTCAACAATGCGGTCAATTCCGGGAAACCAAACTTTCTCTCTCAGAAGTTGTTTCGTCTTAACAACCCCTTGATGACCTTCATGCGCAATATCAACGATTCGCTCTCTCAGTAATGCTGGAACGACAATGCGATTGTTGCGGAGAATGAGATCGGAAGTCGCGTTAACTGTAAGCTCATCCTTCACAGCTTTCAGGCTAGCGATATCACTACTAAGCGATTCATTCTGCGATTCTTTCGCGATTTTCTCCCACGAACCACATTTGATGGCTTTCATGCACACGTTGAGACATTGGTCAGCTTTGGTAGCTTCCTTGATCTCTTGCAGAGACATCGTCTTGGGAACCGCGTTTGCCGCGATGTAGTTGATGTGCTGCTCGGCAGCTTTCTCCTCGCGACTCGTAGCTTCTGTCGTTGGGAGCGGATGCCGCGATAGGTAATCAGCCGGGTTTGTCTTGCCGGGCTCATAGCTGACACGGAAGTCATATTCCTGTAGCTTCAGTAGCCACCTTTCGATTCGTGTGGGGGGTTTACTATGTGCGTTGTTGAACAGACTGACAAGCGGGCGGTGATCAGTGATGACTGTGAAGCCGCTGCCGTAAACATAGAGATGAAAATGCAGCACTGCCCACGTGATCGAAAGTGCTTCTCTCTCAGTTTGAGAATAGCGTTGTTCCACGGGCGTGAGGGATCTGCTCGCATAAGCTATTACCGAGGCTTTTCCATCCTTGTCTGTTTGCGTCAGTAGAGCGCCCAGACCTACAGGACTCGCATCAACAATCAGCTGCGTTGACTTGTCAGGATCAAAGTACGCATTCGTTGATTCTGCTGTGAGGCTGCTGCGAATCTCTTGCATAGCTTTCTTGTGAGTAGGGGTCCATTCCCACTTCACCTTGTCTTTCGTGAGATCTCGAAGAGGGGCTGAAAGTGTTGCAAGATTCGGGATAAATCTGCTACAGTACGTGACGAGACCAAAGAAACTCCGAACCTCCTGCACATTTTTAGGATCTTGTGCAGAAGCGATTGCTTGGACTTTGAGCGGATCAGGTGAGACACCATCGCAAGAGAACACATGTCCGAAGAATGCTATTTCATGCTTGCCGAACTGACACTTTTTCCGGCTAAGTGTCAAGTTGCATTCTCTCAACCGTTGCAGGCAGGCATGCAGTCGTCTCTGATGCTCCTCTTCAGTGTTGGCGTAGATAAGAATATCATCGCTGATATTCAGGGTTCCGTCAAGTCCTTGCAGGGCTGTCTGGATCATGTGCTGAAACACTTCAGCTGCAGAGTTGACACCGAAATTCAGTCTCTTATAGCGGAAGAGACCGACATGGGTCGAAAACACGGTCAAGTGTCGCGATTGCTCAGACAATTCAATCTGATGATATCCGGCATTCAAATCGAGTTTGCTGAAGTACTTCGCACCGTTCACCTTCTGAATGATATCGTCGATAGTTGGGGTTACGTGTCTTTCCCGCTTGATCGCACGATTTGGAGCACGCATGTCAACACATATGCGAATGCCATTCTCACTATTGGGTTTCTTCACGACTTGGATAGGTGACACCCAGGGAGTCGGTTCACCTTGGACAGGCTCAATAATATCAAGCTTCTGGAGGCAATCAAGTTCTTTCTCCGTCTGCTTCCTGACGTGAAAGGGAATACATCGATGCTGGTGAGCGACCGGAGGGACATTCGGATCCACATGGAGCGTGCATGTTGTCCCTTTCATCTTTCCGAGTCCTTCGAAGAGATCAGCATACTGTTCAGCTACCGTATAGGGACCGGTTCTCGGCCACTTAAGCAGTTTTAGCGACTTCCAAGCTATATTACTTCACCTTTCTGTCTCATTTTACTGTTGAAATGAAGCCGAAATTCTCCGCCTTCGTATGCTGTGTTTTATTTCCACGAATGTGGTCCGACGCTCGCGCAGTGATCGAATTGCGCAAAGCTACATCGGGACCGGTTTCCGGCCTACCTGGTACCAGTTTCCGGCCACCATCGCGCGCTATGTGATTTACACACTGAACATAAATTGGGTGCGCGCGGGGGTTTGACTTTTGACAAAGTCTTTTTTTTTTTTTTAATCTTTGCGTTTGTTCATTTTATTTTGTTTTCTTTTAATGTGCAATAAATGTTTCCCATTTTCAAAACATTTTTTTTTTTTAATGTATAGCTTCGATATATATTTTGATGTTCATATTTTTAATATTCATATGAGGTTCATTATGACTGGATAAGAAAAGGGGGTCAGTCTTTTCTTTCAACTCTGAAATATAATGATTTCCCTCTTATCTCCTTTTTTTGGTCTGAATATTGTCAAGCAAATCGAATCATTATCTGATTTTTTTATTCTTGTAACTTGCCGGAATATTTGGGGAAAATTAATTGCCCCCGCCCCCATGGCTTTTTATGATTGATTATTTTTGTTTTTAATTATTTTGTTTGTTTTGTTGTTTTGTTTTGTGTGTTTGTTTTTGTTTTGTTTTGTTTTTGTTTGTCAGGGGCTTGTCAGAATAGGAATCGGAGCTCCCTCCCCGATTTATGAAATCTAGATACGCCCCTGGAGCTAAATTATTGTGAACTTAGCATGCTTTATAAATTATTTAGTCTATCTTATATCTTTTATAATTTCCTTTATTTTTTAATGAAATGTGGATGAATTCAATAAAGAATTCAATGGTGTATACGATTGCTTAGTTGATTAATTCATGATTGTTTTATAATTTCACTGAAATATATGAATACCAACATCAAGTTCAGCTTTTAATATTTCTTTACTCTTTCTAAATATTTCTTTAATATTTTCTTTGTGTTGAAAACAATTTGGGCATGATCCAGAGAGGATGTGGCAAAGAGATGTCGGAACTGTCTTCCTTTTTCCTTCTTTCAATTCTTCCTCGTCTTAGCTTCTTTAAGGTTTCCTTGATTTCATTTTTCTCTTGCTTCATCATCAAATTTGCTGATAAAGGTTCATTATTTTATGTTTTAAAGATTGGGGGGGGGGGGGGGGGTCGTTTTGCGGTTTGCCGACATGCTATCAAAATCGAGGATTTTGCCCATGGAAATGATGGAATGTCCGCCTTCCTCCCTTAGCGACGTCCGTTGCCATGCATATATTAGCCCCATTTGCTAAAATTATAATGCTAAAAAAATAAACGGGTCTGTTTTAGCGGCAGTCCATTTTTATCAATTAGGTTTTATCAGATAACTTTCAGACTCGTGTATTGTCATAATTCTGCCTCTTCTTTTTTGATGAAAGTAATATTTTCAAGACAATTTAGATTTGCGATATATCATATAAATTATTTCATTTCTCTTTCTCCCGTTTTTGCTGTCACTTTTGATATTTTTGATTGAAGTTGTTTTAATTTTTTCTAAAGTTGATTTCGAAAGAGATTTGTCCAGGGGCGACGCTAGCGGTGTGAACCCTCCCCACTTAAAATCGGTGTCGGCAAACCTCATAATGATATTGTAAATAGTTTTGAGTCAGACCGGCAAATCTTTAAAAAATATAAATATCGGAGGAGGTGTTTGTTGCGGTAATCAAAAGAAAATTGCAGATTGATGTAAATTTGGTCCGATAAGACCCAAGCCTATCCCATACCCTCACCCTTCAAAAAGACCCTTCCTTGGTGTCCCTATAACTTAAAATAACGACATAACGAAACATAACAAAGCATATGGAAATCGTGAGAAACTCATTTTCAAGTTATATATAACATTTGTCAAATCAATAGTTTTCCATCCCATATATTTGTTTATAATAAATTGTTCACATTTTGTATTGCTTGAATTTTCCTGATATCACTGCTTGATTAAAAAAAATCAAATTTATACATGCCGCTTGTTATTTTTGTTATGCATCGATTTATATTTATATGGTTATTCATTTCATACACAAACATTTAAATAAAAGGATAGGTATACACTAAGCTGAAATTTGTTGTATACACGTTGTGGCCTCTGGTCGAACAATAATATTAACGTACGATTTTAGTATTTCATGCAAAGTATTTTGACACATGCATGCACCTCCATGTAAATCATTAAAATTGCTTGAAATTATAATTTTAAAAACATGACAAGAAAAACACAATTTTAATGGGACATGGCGAATCTCAAATGCGATACAAGTTCCATTAAACAAATAAAAAACAAGTATAGAATGACAGTGATCAACATTTTTGTCTGAATAAAAGTATAGTTACAGTTCCCATCTATTTTAACACTTGTCATCTTCTTCCTCTTCTTCAAGTTCTTCTCAAGTGTCAAGGCCCTTCTGTCTCCTTTTCATAACAGTGCATTTAGCCATCTTCAGTGTCTTTTCATGCCTTTTATTGTTAACTTGAGCCTTTATTCCATATAAGTTTCTGTAACATCAACGCTAAATAAATGGGAGAAAAGAAAACCTCAAAATTATAGATTAACATCATTTACTTGCAAAAATTGTATGAACTTAAACTCTTTCTTTAGAAATAAAATATCTCAAAACATTTTTTTTTAAAGAGAAATGATTTATAATTCTCAAACTAAGGAAAATATGAATAACTGTTTTGAAATCAGTTGATTTGATTTATTTATTTCTCTTTATGATTTTTCTCTTTAAACATATTTTACAAACTGTTTACAACATAATAATATAAAACAAATATTAATACATTATCAACAAGTAGTACAGAAGTTGTATAGTTATCGTAAATGAATCATAATGAAGGAATGTCACAAGAGCAGAGTTTGATGGCTTGACAATAGTTTACAGAAAGATAATATTCCTAATTATAATAAACATATATTATCTACAAGAATGAAGAAATGTGTTTTACACCTGTTTGCATTATGGACAGCACTGAAAAGATGACATTTCAAATAGGCATATAATAATAATCACAAAGATATTCTCGTAGCATAATATTGTCCTATATTTCTTTCAATAAATACAAAATATAAAGTCTGCACTTAATTGATATAAACATGGTTGTGGTTAATCAAACCTTTCCATTATCCCGAAGGGATTCCCCACACCCCTTTAATATTATTTTGTTTTTGTCATTACTGCTGGCGATAGTTAAATAGTTCAATAGTTCATAATAAATCACAAAATAACCTTCTTGCACTAAATCATTCTAATCAAAAGATACATAAATTTACAAACTTTTCATGATCATATTAAATCATAAATATCATTTCTCTCCAATCATGGAATGATTAATTAGAATGAGAAAAATACAATATTATTTTTAATGAATATTTCGATAGAAAATACTTTTGAAATTAAGTGATATTTCTTATTTTTATTCCCATATCCCAAGACTAAAAAGTAACAACATTGTATTTAAAAAGTCGAAAATCTGATGGAAGAACAATGAATCGTTCCGAAAAGGCGATATAATTTGAACGCCTTTCACAGTAAGACAATAGCATGGATGGCACGCATGTAATGCACGTATACTTCGCGCAACGCGCAGGGGGCCGGAAACTGGTGACAGGGTCGAAAAAGCGCCACCTCAACTTCGGCGGCAGAAAAATAATAGTTTTTCCGTAATCAAGGACGAAATTTCTGGTCATTTCAATGTTCGAAGACTTCTTCTTCGCCAAAATACGCAAAAAGAAAGATATCCGTCCATATTTTCCTTTTAATAAACATTTTCAGTGTGAGTTTTGGTTTTAACTTATCGTTAAGCTTTTCGTTGTAATGGCGATACAAGGCTGAAGACCGACTTTTAGAAAGGATTTATTCTAAAATAACGGGATCGCCGACAATACAAAAGTATGTAGACTAGTGTGTATTTGTTCAATGTTCATGTGTGCACGATCTTTTCGCTTGTGATTGTTTCAACGACGAGCACTGGCTCTCGATTGCCAGATCCGGCCGGCTACAGGTGCCTGGCCGAATACTGGTCCCTCTACGGTATGTCAGGAGAAGCAGATGGAACCGCGTACGCGACCGATATTAGTCCAAGAGACTTAGCTGTTCCGAAACTGAGCAGGGTTTCACCGGTCCCTTTAGTAACGTGAAAGAGTGCAGGCATTACACAGTCCTTAAACTGAACCGTAGTCTCGAAGAAACCAACTGTCGGCAGGGGGTCACTGCTACCATACACGTAAATGTTCACTTTGCGTTTGTGCTTACGCAAGTTGGGATGACCGCGAAGCAGACCAAAAGTTGCACTACTCATGATATTAACTGTTGATCCAGAGTCCGGAAGAACGCGAAGTTCCGTGCCGTTGACAAGTATACGGGCAAACAGCTGTTTAGCATCACCTTCGGATGAAGTGGTGAAAACATAGTCAGTGTCCTCTCCATCCACAGTTTCAACTGCATTAGCTCTGTGAGTTGTCGACTTTTGCACTTTTGTATGTTGGGAAGGTTGTTTCTTCGACTGGCACACTTTGGAGAAATGGTTCAACTTTCCACAGTTATTGCATTTCTTGCCTTTAGCGGGGCACTCAGTCTGGAGATGAGGAAATTGTCCTCCACAGTGAAAACATTTCTGCTTGGGAGAACTCTTGGGCTTGGGCTTAGCCCTCGAGGAACTTTGTTTCCTGGCAGGAGAATGAGATTGCAGGTGGTTAACTTCGCCTGCATTTTCCACTTCCTTAGTGCGAACTTCGGAGAGCGAGAGAGACCTAGCCAATTCGAGAATCTCCTCCAAACTGCGAGTCTTCTCCAAAGCTTTCCGGCGTAGTTGGCTGGATAAACACCCTTCGATGACTTGTGTTTTGATTTCTCTTTCGACGTCAGAGAAATCACATCGACCTGCTAACTTTCTCAGTCTCGTGCAGAACTGGTCGATACTCTCATCCTTTTGCTGTCTTTCCCGCCTGAAAAGGATAGTTTCGTAGAGAACATTTTGCTTCGGCTGGAAGTAAACATTCAATGCATCTTTGGCTGCAGCATATGACGTAGCGGTAGGTTTCAGCGTTTGGAAAATGTCATCAACATCGTCCCCAGCATAGTGTAGGAAAAGTGCCTTCTTCCTGGCATCATCTGTGATACCAAATCCGGTCATCGCACCCTCAAAACGTCTCAGCCACTTCTGCCAGCGAGAATAGGTTGAAGCAGGGTCGGAATGAACATCAAAGGAAGCGAGTGAAGGCATTGACGAAGCCATTGTGATTTAGATAATACAGTCACAGTACACCCATCAAAATCACGCACACGATCGAGCACGGTGAAAATCACGAGCAAAAATGTTCATTTTCGACGCTTACCGTCCGAATTCAGACATGAAATGTTCCATTATGTAGGCACGACCAGCATGAGTCCAAAAATCCGTCGTCGCCAGTGTAAAGATGTTACATATCTTTAATAAAAGACACTTTATACAACTTGTTACCGAGTCACATTTCACTTTATTCGTGTCTCCATTTTGAACTGAAGTTAGACAGCAACATACCAATTCACATAAGATCACGGTCGTGATTGTATGGTATCCTTGAACATTACAACTATAATTTTGCACAATTGATTTTTGTGCGATGTAGCCTGCCCTTGACTTGTCACATGAAGTTGAAATCCTGATGAGCCAATGCAAGATGTTGACGATATACTGGGGCCGATACCTGGACATTAATCTTGAGACGTAGTAAATATAAATAGCTGAGCAAGTCGAAGGTATTTGATCGTTTGCTGTCTTATACGTTACAGAATAAAGAAAAGTGAACAAAAGTTAGCATAGCGAGTGGCATTTTTCTTGTCATTTCGTCTGGTCCAGAACTCTAGTACGGCTATACACCAACTTCATAGAATCATCGGCTTTACGGAATATTTTGATGATGTTGATAACGTGTGGGGCAGTGAAGTAAATAAACCATCTTTTAGATTCCCGTTAACGCATTGGCAGGAAATCTATGACCTGGACTTCCTTTGGAAGGTCTATGTGCAATTGAAAACTGAAAATCCCATCAAATTTACATTCCTCATGTCAATATGACGTGCGTAAACATTTTAGCGAATAGTGCTTTTATAAGGTAAGGGCAATTATGTCCGTTGCACACAACGCTTAATTTCTATTGCTTTTATATTTACGCCAATCAAGCCTATGAAAGAAATCATTTTATTGCATTCACCAGTAATATAACACAATATTCGTACTGTTCATTTTGCATTCAATCTCACATGGCGCGTTAAAGACCACGATAGTCTCTGACGCAGTCCTATATACGTCAAAAGGAGCCTCGTATGAAACGTCTGTTAATATTTCTTTCTTCAGGCTTTCAAGGAAGTGTTCACGCTTGTGGACATGACTGTGGATATCAACGTAGACACTTTCGAAGAGGAGAGTAACCACGCAGCTTCGGACGCCATACTCTCATCCGTCGACATTTTCCTTACCCGCATACATTCCAATACGAGCTCCAACTTCACGTTCCGCGGCGAGAACGTGGTAGCAGCGGCCGTCAAAGTAGGCAGGACGAACTTCCCCCTTACCGCTAATATTGGTACGCCGAGTGCGGATGGTGACGTCATTAATTTTTCGTCCAATGAGGAAACTCCAGAAATGGAGGATGATTTGCCATCCGTGTTCTTTCCAGAAGCGGTTCTTGATTATTTACCAGGTGACTTTTTCATCATTATGAATTTTGTTTTATGTTAGCTAAAATCGAACTATTAAATAGAACAGGCCTATTTCTCTAATTTTCTAAGCTCACTCCTGAAAGTACAAATTGACAGCAAGATTATCAGTAAATGTGTTAGCCATGGACAATGATTTGAAACCATATGCCATTGTGGCCTTATCTTCCTAATTATACTTCAATAGTGCTCTGACAGTGTCAGGATACCACAATATTACATCGACAAGTACCGGTGGCAGGAGTGGGATTTTATTGTGAAGTTGTATCACCGTTTCAGGCTGTCTTATTTCAGTCATCTGTAGACTTATTTAATACTCAAATTACACTTAAGCATGACCTTGATATTTGAATATGTACCTGCAAGTACCTGGGCGGTTTCTATTTTCTTTTTTTACTGACGTACTTCTGTTTCTTGTACGCTTCTGCCCGTAACTGGAAGCCCAATGTCTGACCATCTTGATTGTTTTTCTCTCACATTACAGATGGGAATGACCCAGTAGCAGTCAGTGTTTTTGTTTTAGATTCACTCAAGTTGTTTCAGTCAAATTCATCGACCCAGCAAGTGAGATCCATCTTAGTCTCCCCAGTTTTATCTATTACTTTAGAGGAAGCCAAGATTAAGAATCTGTCAGATCCCGTGGTCTTCAATTTTACAGTTGATACGGTAATCAATGTAGTTTCTTCCATGAACTTGAAGCTTTGGTAGTTGTCAAAAATTCGAGTATGGATGTAACATTTAAGGCAAATATAGGTTTTCCCGGCCAATTTCGCACTTTTGTCAGTCAATTTAATAAAACGCTCATTCAATTTAGCAAAATCATCGTTTACCCCATCTTCTGTCATTCAAAAGTGCATTTAAGTCCTTTGATTTACCGTTTCGCGCAGGGGATTTCGCTTTTGTATCATTCAAATTCATTTCCGTGCATTCAAATTAGCACGTACGTAAGAATCATTAAAATTCATCAGCAACTGCCGAAAGGACACCTCGGGCATTCAAATTCGCAAATGAGCAAATTCGGAACCTGTTTATTCATTTTAAAGCGCAAGTTATTAATTTTCTTCTTGAGTCTATTATAGTAGACAGTAATATTGTCCTGGATTAGGCTACTTGTAAATTTTAAAGGATGGATTCTGTAGATTTCCCAAAGCCACGCAAGTTGGGCAATATGCCTGAAGGGTTAATTTGAAAATATAGGCCTATACTTTGAACGAGAACATTCATGCACCTTCATGCTGAGGACTCTGCTCTCATGGTTCATTTTCATTCTTTGAGCATTTAATTTCGTTTCATATCATTCCTTTTAAATTTTATTTCATTCAATTTCGAGAGAAATCCATTCAATTTAGCGACGCGAAGTTGTCATTCAATTTCGCGCCAGCTGCATAGACTTCAATTTCGTCCCAAATACCAATTTTAATTTCATTTATAGGCACACACCTTCGCACTTTGAACATTCGAATTCAAGTTATGTAGTTCTATGTAATTCTTACCTCATTTTTTTCACATCATATGCACCCCTTTTCACTGTATATAATTTCCTTCTCATTTTCAAACTTTCATTTTCAAACTTTATTTTAATCATATTTCATGTTTATTTCTAGAGTGTCGGCCAGTTCTAGGGAGTCTTGCTGGTTGTCAAATGCTTCAGCCAACCTAATTCTGTCCGTATTCGAGATATCCATGTGCTCTCCCCGAGCAGCCGCCATAGTGGTGTATAAATGAATTGTATGCAGGCCCCTAGGAGCCGGGGGTGCTGTGGGTGGTGCAGCAACCCCATAATTTTTTGAGGCGGTAGAAGGCTGAGGATGCGGGGTGCTGTAGGGGGTGCTGTAGCCAGCAAAATACTGATTTTGTTTTGTTTTGCTTGTCAGACATTTTTGGAGTTAAAAAGAGACCCCAAAACGCTGAGGTCTTTTTTTTTTGCTTGTCAGAAAATTTTGTGAATATCACAAAATCCTGGATCCGCCGCTGGCTGTAGCACCCCCAGATTTTTATAGGGGACATTTGCCCTTGCACTTAAAGCAGCTTCACTGTTTGCCCCGGGCGCCATTCATAGATAAGCAACTGCATACAAAAAATAAAAAATTAAAATCTGCTCACAGCACCCCCAGTAACAAAATCGTTCCCAGGGGCCCGATTGTATGTATATGAAAGTGGAGTATATGAGCTGTTGCTTTGATGACGGTTTGTCAGAGGAATGAGAAAGTTCAATATAAGGCAAATGTCCCATTTCAAGGTGCATACAGTTTGCATAATTTTTTTCAAACAGATGCAGATTACAAAAAACATAAGCAGTAACGAAAAACAAATGCCCAAATGCTGACAATGCTTGCATATTCGTGAATTTGAATTCCTTAACGTTCATCGGGTCAGTGCTCGTGCGAATTTGAATGCATTTTACGTGTATTTTTAATTTGAACGCGCTTTTTACACTTTTATGTGAGAAAATTATGAAATCGCATGCAAATAAAATTAAATTTAATGAACTAGTTCGCTTTTTGAATGTTGATCTTGGTGATCATTCAAATTCGCTCGAAATTGAATGATCGCATCGTTAAATCGGATGCAATTTTGACGAAATTGGGCGGGAAAACCTATATCATCACCCTAATTATTTTTTGGTTTTCATACATCGTGTTATTTCTGTATTAGAGCCTGATATCAGAAGGAGCAAAGAACGGGGTTGATGAGGTTATTCCTACGTGTGTCTACTGGGAAAAGCCTACAAATGTATCGGAAGGGGTGTGGTCGCCAGAGGGTTGTCAAACTGGTAACCTTTCTTCCAAAGGCCTGGTCTCGTGCCGGTGTAACCATCTAACAAGTTTCGCCGTATTAATGGTTTGTATCTGAAGTGCCGTTGTTCAGTTAATAATTATATCGTATTCGTCGTATCATGTATCTCATCGGTTCCCAGAATACTTTTCTTAAGAAATTACAAAAAAAAAATGTTTTTGTACATTACATATTTTAATACAGCAAAATTCATCCATTTATCAAAATATATTTTCAAATAATTGCTTAATAGCTTAACACATTACATATAATTCTTTAACTATATATTCACATCAAGGATGTCAAAGGAGAATTCCGTTCTACGACCCTAAATACCATCAGTCTGTTTGGATGTTTCGCTTCTATTCTCTGCTTAGTCATGACTATTGGATTTCTCGTTGGGATAAGGTAGGCCAATGACGTTCCATTTATAAGAACAAATTGTTTTTCCATTTATCATAAAACCCAAAATTAGTTCTATAGACTGGTTTAATTAAAAAAGAGATTTTTTATATAATAATAATATCCCTATCACATGATAGATTTTTTACATATGAGTCTTCTAAATTTTGAAACAAATTTTGATCTCTTTTCATCTTTATCAAGCAAAGATACATGTACTTCTACAAAGTCCATTTTAATCTCTTCAAAATTTCAGGAGTTTACACAATCTTGAAACAAAAGTTGGATCTCATTTCATGCCTATCAATGAAATACGTTTCTAGAGCAGCTTTGACCTTTCCCCTTTTTCATTAGGATAGGCATCTTTTCAAAGAAAGATAATACGTAAGCTTGCCCGACATAGCAACCTATAGAATTCAAACTCTTTAAAAGAAAGACATTGTAGACCAGGTGACTAGCATAGCACATCAATGAACACTTGGGAAAGCGCATTGTTTGCAAGTTGGCTATCATTTGACAGACTGTCAAATACCAACCATCAATGAACACTTTGTTGCTTTTCAGTGGATTTAATGAAAAGTATGATTAAATGAATATAATGAATTATCATTACATCACAGTCGATGCTTATCTCAGTGAATTTTTATGTCAAATGACCTTTATCTGCTCATGCGCAAATCCTAATTACGAACTCGCTTATTTAGTCCAATTTGTTTCCTTCAACACTTCACAGGAGTTTACGTCGAAGGCTCCCCCAGCAAATAATTATTAATGTCAGCTTTGCTCTACTTGGTCTCTACCTCGTTTTCGTTGTGGGTGTGGACAGAACCTCCTGGGGACTAGGTTGCACAATAGTAGCCATCTTGTTGCATTACTTCAGTATGGCAGCGGTTACATGGATGGGCGTAGAGGCTTTCAACATGTATCTGATGTTTGTTCGGGTCATGAACTATTACATGCCAAAGATGCTCCTGAAAGCTTGTCTCGTTGGGTGGGGTAAGGGTTGAAATCAGTCAAACCTAATCTAGAGACCTTCTGTATAAAACACGTATCAGTGAAGACCATATAATCTTTAAATAGGACCACGTGTTTTTTGCCCCTATCATTTTTTTTTTAATTTAAAGGAGAATGAAACTCTACAAACATTAGCTGATAATCATGTGGAAAGTTGTCAGCCTGTTCACAATATCTCGAAAATCCTCCTATTTGATTACTCAATAAGGAGAATAATCTATGTAAAGTTTGCAGATTCCATGTTAGATATTATTCCATGGGGGCTGCCATTTTGAAAAACTGTGATGTCATAGTCGTATATGTACAAGTACCTGTACACAATGGATATGATGTTGCATAATGAATAGCTATTGTACAACTAAAGCCACCAATGCAAAATGGCAGCCATCTTGCTACCCCCATTGTTTCGCACATGTGATATCTAAGAGCAGTAAGGCTGTTGTACAGTGGCTGATCCAGGAGTTTTAAATGGGGGTGGGAGCGCGCCAGCGGCGACGGAGGGTGTGGGAGGGGGTATAAGGACGGTAAGGACGGTAAGGACTTAAAAAAAAAATCATGTGCGAAAGTCGAATTTTAATAGCACTTTTAGAGGAAAGGTCCTAACTCAACCATTGTCTGTAAGTGAATGACATACCGGGAATGGGCTGTTTGTAAGGGAAATTAAATACCTTTAAAGTTTATCAGTTCTTGATATTCAAAATAATAATACAACGCACTTATATTGCGCCATCTATCTAGTTAATTATTCCGAGGCGCATGATGAAAATAAGAGAAGCAAGAAGGTAGAAATAGAATGGACTGAAGAATACTACAAATCTGTGTTGAATTACATTTCACTGTATGCTTTAGAGAAAAGTACTGTCTTCAATTTTGAATTCAAAGAATCCAAAGTGTCTATGGCACGGATATTAGGAGGTAAGTTATTCCATAAACTAGGCGCGGCAGCTATGAAGGCACGGTCACCAAGAGATGATTTCGTTCTTTGTGCCACAATAAGATTTTTTGCCAGAAGAACGCAGACAGCGAGTTGGTACATATTCAGAAATTAGATTTTCAATATACGAGGCGGCAGAACCATGTAATGCTCTCCAAGTAATAAGCAGAATTTTATACTCGATACGCTCTCTGACTGGTAGCCAATGTAACCCTTTCAAAATTGGTGAAATATGATCCCTTTTACGTGTCCTAGACAATATTCTGGCAGCAGCGTTTTGTGCTCTTTGTATTTGATATTCAAAATACGGTCGGCGTCATTCATAAAAAATAATCACCTTGAATGATGCAGTCAGTCAAATTCATTTATTGATATTGAATGATAATAATTAATATACCTGATGCCTATTTCACAAGACCGACCGAAAACTTATAGTGTGATGTGGGTGAATTGGCATACCAGACCAAATGCCTCCTTTTTACATTCAGACTACATTCAGACTTTGAGGTGGCAAATTTGTTATTTTGTCTTTTATTAGGAGGTCCACTTGTAGTCGTTATTACAACGGTCGCCATCAACTGGAAAGCTTATGAAAACACAGAATAGTAAGTTTCAACAAATAAAATTATATTTCAATTTTGATGTCGACAAGTCTAAGCACGACTGGTTATAGTTATCATGGACATGAACCCGTTATATTCTGTTTTAGTGAAACCTGTCTTAGCGACCACCTGTTATAGTATATAACACCACCTATCTATAAGACCACATTTTAAATTTCCCTTGAACAGTCTTTCTTATTGAAACCATAACTGAACTTCTGAAGTAACCTGTATAGGCCTACATAAAGATCACATACACATAAAGGTCGTCATGTTTCCTGTCTCCTTTGAACGGTTTTTGTATAGGCCTACATGTTTCACTGTATCTACATTCTTGACTTAACCCTGCAGTTGCTTTATGAATCTGGGGCCGTCATTCTACTTCGCTCAGTTGCTTCCCATCGCCATTATCCTCACTATCAACACAGTGGTCTACACCATAGTCATCTACCGATTGACCTGCGGACGGAAAATGGCGTCGTTTGCGATGGCAGAATCAACCGCTGCAAAACAACGAGCCGAAATACTTCGCCGCCTTCAGAATGCCATAGCTATCGGCACACTACTCGGTCTGACCTGGGTGTTTGGATTCATGGCCATCGGCAGCGCGCGATTCTTTTTCAACGTTCTTTTCGTGATCTTCACCTCCTTGCAGGGAGTCGCGATCTTCCTTCTCTTCTGCGTTCGCCCGCCGGAGGTACGGCAGCGTTTGATGCTTCTCCCGTCCCATCTCGTAAGTCCACTGAGGGGCAGAACGGCGGTCTCGGTCGCGCCCGACACGAGCAGCAATTCCTCGACTTACATAGATTCACGGGTGATGCATCGCGTCCTTCCGACGTCCCAATGTACTGACTCGGCGGGAAAACCAACTTTAGGTTCTGAATGAAACAGCGTTGCATCTCCAAGTTCTAATAAATGCCAAGATTTTGAGTAGAGTATAACAGTAGAGGCGAGATTAAAAAAGAAGTGTTGAAATCTACAGTAGATGTCGACATACTGTACACAAATGTTATTTTATTTTTCTTAAATAACCGTAGGCATATTTTCACATTTTTAGCGGAGGCGGGACTCTATTTTAGGGGGGATTTCCTTCTATTTGTTTTGAGTTAATACTGATATATTTATTTTGTCTTCTTTATTTTATACTGCAGGTTGGCCTGTTCATTGATGTAAAACTGCAGTATAACAAATCATTCTACATGAAAATACAAAATATGTAACACTTGGTTACCAACAAATAAAGAAGAGAATGGAGAGTGAATTAAGCAGGGGCCGCGGAGCGTTTTAGAAAGTTGGGGGGGGGGGGCTGATTTGATTTCGCTCATTAATGACAACTTTTGAACCTTTTTTCCGAGTGAAACGTGTCTACTTGAAAAAAGTGGGGGGGGGGGGGGGCTGCAGCCCCCTGGTTCCGCGGCCCATGTTAATGGTATAATGAAATGTACATATTTTAATAGCAATGTTATAATTCCACTGAGTCAAGATTTAAAGGTTGTACAGTTTTAAAAACTTATAAAAGGGATGTACAGGTCTGAGCATTACCATGCAGTGCATTACACAAACTGGCTCCACTGTTATACGCAAAAACAAAGATCTTTTATATTCTGTCTCATATATGTTCATTTGACAATATAATTTGGCCTATGCAGTGTGAATCAATAAAGAGGAAACCCATATTCAAGCACCAAAATCCTAAAAACCAAGCAAAATTGATGAAATGTATTGTAATGGTATGATAGTTGATATTGTCTTCTTTACTTTGATCGGTTGCCTACCCAAATGCGATTATGGATGACTGAGCACTTGCCATTTTTCAATTTAAGCTTCTCAACATCGTCTTTGCCCAAGTTTGGGCTGAATAGTGTTCAGAAGCAGCGGCGTCGATTATGGGGTGGCAGGGATCAGTTGTCCCCTCCCCCAAAGAAAATGGGAGGGCAAACATATCGTTTCGCCCCACCACTAAGTCTGGAGGTGTAAAATAAAATAAAATAAAATTAAATTAAATATTTTTTAGAGCTCCGAGTCAAAAGTTACTGAGCCAAACCACATAATGTGGTCAATTGTCTTGAAAGGGTTAAGGAAACCTTACACCTCGGTCTAACTTTCTTTGTTAAAACTCGACTTTGAAAAAGGGTCCGATTAAATTTTTAACATAATAATAACGGGCCTTTGACTGCAAGTATTGAACTACTCGTTATGCAGTTTCTCACTGAATGAGACAGTGTGTCATAAAGTCAGCAAAGAAATAATCGTGTGCACGTAGAGAATAATGTAAACTTTCGCAGTGACAATATGACATTTGTCACCTCAGATGAGAGTGTGACATTCTGTTTTCACAATGTTTTTTCCCAATAGTGACACTACATAATGATCTAGATTCTAAGAGTGGTGATAATTTTACAAATATGAGTTTCACAACGTGACAAAGTTTGTTAAACTCGGAAAAATGTTTTACACAGTGTGAAATATCGTGACCGCAGTGTGCATTGGTGTACCGAGGGGGTGTTTTAGGTGTTCAGACACCCCCCTTTAGCAGTGTTTTAGGTGTTTAGAAATGAACCAAAAGCTTGTATTTTATCCAAAAATGCTGATAACCTTTCTTTCTTTTTGCGTGTTAGAGAATTGTGGAGTAAGAAGAGATACCCGAAAAAAGGTGATAGCCTGTTTTCTTTTCTTTTCTTTTCTTGTCAGAGAATTTGAGTAAAAATACACCACAAAAATGATGATAACCCTTTTTTTTGTTTGTTTTTTGGTTGTCAGAGAATTTTGGAGTAAAAAGACACCACCCATAAAAAAATCTTGGGTACGCCACTGGCAGTGTGTATGTTTCATTATAGTAGGACCGACTCATGGACTCAGAATCTCAGATGATCCTTCGTAGAGGTAATGTTTCCATATTGCCATCTCACTGTGTTTACCACATAATCAGTGTGTGTATATGCGTCATAGTTTCGACCACATAATTATGCTTAAAAAGAAGGTCAAGGTCTGGTGAAGGTGAAACGTAATTTGAGAGCTTTATCATTCTTTTGACACTTTGGAAGAATAACATAAGCGAAATGTTCCCTGAAAAGTATTGCTTTTCAAACGCACTTATATTCGAAATATGATGAGATATAACTGAAATGTTTGAATCAAATTCTAATAATAATAATAATAATACCACTATTCGTGTATAGCGCATATCACATTATGATATAACGTCCATATGCGCTTCCAATGTGTGCGTTTATAATGCGATTACATAGAGGATATGGGTTTTCAGAGTGTTGATGTTACCAAACTGTGTTTGAAACAAACGTAACACACTGACTGTAACAGACTTTATTATACAATTTAGCAAACTTTGTTGCACAATGTAACAAACATTGTTACTCAGTGTGACATACTGTGATCACAGTGTGTATAGTATAGTAGTGTGACTGCATCATGTATTTAGATGATCCTTCATAGACTTGATGTTTCCAAACTGTGATGTACTGTGACCATAGAGTGAATGTAAGTGTGTAGGCCTACGTATCATAGACCAAAAAGTTGATTTCAATGAGCTTTTTTAGAGTTGAGAATGTTACCACACTGTGTTACACAGTGAGTAAGTGTGGTCATGTAACCACACAGTGGATTTGGATGATCTTCTCAAGTGAAGAAAATGTTACTATTTTGTATTTACGTAGTTCACAGTGCTACACATTGTAAAAACTGCAACCACAGAATAATAAAAAAAAAAAAAACACACACGCAACTACAGATTCAGCAGGCTTTCTCATCATACTTTCTCTTTTATAATGGGTCTGGAACACTTCTATAGTGTTGATAATTTTGACTACGTTGTGTTCACACTATTTACTTTTCTCATATAGGCCCTAAATTCTGTGAGGTGCAATCTTTGTGACTCATTATTTATTTTAACATCTTAATGAAATTAGCTTTCTTTATTTCATAATTCATCACTGTCCTCGGCAAAGATGAGGTGACGAGATGGCAAGTCCTTGCGAGAGAGAGAAGAGAGAATGATGTACCTTAGATTACAAAAAAAGGGTTATTTAGAAATTCACTTATAATTTCAATACATGTTCCTTACTTGTCTAATGACGGTTTCCCAAGACACTGAGCAAAATATGATTTGTCAATGGTTTTAAATGCACTTCTTCGCAAGGAAAGAATGTATTTCAGACTATTTTGTGTATTATAATCTGTGTATCATGCAAATAATTTCAAATTAAACAAATGATATCAGATAAACTGAATATTATCAAAGGTAGAAGATCATGATAAACAATTTTTTTTTTTACTTGAAATCGTTAATGTATGTCTTTAAAGTAGGTATTCAAAGAAAATCACAAATATGGCAATTAATGTATCACTAGAAACTGGGAAGCTTACAGATGGCAATCGTATAAGTTTTATGTCAACTGCGTATCTGATGATTATAAAAACAGCACAAATAAAAGCTCTTCTCAGCATCTGGAATATCCGAGGATTCGCCAGAAATATAGCGATGTTTTGATGTCGTCACACTCGGGATCGATCCTGCTTAAGCAGACGACGTCCTATAATGAATGAAAGTAATTGCAATGCAATTATTTATCAAATTATAAAGAGTTTGGTGTATTTAAACATGACCTTATTTCACACCATTATAAAGGGAAAGTGAAACTGATTCTGATAGCTAAAACCGTTTGATTGTAAATACACAGGAGAAGGGTCAATGATCAATGAAATAAACCCCACTTTCAAATTGAAAAGTCCTCCGAATAATAGCAGGATGGTATTCGTTCCCTCTTGAAACGCCGAACATGCCCTGGTGCAAGCAGCTGAAAATACAATGGCGTCTTATTTTGTTTACAAGTGACTGATTCCTTTATTTTTTTAACGCTGCATTTTTCATCAAAATAATACCATACACGAAGTTAAGAGTGAGGCAACAGACTAACATTAAGACTGACGCTAGTGAAGGAAGAGAAATAAGTGAAGAGGAGATGACAAAATAGGCTCTGAAAAATGTGTAAGATGTTATGGGACATCGTCTGCTTAGACAGGACTGGTCCATGGTGTTTCGTCACATATCTCAGCAGCGTTCGAGGAGCTCTTCAGCTGCTATATCTGGGGCTGTATTTTACCGTTTTATAATTGATAATAATCATTACTTCAAATGTTTCCAAGCGTTGAATTTGGATAACCTTGTTTAATTTATGCCATCTATGCAATAATAAGTATTAAGCCAATATTTAAAATCATTAAAGTTCTACTTTAATCAGTTAAATGTTGCAAATTCGGTAGCACAGAATTAAATATTATGCAATACCATTCAATACTTGGTATCTCCTTAAACTGAGCCTTGAAGTTTATTTCTTAAATATTATCTTTCTTTTGCTTACATTTTCGAGACATAGAAATAATCAATAATCATACCTCTTTAGTTCATGAAGATTTGTTTCCAAATTGTTAAGGTTTGCATTGCTTTTCTCTGATATATATTTTTTTCTAGTTCCATTCCATTCATTGTCAATGTATTACCCTTCTCCTGGTACTTATGTGACATATTTTTGTGACATAGTTATTTTTCAATTTCTCGCTCCATTTCTGATTCTCCCTCTCTCTCTTTATAAATATCTCTCCCTTCCCCTCTCTCTTTCCCCTACACATTATCTGCTAAAAGTCAGGCCAACATGTGATTTATACCATATGCACAAGTTGACACAGAGTTATTTTGGCTCTAAAGAAATATGCCTCCCTCAATCGTACCACTCACTCACTCGCCCCCCTCTCTCTCCCCCTTTCTGTCCCTTCTTCACCCCTCTTTATCTTTCTCTCTCTCTCTCTCTCTCTCTCCACTATTTGACTCTTTTAACATTATTAGAATCCATCAAACACAAAGTTCAGATTATAGTACAAAAATCATCTTTGTTAATCACAAAAACAATATTTGCCAGTATTGCTCATGAAAAAAGATATTTCTAATTTCTTGTAAATTCATTCATTTACATTTATTTCCATCTTCATATAAAAACAACAAGTCATTACAATATATAAAAATTATACATATTCATGCAGGTAAAATATATTTTAAAAGTTATACAATAATATCTCATGCCTTTCAATTAAAGAAAAGACAATTTCAAGATAAACCAAATTATCCAGTCGAAAATGAAAAAGAGGGAAACTAAAATAAGGCCAAAAGGCCCTGTAAAACAAGTTCCCTAAAATAGACATTACAATGACATATAGGTATTTATAACAAATCTGTTACTGAAAGACATGGATACAAACAAATTCAAATGAAACAAAGATAAAGACATACGACAGAGGAACAGCAACATGCACAGTAAGTGTACAAACAGATGTATATAAAACTGTTTCAGTATTTGGATAAATAAAATGTTTTCAGATTTTTTTAAAATGAGATTTGGCTAATGCAAACAGAAATATAATTTGGTAATGAATTCCAAATTAGAGGTATACTAAACCGAGGAGATCTTTCTTCGTACATAAATATAACTTTCCAACGATGGAAATTGGATCGATTTCTTGTATTGTAATTATGAATATCAAGATTTGTAGAGAACCTAGATAAAATATTATATGGAAGGAGTTTATGAAAATATAAATATCCTCGCACTGATACTTATATAAATCAAATATATTCAAAGTTTTGAGTTTTTTGAAGAGAGGAGCGGAGTGGGCAAGATAATGGCTGCTAGTGCAAATACGCAAAGCTTTTTTCTGTAATTTAAATAAAGTGTTTAATTTCAATTTACCACAATTACCCCAGACACTGACACAATATGATAAATATGGCAATATAAGTGCATTTATATATAATGAGAACAAAGCATGATTTGAGATATAATATTTAAGTTTGAATAAGATACCATTACATCTGGATACTTTACAAATAATGTTGTTCACATGAGTATCCCATTTTATATTACAGTCAATATGGACTCCTAGAAAACTTACGATCTGATGAATATTCATAATATACAGTATATTGATAACGATTTTCTAAATAACACTGAAACCACTGATATGGTATACCCCTTACACCATAATATTCAAGCTTATATAAAAGAACATCATGGTTTACAATATCAAACGCTTTGGAGAGATCCATAGATAAACCTATTCCGAAGTTGTTATTTTTTATGGCCCTGATTATTTTGTCCTGTAAGTCCATCATTGCATGTACAGTGGCATGATTTGAACGGAATCCATATTGACTGTTGATAATATAATTATTGCTATTCAAGTAAGAATAAAGACGTTTGTGCATACACTTTTCTAGTATTTTGACAAAGAAAGTAAAATTGAAATAGGCCTGTAACTTTCGAAAATATGAGGATCATCTATTTTATGAACTGGAACAATTTTAGCAATCTTGAGTTTATCTGGAACAATTCCACTAGATAGGGATTGATTAAAAATATGTTTTACTGGTTTAACAACTGAATGGATAATTCTTTTTAAAATATCAGTACTAATAGTGTCAAACCCACATGATTTGGTATTTTTAAGTGTTTTACAGTTTTCAATAATTTCGCTTTCATCTATCGGCGTTAAATATAATGATACAGCACTAGGAGTTTTTAGATAATCTTTAAAATCAGGGGATACGTAGCGACTGTATAAATACAGTTGCTATATCTACAAACATATGGATAAAATGGTAACTGGAGAATGCATAAAACATGTAGCTTTAAAACAGAAAAATAGAAATGCAATTTGGCAAGAGATAAGTCTTGGCTTTTGATGAACAAAATTGTGAACTTTATATGCAGCAAAATGTCAATCATAATACATTTATCTGTTTTATCTGTTTTCAGTCAGCATCCTAACAATTTTATTAATTTTTTAATGTTACATATTTCAGGTCATTTCATTACAAATTTGTAGATATTGTTAAACACAAACAGTGTACATAAACATTCCATACTGAACTGGCTAAGTTTCTGTATTTAAATACTGGAAAGAAAATTCATACTTCATGAGATATATAATCCACGTATAGTTTGTTACATATTAAAATTTGCTCTCACATATGAGCAGTACAGCATTAATTAGTACATGAATTTCAGATGTTACAAAACTGTCCAGAGGTTTATGTATATTGATAAATAATGCTTTCTTTTCAACTACCTGCTTTTTCATTCTAAAATTCATAATTTCCACAATTTTCTGACTTTTCTTCTTTCAATCTCATTATTTCATTAAAGTCATTCTGCATATTTCTGATCAACAAGGGAACTGATCCCAAATGTTGAAAGTGATTCGATGTCTAAATTCTTTTACAGCAATGCCAGTTTTAAAATTCAATTCCAATTTCCAATTGCACATTGTCATGTATCAAAAGAATAGGGAAAAAAAGTTCATGGAGCTTTCCTATAATGTACACTAATTTGGATATAATGCTATAGTCTCTAGTGGGCCATCAAATTAGCCGATACAAAGGAATGCCATGCTTAGGTAATGGAAAACATTTCCAACTTTGAGATGAATCTCAGCTGTTCCTCTTGGCAGCAGTCCATTTGAAGTTGTTTAATGACATTTGCATTATGCTAGAACTTTGTCTCTCACTTAGACTTGCATATAACACCCACTACAAATCTATCTGTATGTAACATACAGATAGAGTAAAGTGTGTCAGGTACCCAGCAAGAATCCATTATCGACTGTCATCATCTGTACAGCTTCCACAACGTTTAGAGTATGCACACTGCATAGTCAACAGGAAGCTTAAATCTCCTTCCTAAAGACTACATTTTGTCCTCTGCTTGTGACTGGGTTCCAAACGTAGTAGGTGTCTTTGGGGGTAGATACACCTCCAAATCGTCCTCTGGGTTTCCGTTAACCCTCAGGGTAGGGTACTCTGAAAGGGGGTTAATAAACGTAGGATCATCGTCGCTATTTATGTCGTGCAGCTTTTCTTTGCAGGAGGGAATGTCGTCGCTCCCAAAGACAAAGGCGTGGTTTGTTGCACCCTTTTCATCTGAGCGGTTGTAGACAAAGTCATAATTGTTTGCTTCTGCTCCAGCTGTAGATGCGTTTAACATCTGAATATCCTGAGCAACCTCCAATCCAGTCTTGCTGCTGCAGAAGAGAATTAACAGAAAGAGGGGCACAAAGAATGGGTTGTCCAGATGTTAGAATGGTGAAACATTCATAAGGAGGAGCAAAACTTTGTCAATATAGTACAGGACTTGGAAAAGGCATGGAGAGAGGTGGAGAGAGATCAGGAGAGAGATGGAGAGAGATGGAGAAAGGTGGGGAAAGATCAGGAGATGCATGGATAGAGGTGGAGAGAGATGGAGAGATGAAGAGAGGTGGAGAGAGATGGAAGGAGATGGAGAGAGATGGAGAAAAGTGGGGGAAAGATCAGGACATCCAAGGAGAGAGATGGAGGGAGATCCAGTCTTAGTGCGAGAATTAACAGGATGGGCATATTGAATGGTTTGTCTATATGTGAGAATGGTGAAACATGAAACAAAAAGAGAAATAACTTATGCACATATTATAGAAGCAGGGAGTCCAGAGTTAATGTCCTCATGCTTTGGGGGCTAAACAAAATTTCTGAAATACCTAGTCTCTCGAACACAATTTTATAGATAATCTGAGGTCAAATAACATCAAGCCCCAACATTTTCTTACAAACTTTCAAACAATACCTACAAATGGAAAATTAATATATTTGCAGTAAATAAATAATGATCTTGATAAAAGTACTGGTGATCATGAAAACAACATTAGTTACTCTCTGAACATTCTGACTTTATCAAAACACAAATCAGGAATCTCTTGTCATTCATTCATCAGCGATGAAACTGGTATGGAAAATTGATGGAAATAGATTATATTAAAAAGAGAACAAAATTTTTTTTTCCATGACACAAATAACTGGCTGGTTACATACTTTCGTTTATGTCTGTACCAAGCAGCAACAGCAAGGATGATGACCAGAAGAAAAACACCCCCCGCTGCCGTACCGCTGATGAGAGGAAGCGGGAAATGGTTTGGCTGAATTGCAGGTAACGTGGTAACAACAGGAGGAGGAGAAGTAGGAGCAGGTGCTAATGACAAGAAAAAAATACACAATGTACTTTCATTATATAACATATATCATATCGGTAAAATTAGAACAGATTTATGTAGTTTGCCTCAGGATCAAAAAGAATTTTGAGAAACCAACTCTCCACTCAATACCCTACTATATACATTACTCCATAGAAAACTAGAAATCATTTTCAGATTATGTAATATGCCATTTTAATGGTGAACATTTCCAAAGGAGGAGGAGAATTAGGAGCAGGAGCTACAAGAAAACAATAAACATCATATTGGTAAAATTTGAACAAGGCTTGTGATGCACAAGGGTATTGTAATAAGCGAGTTTATAATATAATTCATATGGTACAAGTATTACCCCAATTTGCAGGCGCGCACACATTTGTTTTGGTGGATGCGCTACTTGTTTAAAGTGGAAATTCATACTGGTGCACACATTGTGGTGCGTACAAAATGACAGTGTATATAAAAGGTCAATTGTACTCGGTACACATGACCTTTATCTGTTCATGCACAAATTGTAATTCGGAAATGGCTTATTGTCTCTGGCTGATTTCTTGAAAACTTTGCAGTTGTGTTCACTGTGAAAACCTGGGGAGCATTTCATCAAGCATTTTGTCAGTGATTTTTACTGACAAATTTGCTCTCAGCCAATCAGATGCAAGGATTTCAGTAGCTATGCTAGGTGTCGGTAAAAATCACTGACAAAACTCTTGATAAAACGCTCCTCTGTACTGAAAAGCTGTACTAGTAACTGTGATGAACAAGTTTAAGCTAGTTAAAATGAAATCAGTCACCAAAATGAGATCAGCCACATGCTCTGCATGTTTGGGGGCTCATACAAGTATCCTACATTTAAAAATGTTCGCTTTAAAGATTACTTCTGCAAAGAGAGATTGTGAATCAAAATACCAAAATGAAATGAAAAGGTTAAAAGAGTTAATGAATAGAGGTGTCAATGGTATATAATTTGGCATGGCAAGGAAATAACATCTGAGTTAACTTCCGTGCAGACCATAATATAAATTTGTTTTTCCTTACTCTTCTTTGTTCATTAATCAACGTAATGCTTTGTTTGGGGATTTTTTTTATGTCTTCTAATTTACAAATTATACATTTAGGTGATCTTAAGGGCCCTCTAAATATAGACACTAAGTAATTAAAATGAATAGATTTTAATACTTTTCTATGTAAGAGACGTCTGACTGTTTTTGAGAGGAATACTCCATAAGATATTCCATACTGCCTTCATTGCTTTAGTTAGAAACATGTAGGAAATTTATTTTCAGTATTTTATTTTTTAATATTTTTGGAGAAGGATGGACCTAAAATATTCCCACCTTTACAGTCAGATGTTAGAAGCATGCAACCTCACTAGTGCATTTAGACTTGTTTTGAGAGGGATGGTCATAAAAAATTCCAGACGTCATCAGTTTTGTAAGAAGCATGTTGGAATTTTACTTTTCAGTATCGTTGACGGTTTTCTGTTTTTGAGGATAAGCATTGTAATAAATTATTCCCACCTTTACAATCAGAGATATTAAAAGCACGCAAGTCATCTGTGAATGTTTCTGGAGGACAGAGGATGCATTCATTTTGCCCTTCTTCATCCTGGTAGGTATTCACAGGACATGGATGGCACTCATACTCTGTGTCGTTACCTTCTAATCCATAGTAGGTTCCAATCCCACATGGCACTGTATGGAAAAAAATAAAAACATAAACATGTCAAAAAATGTTGTCTTCCAAAAGAGTAAGTTTTTTTTTATGGAAAGAAATTCAAATGAAGTCATATAAATATCCACAAATATAGAAATTAAGAGTAACAAGAGCCCCAGGGGGCACGACGCTCACCTGAGGTGGATCAATTCACATCTGGTGCATGTTCTCTCTAGCACATGAACAACTTTCATTCTTCATCTGTAGAGGTATCTTTATACACAATACCAAGTCTGAGCTTCCTACCAAGTTCGGTTAAATTCCAATCATGGGTTTTGGAGAAGCTGAAAATGTAAAAAGTTTATGGATGGCGGACAACTTGCCCCACCCCCCCCCCTCCAGTATGTTACCCCCACAGACCCCTTATAGGGCCACTCAGAAAAAAATCTCCATACACAATACCAAGTCTGAGCTATTCCTGGTTCTGGAGAAGATGTTTGAAATTTACATAGCTTTTACAATTGGGGGCTCTCCCCCTGGGCCCCTGGGGGCCACATGTACCATTTTAGCACCTTTGGATCCCCTACCCCTAAGGATGATTCCTACCAAGTTTGGTTGAATTCCGATCATGGGTTTTGGAGAAGAAGATCAGAATGTACATTTTGCCTGGCAGTGCCCCCCCCTCCAGTATGTTACCCCCACAGGGCCCCTACAGGGCCATTCAGATAAATTTCATGAACAACATTCATTCTTCATCTATAAAGGTATCTCCATACACAATACCAAGTCTGAGCTATGCCTGGTTCTGGAGAAGAAGATGTTTGAAATTTACATAGCTTTTACAATTGGGGGCCCTCCCCCTGGGCCCCCCTAGGGGCCACATGTACCATTTTAGCAACTTTGGGTCCCCTACCCCTAAGGATGATTCCTACCAAGTTTGGTTGAATTCCGATCATGTGTTTTTGAGAAGAAGATCAGAATGTACATTTTGCCTGGCAGCGCCCCCCCCCCCCCCTCCTGTATGTTACCCCCACAGGGCCCCTACAGGGCCATTCAGATAAATTTCATGAACAACATTCATTCTTCATCTACAGAGGTATCCCCATACAAAATACCAAGTCTGAGCTATGCCTGGTTCTGGAGAAGAAGATGTTTGAAATTTACATAGCTTTTACAATTGGGGGCCCTCCCCCTGGGCCCCCCTGGGGGCCACATGTACCATTTTAGCAACTTTGGGTCCCCTACCCCTAAGGATGATTCCTACCAAGTTTGGTTGAATTCCGATCATGTGTTTTGGAGAAGAAGATCAGAATGTACATTTTGCCTGGCAGCGCCCCCCCCCTCTCCAGTATTTTACCCCCACAGGGCCCCTATATGGCCACTCAGAGAAATTTCATGAACAACATTCATTCTTCATCTATAGAGGTATCTCCATACAAAATACTAAGTCTGAGCTATGCCTGGTTCTGGAGAAGATGATGTTTGAAATTTACATAGCTTTTACAATTGGGGGCCCTCCCCCTGGGCCCCCCTGGGGGCCACATGTACCATTTTAGCAACTTTGGGTCCCCTACCCCTAAGGATGATTCCTACCAAGTTTGGTTGAATTCCGATCATGTGTTTTGGAGAAGAAGATCAGAATGTACATTTTGCCTGGCAGCGCCCCCCCCTCCAGTATGTTACCCCCACAGGGCCCCTATAGGGCCACTCAGAGAAATTTCATGAACAACATTCATTCTTCATCTATAGAGGTATCTCCATACAAAATACCAAGTCTGAGCTATGCCTGGTTCTGGAGAAGAAGATGTTTGAAATTTACATAGCTTTTACAATTGGGGGCCCTCCCACTGGGTCCCCTTGGGGGCCACATGTACCATTTTAGCAACTTTGGGCCCCCTACCCCTAAGGATGATTCCTACCAAGTTTGGTTGAATTCCGATCATGGGTTTTGGAGAAGAAGATCAGAATGTACATTTTGCCTGGCAGCGCCCCCCTCCCTCTCCAGTATTTTACCCCCACAGGGCCCCTATAGGGCCACTCAGAGAAATTTCATGAACAACATTCATTCTTCATCTACAGAGGTATCTCCATACAAAATACCAAGTCTGAGCTATGCCTGGTTCTGGAGAAGAAGATGTTTGAAATTTACATAGCTTTTACAATTGGGGGCCCTCCCCCTGGGCCCCCCTGGGGGCCACATGTTCCATTTTAGCAACTTTGGGTCCCCTACCCCTAAGGATGATTCCTACCAAGTTTAGTTGAATTCCGATCATGGGTTTTGGAGAAGAAGATGAAAATGTAAAAAGTTAACGGACGACGGACGACGCACGACGCACGACGGACGACGGACGACGGACAAATTTCCATCGCAATAGCTCACTCGAGCCATAGGCTCAGGTGAGCTAAAAATTGTCTTTACATCTCCATTTAGAAAACTAATATACAGCCATGGAAACAATTATTTGACCAAGAATGGTTACTGATAGTGTTATTTTTGTGGTAAGAAGGAAATAAAATATCATAAAAGCAAGGTATAATTGCTGGAATTTGGTATTCATTCAATGAATTATAAAGACAAATCATTTTTATAATTTTGTTTGTATATTATATAGTACCCTTTAATATTACAGAAGCTTGGTCTAATGATTTTTGCCAGGGCTGTATTTAATTACATTTCACTTGTTAAAAAATCAAGGCAACAAAATATGCATATCAATAATTAATTTGGAGCACATACAATAACATGGCGCATTGCAGCTAAAATTCAAATGAGCACCTCTTATAACCAAGAGTTATTAATCATTAATTACACTGGATAGCAAAGGTTTGGAGGAAATGACAAGTGCAATGAATTAATTACTGATACACACAAATCATGTGCCCTTGATTTGTTCAAAAAGTGGAAAATCGAATGAAGAACATTATTTTAAAGAAAATTAATTATTAGAATATCTAAAAAAACTACCACAAATAAATATGACATCCTTCACTTTTACAATGCAAAAACCTCAGTCTCATATGAATTTTACTGAACAATCATTGATGACAAGAGTTTTTTTTAACCTATTATAATCAATAAAAATTGTGGACATCACATTACCGCAAAATCCATCAACAGCACCATCAATGAAACCAGGAGGACAGATATCCAAGATATCTCCAGTGATAGAGGTCGGGTCGCTGTGTAAGACCTGATCATTGACTTCGAGGGTCAACGAATCATTCTGCAGGAGCGCGGTCACGTTCACATAGAAGATGTCCAGGGGTTCCATTGTCTCGGTTTCGTTGAAATTATCTGGAAGAAAATCGTGGGTTTGCTTTTAGATTTGAAGTCTTTAATAATTAGCAACAGTTTAAATAGATTATTTTAGTTTATGGGCAAGTCCAAAGTATATCCCATATATTACCAAGTATAATGGAATTGTATGAAGGAATTGTGAACAGGAGTTGACATTTAAAAAAATCATTGTATGATGGGGGGACCCAAATTAAGCTATGTACTCTTTTGTCAGTGGCTAAAAACAATAAATTCAGTGGTTTATGCAAAAATAATTTATCTACCTTGTTTCTACATATGTTGAAGTTGAATTGTTGAGAAAATTTGGGACAACGAATGTCAATGACGAATATTTATAAGTCGATATCAAAGCCTGTGTCAACTTTTGTTTGACAAAATGAAAGGATCCTATTAGCTACACACACATAATAAATGAATGCAAATCTTGATTTTGGTACTAACTGATGTGAGTATCACCCTGATTTCCAAATAATGATATTATCAAAAAAATAAAGGAAAATTACTAATTCTTTTAAGCAAACATTGATATTTTCATTGCTCAGCCACAGCGGAAATTTGGCACACTGAATGCATCATACTACGCTTATTCGCAGTGTGCGTAGCTTTAGGATTTTGCTCATCAAACAGAACTCACCTGATTCTACATCAGTCTGGTTTCCTATGCTACCACTCTGGTAGACGCTGCTATAATTCTGATAGACGGTGATGCTTATCTTGATCTCTCCACCTGACTGCACTGAACGACGTCTGTTGGTCTCGAGTTGGCAGTTCTCCACCTATTCAAGTTTATGGATTAGACACAATGTCAATATAAACTTTAATAAGTTATGCGATTAGAGCAGTATAATACGTATATACTGCTTATTGATATGAGCATGAAAAACACTGAATATTTGTTTTATATAACACCTGCTATCATCATTAAAGGGGAAGTCCACCCAGGAATTAATTTGTTTTAATCAAAGGAGAAAAATGAGAAACAGATGAGTGAGAGGAAAATCCAATGAAACACAATAAAGTTATGAATTAAAAAAATTTTCATTGATCTAATGTAAGCTGGCAAGTCTGTGATGTGCTTTATAAGCAACTTTCTCCATTCGCTTTGTACTGAAATTTTCATATATTTCCATTTTCTTGTTGTTGATGAAAAAAAGAAAATTTCATAAAGGGGTTGTTCTTACCTGGATTTTAAGGACTTTGCATGATTTATCTTTCAAGCAGTCTATATCATCAGAGTGTGTATTCAGTGACCTATAGGCAGCCTGTTTTAGACTCTCCTTATCACTTGCTGAAGTACACACAGCACCAGGAAAGCCGACTCCTAATATTCCTGTTGACCCACGGCTGTTGGAGAGTTCTGAAATTTAGTGATAACTAATTAAATCATTCTTCTTTTTTAACCTTCCATGCATATATTGGGTTAGTTAGATATCTTACATATGTTGTAAGTACATGGGGCTGTATTTCTTGATTATACATGTATAGACTCTTATTTGGTCTTACAGTTATTAAGTCAAGGAGGCCTCGTAAGACTGTTTTTTTACAACAGCTAGGCCCCTGCATAAGCAATTACATTACAAAAATATCCCAATATTATATAAACAGCATGTAGCATTCAATTCGTACATGTACTCTCTTTCTCTTATCTGCCTTAATAGAAAATGTACATGTACCTGCACATCCTTTGATTTTAAAATTTATTATACCTGTACATGAAGGAAGTATAGCCCTTCTGTTCTTTGGTGTTTGATGATTCCATCTGTAGTTTGTATCCTTCCCACAGAAGTAGCTGCTCAAAACCCTCTCGGCAAATCCGTAACCACGACGACAGCTGATGGTGCAGTTGGTCAAGTCTGCTTTCTCGTCGCAATGGAGGTAACCTCTTAGTGGTCTTCTCAGTCTCAGACAGCCTACAAAATAAGATTTGTTGTGGAAATCATTCTATTATTATGAAAAAAAAGTAGGATACAACATACAGAAGTACACATATCAAAGTAAATCAAGCATGGTTTGAAAAAGAAATCTTACAAAGTAGTGACATATGCATATTGAAGAGAGAGGTGCAACTGAACCAGATCTATTAACATATAATGCAGATCTACATGATATTTAGAACACCCACACGAGCACCCACACACATAGACCCACACGAGCACACACACAAAGATAATTTGTTTACCTGGGCATTCAAACTCATTGCAGTATCCATCCTCCTGTGCCTTCCCTGTACAGTTCAGACCTCCTCCCTGTGGGGCTGGGTTGGTACAGTCCCTGGTCCTGGTCCTGGTACCACCTCCACAGGTGGAACTGCATTCTATCCAGACAGACCAGTTGGACCAGCCACCATCAACTGGAATGACAGTGACAATGATGACAATATTGATAACAATGATAAGGACAATGATGGTATACCGTCACAACGATAATAAAAAACACATTTACACTGTCAATCATTTATAATAACCTTTACAATGACGACGATATTAACGATATTGACGGTAGGATTAGATGGTCAAGCACAATGACATTGACAAGGGCAATGATCATAAACGATACAACATGGATAAAATGAAGAAAAGTAACACATGGATAATTACACTATTGTTTAATTACCATCTAATGATAAATACAACTGTGATACTGACAACTACAAATTACCATTACAAAGATAATGACACTGGCAATGAAAGTAATAATTAATAATCATGATGATTCAGGTAATCCAAGTTATGTCTCTAGAAATGATCCAATTGCACATTAGTATACAAAATAATAACCAAAGTAAGCAGTCTGTCACATATGAAATGTTCTCATATACACATGTATGACCCTCTTCCCCCTTGTTTGGCACATACCTTTTCTAGTTTCGCAGTATTGCCCCGAGAATCCTTCCTTGCACTGACAAACTGGGACTCCCTCTATTGTTTGACATGAGGCTCTGTTCTTACACAGCCTTTCACTGCACAAATCTTGTGTCTCTGTACAGAGCTCTCCTTTATAACCACGTTCACACTCGCAGTGGAAACTGCCCAGTTTGTTTTCACAAGATCCACGTATGCACGGGCTGGACACACATTCGTCCACAGCTAAAAGGGGAAAAAATCGAAAGAAGTGGACATTGCTTACAATGTGGATGCTGCAATTTTGTCAACACTTTTTCAGACTTCCATAGTAGCATTAGAAAGTTACATGTAAAAGGGGTTGCAGAACTGAAAATTAGCTCTTATAAGAAAAATTAAGTAGTTTAAAAGCTTTTGTGAATACCGGTATGACATTACTCACTAACATTTTTGTTATGAACTTGCCTTTTTATTACCGAAATATATGAGCTTCATGACGAGCTTTATGATATGACAATATACGTGTATTGTTAAAATACATGGGTACTAGTCTGAGCACCATTTTATCTCTCAAACTTTTTATTTTATCTTTTTAAAAAAATATTCTGAGACCACTTTTTATCTCAGATTTTATCTCATATTTTATCTCAGTCTCCTACCTCTTGCGTGCCTATACATGTTGTTCGCATGATACACACAGCTTTAAATGCTTACGCCAATCATAATGTGGGAAAGATAAAATAAAACTTAACATACGGTAGGAGCTATTTTATCTTTAGGATGCATGGTGAGTAATTCTATTGGCTGAGCATGATGAAAGTAAACTCTAATGACATTTCTTATTGGTTAAGGCAACATAAATGAGTGTGTCTTAGATAAAATAACATCTTGCTAAAACGGTTCTTAGAATACCAATTTAAAAAGAATTTAAGGGTATTTCATTTCACCGACTTAAAATCTCAAATTTCATCTGAGATAAAATGAATCTCAGAATACCGTCCCCAGGTCATTATTACAACTAACATCACACAAATTAATATTACATGTATATGACACTTCATAGTTCAATGACTGATGTTTGACCGGCAAATTCTATTCCAAAAGCCATCTAGTTTACATGCTGAATGATCAACTCACCATCGCACATTGATGGGGATTCTATCTGACTGGATGAAATATTTTCTGATGCTACCACATCAGTCCATGACACAAGGTCACCAAAGAGGGCAGGCTGACAGGTCAATGATATTGCCTCCAAATTCTCCTCATCCAAATGTGATCCCCATACATTAAAAGCACTCATGATGACATAATCTGGAGTGTACATAACACACAAAAATAAACAGTTTGCGTATATACATGTATTATACATTTAGGAGGCATGAAAATATTGCACAATTATTACTTCATGCAGAATACAGCAGTCTGTATTAGGCATGGACAATATCAAAGTGGTCTTTACATTTAACAATCGATGTCAAATTGATAAAATTGCAGAGAGCCAGAGGCTGGGTGCCAAAGGATATAAGATAACTCCCTCCTGGCTCTAAGCATACACTAATTTGTTAAGGCATTGAATACTAAAATCTCCTATTCCCATAGACTTGATACAGAAACCATCTAGATCCCAAAGGTGATCGGTTAAAGACCTCATGGCAACAAGTTCCTTTGGTGTCGCTCTAGTACCCCTTAAACCGGACACTTTTTGAGTGTACAAACCTTGCAGCTTTACAAAATATATATATATATAGTTGAAATAATGATGATCACTGAACTTTCAATGGCCCTTTCCAGTTTGGAGCCAGTTTTATTTCCTTGCATTTGGTGAGGCCATTTCACCTAAAAAGATCTCCTGGTAGATAATTAATGTTCCTTTGAGCAATTGTTTTTAATCAACCTTTTTAAAGATTACAATTAATCATCATCACTAACTGCTTTCCTTTTATTCTCAAGATGATTCTTTACGTTGTGGATTCAGTGTTATCAGGTGGTTAATATTTAGTTTTGACTTGATCATAAGCCTAATTCAAAAGACAATGGAAGGCATGTTTTCTTGCTTCTTCAAAATGTCCTTCCATTGAGCCCCCATTCACCAAAGTTGAATCAGACCGTCACACTACAGGTGTACTAACCTTTCTGTTCCATGTTTTCTGAGCCCACTATAATAGATCCCGGTCCCATGTCCCTGGTGGATGACATGGTACCATTCCTCAGTACAGTGATAGCTAGATCAATGGAGAGGGTCCAGGCGACTTCTGTTCCAAATGTCCATTTTAGACTTACATGATGCCATGCATTGTCACACAACGCTGAACCCACATTGTATGATGTACTGAATGCCAATGAAAGAAAAAGGTGTAGTGATTTCAGCATTGAATTGAAGTTTATAAAGTATCACTGATTTCCAATTCCAATTAAAAATCATATGCATAGCAATGTATATCACCATGCATATGTTAACATTTAAATGTTTCAAAGTTCAAGTGTGAAAAATATCCAAATGGGTAGGCCTGTAGCCACAGAGAACAGCCAAAAATGAGCCAGTAATTAAGTCATTAATGATCTACACATAAAATATTCTTCACATCTGGTAAGAAATATTGTGTTGTGGAAGACTATTCCGAGAAAAATACTTTTGATGTTCTTTTGAAGTGAAAACATATGCAAAAATGACAACTAATAGAAGAAATAAAAACACTGAAAAAAATTAATGGACATGCATTCACAAACTAAGAGGCACCTTAAATATGGAAGTGTACTTCAATATAACAGCAATTTAATTGTTGTATTCATCCATCCAAGGTAAAAAAAAGTTATTAAAATCACAGTTACCCACTGTCCCCTCTGTATGAAAAAAATATTACTTTCATGACAATTTAGTCATGGCACTTCTCAAAAAGGAACTCCAAATTGAACCAAACGCATGTGTGAACATACCTTTCACTTGTGAGTTTCAGGCTACAGGGATTTGATAGCGAGTACTCCTCATCTCCAACAAGGAAAGAAAAGATCCGAAAGTCTTGTGCCGCCCTCACGATGCGTATCCAAGTAGAGACGGTCATGTAATTCACATCACCTGACTTAACATCAACAAGATGGACAATTTTGGACTCAGGGTTGAAGATGACGTCAAAATCACTAGGCAAAGCTGTGAAATGACAACAAAATGCATTAGAAAAACTAAGTTTAAAAATTGATGATTGCAGGTGCTGTCTAAGTTAATACATAAACTTCTGCATAATTAGATAAAACCACTATGACATCATTGAAATACAGTTTATATCAAGGATTGTAAGTTAAGAACAAAGTTAGTAAGGGGTATGTAAATTGTCACAACAATCTGAAATTGTGTGGAATAAACATTTATCATTGGTACTGGCACAGATGTCTATCTGCACAGGCTACCAGCTACATGCTAACATTTACAAATGACTTGTCCTAACTAAGATATTTTAATGGCAATATTAAAGAAATCATTTTTCAGAATGCCCGCCCCTCTAGTACAATTAAAAAAAACTCAAGAACTTGTGTCCTATACTTCGGCATAATAACCTGTTTCACAGAGCAATCCAGTGTACCCAGGGGAGCAGTCGCAAACAAACTGAGTAAAGCCTTCCACACAGGTTGCACCATTAAGACAGGGGTTGCTTTCACATTCCATACTGGCCTCACTGCAGCACAGTCCCCTGTATTATCAATCAAAGACATTTAAAATATTAGTGTGAACTGAGTGAAGCCTTCCATACGGGTTGCACCCTTACGACAGGGGTTGCTGTAACATTCCATACTAGCCTCACTGCAGCACGGTCCCCTGTATTGTCAATCAAACACATTGAAAATATTAGTGTGAACTGTGTGAAGCCTTCCACACAGGTTGCACCATTAAGACAGGGGTTGCCTTCACATTCCATACTGGCTTTAATGCAGCGCGGTTCCCTGTATTGTCAATCAAATACATTTAAAAGGATAACGTAAACACTTCATTAGAAAGGTCTATTTCTATGTATAATATCACATATGTGGAACTTCTCTACTGTGATTTGATTGAAATTATAATTCATAACTGGCAAGAAAAATCATACAATTTCATAAACATATTTCAAACATGATTAAAATTGACTGGTCAGAAAAGATGTGTATTTACATGTAGAAACTTTGACAGTTTCTTGAACTTCCATTATTCTACTGACATGTTTACTGACATTCACATGAACATGCTGCAAACACACATTTTGAAGCATTACAAAATTCCTAAGTTCACAAACATCATTACACTTGAAATTTGATGTTCTCTGGTTACTTCAGTCATGTAATGCATGATGCTCAACCTATTCCTTACCTGAAGCCAGCATCACAGTGACAGATGTAACCATCTATGGTATCCTCACATGAACCACGATTCAAACAAGGAGTTGAACCACACTCATCGATATCAGTATCACATGATTCCCCAGTGTATCCTAGAATTAAAAATCAGAGTCATAGTGAGAAGTAACAATACACTCATTAACAATACATGCAAACAGGTTCAAGTTTACTCAGATGGGAAAGTCATATCAATGAAAATACATAGAGAACTTAACAACACAATATTATGTAGATATATATTTCATAAATACCATATTTCATTTCAAACTGCTATAACATGCTTCTTTGATATAGACATTAGAAGCTTTTCTTTGACATTAGTGGAATCGGAGCCTAACATTTATCACAAATGTACATATGAAATGGAATTAACATTCACTGACAAAACATTGGCTAAATAAATGTACCTTATTTCCTAAAGCATGAATGTAAAAGAAGTATATCTTTATTCATCCACCCATTCCAAAGTTAAATGAATTCAATCAATGCTACGACACAAACAGAATTTTAAAGGGGCATTATTCTCTTACCATTTGAGCACAGACACATAAAGCCAGAAACTTGATCAATGCAAGACCCATAGTTAAGACATGGTTGGGATGCACACTCATTGATGTCCATCTCACAGAATGTCCCGTTATATCCTGACGAACACTGACAGATATAGCCACCAACCTGCAGAACAAAAGGGTGTAGATGATAAATTGTTGCATCAGTGTAAAAAGGGGATTGCGCTCATTGACATGACATGGCTGTTATCCTCTCTTTACTCTGGTACAATAAACAGGTATTTTATCCCCTTCCATGTCTTGGGATGCAATCCTGGTCAATATTTCCATGATGAACAATATGTTTGTACCAAGAAGATATATCACACATTTTACATCAATTTACATCTGATACAACAAACTGGTATTTTATCCCCTTCCATGTCTTGGGACGCAATCCTAGTCACTATTTCCAATGATGAACAATATGTTTGTACCAAGAAGATATATCACACATTTTACATCAAGGACCAGAAACAGTTACCTCTCTTGATAGCCACTTCAGGTATCAACAGATAAATATTAACAGCTGGTCATGCCAGCAAAACTACACTCTTAATGAAGTGACTTATGGGTACATCAGCTGACATAAGCATGTGCTTAGAAGTATTAATTCTGAGTTAACTCCTCTGTAGGTGTTGATATGAAATAATTTTTCCTTTATGATCTTTAATCCTTGATTATTTGAATGTCTTGTACAGATTAATATCTTGCCAAAGGATGTCAGTGCTCTGGCAGGTATTTGAATCATGTACCCTCTGATCCATAGTTTCAAGACATATCCACTAGACCATGACACCTCTTTTTTTCAATGGAAACATACCTGATCTAGACAGGTAGCACCATTCTCACAGCTATTGGTCACACAGTCATCCACATCACTCTCGCAGGTTCTTCCTGTAAAGCCTTCCAGACAGGCACAGCGGAACCCCTCGTCACTCTCCTCCGTGCAAGAGCCTCCATTAGTACAGGGGTGAGAGGAGCAGGCAGGGCTGACCTGGAGCTGGCATAGGAGTCCAGTGTAACCCAAGGGACATGTGCAGTGGTAGCTGGCAATGCCATCAACACAGGTAGCATTGTTCTGGCACTCACTGCTTACACACTCATCCACATTGACCTGTTGACCGAAAGTGATGAATTAAAATTCTAATTATTATTATTATTATTATTATTATTATTACTACTTTACTATTACTATTATTATCATCATTATTATTTTTAAAAAATTGTATTATCATTATAGTTTCTTATTATTATCAGCAATGGTAGTAAGTAGTAGTAGTAGCATCATTACCTCGCAATTCTCTCCTTCAAAGCCTTGACGACACTGACAGCTATAGCCCCTTGGCCTATCAATGCAAGTCCCATTGTTCTGACATGGAGCGCTGATGCACTCATTTTGATCCGTCTCACAGTGGATCCCACTGAAGCCATCCTCACACTGACATAGGTAACCATCGACAATGTCCAAACATGATCCTTGGATGCAAGGGAAGCTGGAGCACTCATCAATGTTGACTTCACATGTGGTACCAGTAAAACCAGACAGGCAAGTGCACCTTTGGATAGAGAGAGCACACAATGCAAAGCTAGTAAATAATTAAATACATACTATGAATTAGCTGGTCCCAACTACAAACAATTTTTGTAAAAGAATGAATGATAACTTTATTTAACAAACCGAAACAAATAATGAGGTTATTTTTCCACAAAAAAGATTCTGTTCAAAACAGAATCCTTGTTTCTTTTTTAACAAAGAAGACCAAAAATGGACCATCTAAGAGTATGCTGCACACATGTCAATTCCAAGGGATGCTAAAGGCACCTGCTAAGTACTGTTATTACCTTGGCTTTAGTCCAGCTGCCCTAAGGCATTGAAAGCATCCATGAAATCACTTCCTACCTCATACACATTAATTACACCTGGGTTTAGGGTGACAAATATAGATTATTGTCTTGCCAAAGAACATTAGTGTGGCATCAGGGACTTGAACCACTAACCTCTTACTTTTCACTCAGGAGGTATCCACTAGATCATCATACCTCTTGAAAACCATTGACATACTCACATAAATCCAGTTTGCAGACTGGTGCATATTCCATCATTTAAACATGGCATGCTCAGGCAGAAATCAATTGGGATGTCACAAACATCACCTTGGTAGCCAAGGTAACAGTCACATGACCATGAATTCACTCCATCCAGGCATGTTCCATTGATACAGGGACTGAAATGTTCACAAAACATATATTCCATGAAATGATACAATCATACTTTTGCATAACTGATACATACATGTACATTAGCTGGAGCACATGTTTGTGTATAATAATGTGGAAATCAACAATGATAGTAATATTATATTATATTACAGTAAACTAATCAAAAAGTGGTAGTACAAAATCCCATTTTCTATTGTGGAAAGAGAGTTTGCCATTTTCTCTGTGCAATATACCATTCTTCTTTATATGAAGTTAGGAGCATCCCTTTAAAACAAACAATTCTTGGCATATTTCCCTTGCTTTGAACTGGAATTTTAAAATAGGACAAATTTCAGAAATCATACTTCCCTAATACATTACTGATAAATTTTACATATCTGCACCCCATCATTTGTTTGACCAGAAGATCTCACAGTAAATCACATAGCAAAATCAGTTCAAACAAAGATCATTTCAATACTTATTCGTTCCAAAAACATATTTGAACTTTTTACCAGAAACTATAATAGTTCATTTATTTGAAGAAAGCATTCGCAGAATATCCAAAGCTCAATTGCAATAGCACTATCAATGGTATTATTTTATTATTTTCATGTGTACATGCAACCCGACTCTTTATACTCCACTGGGAGTGTTGAGTTGTACTTCATGAGATTCAGATTCAGATTGCTAACGTACATGTAAGTAATGAAAATGTTTGTAGATACAATACAATAATATCATTTATACAGCATTGAATACATGTAATTACATGTGCATCAATCAGCAATACTACATCATACAAATCTTTCTTTATAACATGAAAATATAGCTTCCCAATAAAGAAGCTTTGTAAGGGCATACCATTGGCCAATATTAAACTATTAAACTCTCTAATCATTTTTCACATTAGCATGGAGCATTTGATCTTTTGTACCTACTTTTTTCTATCATTTCTTCCTAACAATTGCAGTAAAACTTTTATTGGAACCTGAATACACATAACAACTATTTGAAACTAAATATACAACTGTGTGCGTAATATGGAATAAACACGTGCAAACCTGCTTCCCTATTTTGTTCAACACTAACTCGGCTAATACATTATATATATATATATTTTTTTTACAATACCTTGACAAACAATCATCTATATTTTCTTCACACGTGGGACCTGAGAATCCAAGTGCGCATACACATGAGAAGTTTCCTATCAAATCCAGGCAGGTCGATTGGTGAAAACATGGTTCACTTGCACACTCATCAATGTCTATTTCACACTGGGACCCTGGTTACACATATGGAAATCGAATAAACAAAACTATTTGAGCTGTGAAAGAAGACCATTGGTAAATGCACAATGTTATTTATATCATAAAATCACACTAAAATTAATTGTATGTACATGAATCCAAAAATGAAAGAATGCCATTACCAAGATTTGATAATAAAACAGTACACATGAAAATGCTTTTCTTAGCTGTAAGGTAAAATAATATATTTTCCTTCATCATCATCATAATAATGTTCATTGTAGGATTCATTTCTTGTTCATAAATTATAATTAACTGAGATTTCACTTACCATTTTTTTTGGAGCATTGTCTCTGGTATTGTGAAGGTTTTTATTTTGCTATATATTTTTATAATTTTAAGTACATTTTTTCAGGATCTGTCACTGTCATCATTATATGCCTTTTATTTTCATTTTCTTTCAATCGTCTAAAAACTTTTCATGTATTAAAAATTATTATTAATTGTACATTGACCTGTACTACTCTATGCTGGATATTAGCAAATGCTGACAGTTTCATTGTAAATATGACAGTATGGTCTTTAGACAATAAAAAAATTACATATAAATCGAATTCAAATAACAATCATCATCATTATCAAATGGTATGAATTAATGGCAGTTTTGTATCACCTTGGTATCCAGTGACACACTGGCAGGAGAAAGTTTCCTCCCTGCTGATACAGGTTCCTCCGTTCAAACACACACCACCTCCATCACAGAAGTCCACTGCATCCTGACAATCCTCTCCGGTCCTGCCAGGAGGACAAAGACACTGGTAGCCACCCAACTGTTCTACACAGGTGGCATTTGGTCCACAAGGGCTCCAAGAGCACTGGTCTACATTCTCATCACATGTGAGGCCTATGAGCAATACAACAACATATATAAGTATTAACATATTGATGAATATCTCTTATATCAATTGAAAACATGATATTGAATGTAGATTAAATTTTATCATCATGATTAGCTGTGTCCAGATTTTGCTTAAGATTCTGTTTTCCAGGCATTTTGCATAAAAAACAGAATAATACAAGGCAGACAGAAATTAATAGGCAGCTCCATGTTACTAATGTCACATTTCAACGCTCAAGTATAAATAAAACACTCTTCCAACACTATACTATAGACTGATGATGGATCTTTCAGTTCAGGTATAGAAAATGCTTGCAATGGCCACAAGTTCACAAACCTGAAAAATCAGCAGTACAGGTGCAGGTAAACCCATCCACATCATCCGTACAGGTAGCACCATTAGAACAAGGACTTGACGCACAATCATCCTTGTTGACCTCGCAGTCACGACCTATGAACCCAGGTTGACATTCACATGTATAGACATAAGGCACACTATCTCCAGTCCGACACGATCCTCCATTAAGACAGGGATGATCATCACATGCATTTCTCTGCCGTTCGCATAGTTTTCCACCATAGCCCGCTTGGCACAGGCATTCAAATAAGTCCACAAGGTCAAAGCAGGATCCATTATTCAGGCAGGGGTCACTGGAGCAAAGGTCAATATCTATTTCACAGAGTGGACCTTCATACCCTGTAGTAGTGAAAAATGATGAACAAATTCGAATTGAATTCATGAGACGAAGAGGGATGCAACTCCATCAAATTCCTTTTTGCATTAACAAGGAAAAAATATCATTTGGATAAAATTGAAAAACAGAATGTTTTCAATTATGCATGGAACACTAACTACATGAACATAGATTAATTGATAGATGAAGAATAACAATTTTCTGTCTCTTGAACTTATCAAAATATTTATTTTTTTATTTTTTCTTTATGACTCCTTAACTGTTTGGAAGGAGTTGAGCCCTTTTATTTTTCACATATTGGTAATCTTATGAAGTTGTGAATACCAGCATAAAAAATGTACACGAAACATTTAGAACTTGATGAACTTTTCCAGCTGTCATTACATGAATTGCATTCCATACTTAGCCAAGCTCCCAGTGTCACATCTATTATGAAAAGTGTATTTGGGAAACAATGACAGGAGTCTTTATACATTTGATACAGGTTTCAAAGAGATATACTGATCAAGGGATATTCCAGCCTTGTTGCATTGTTAACAAAGTCCAAGAGGATTTACTGACCTGTGGTACAGGAACACAGGAATCCATTGACTTGATCCTGGCAAGTGCCTCCATGGAGGCAGGGATGGCTGTGGCACTCATTGATATCTCTTGAGCAGTTCAACCCAGAGAACCCTACACCACAAATGCACTCATAACCACCATCCTCTCCTTCCAACACCGTACACGTAGCAGCATTGAGACAGGGATTCGGGGAGCATGGATGGAGTAGCTGCTCGCAGTCATTGCCATGGTTACCTGGTAAACACTGGCATTCATAGTGTGTTGCCGAGCTAATGCAGGTTGCGTTGTTCTGACATGGTGAGGACTGGCAGAGGTCAAAAGCTTTTTCACATTCCACTCCTAAATGAAATAACACATGTGCATACGGTTACATAAGCTACCATTATAAAGAATTCAACCTCTTAAAATCACAGATAGTGGTCCATTCACTTTAACTGAGCCTCAAATGCAAAAACAGATATCCCAAAAAGAAGATTTGAGGCAAGTTATTGGTTATCTTTATAAAATCATGATTCCTTCATTCATATTCCATAAACCTGATTTGAAAATCTTGAAGCTTTTTTTCTCTGTCCAAGAAAATTAATTTCAATATAAAAAGCTTCAACCACTACAGCATTGAAAGTGTTCGAACTGGTTTACCATCTTGTGCAATTTCCTTTCTTGTTCCAATAACAGTTTTCTCAGACCGGCTGCATATGATTCATGTAGTTTTAACATTTCCTGTGATGTACTCTCATGAGCCTTGAAGTACAGTGCCTTTTGTCAGTGATTTTTACCGACAACTGTTATAAGCCACTGAAATCCTTAAATCTGATTGGCTGAGAGCAAATTTGTCAGTAAAAATCACTGACAAAGCGCTTGATGAAACGCTCCCCTGGTTTAAACGTTAGCACAATACAGACCATTCAGGTTCAGTATAATTTTGATTAGCTCATCAAATTTAAGGACAGATAGAAACATGTGCAAATGGATTCTGTCTACTTTCGGACAACTGATGTGACTTCTCACTTTACCTGTAAATCCAGCTAGACAGGCACAAGAATAGCCATTGACAAGATCTAAGCAGGTCCCATTGTGTAGGCACGGCTGGTAGAGGGCGCACTCATCAATATCAACCTCACATTCTTGGCCACTGTATCCTGCGGTACATATGCACTGATAGCTACTTGTAAGGTCAACACAGGTGGCACCATTCTGACAGGGGTTGGATGCACACTCATTGACATCTAAGAAAGTAGTGAAAAATAAAAAAATTATAGATAATACATGTATCTGGTTCTGATTGCATAAAACCTATATGTTCCACTTATATGAAGAGATACATGTGCCAGATAAGATGATGTACCATCCATGATTTCTAAATTTTAATAAATTTAATTATATGAAATGAGACTCAAAGTTGAGGTTACAATTTATCGGCTGTCTGCCCGGAATGCACTGCACAGCAACATCAAAAGAGATAGCTACACAGGTTTGTTTACCAGTGAACATCTCACAAGGGAATTCATACACCAGGTCATGGACATAAATTACAATGAAATTTTTAAAATAAAACATATTATTTTCACATGCATTTTAAAGCATATGCCAATACCACTTTTGACTTTATAAGTGTACCTGTGCACTCCTGCATTGACTGAGCTCCACTGCTAATGGTGGAGAGCTGACCAGGGCAAGGGTCACATGACATCTGTTGCACACGGCTTTGGTAGGAACCCACTGGACATGGGTTACAAGGATCAAAGCCAGAGAGGGAGTAGGTACCAGGTGGGCATGGCTCTGTTGAAAAATGATAGAAATTGTCTCACATATAATAATTTCCAGAAAAAAACAAATACTGATGATAATACCTTATTATCTTTTAATTTTTTTTTAGTCTTAAATTGCATCACTCCAAATTGACTGATTAAAACAACGACACACTGATTCACCCATAGTATAAGGGCCAGGACTCAACAGGGTAATCATAACAGATCACCATCTAATAGCCAGCCATTACCTCCATGCAACATCTTGACCACCAGAATATGTTGGCTTTACAACTTACCCAAACATTGGTGCATTTCAATGGAGCCAGGAGCTTGTGTGGTGGTTCCATTAGGGCACTTGAGACATGAAGTGCTCAGAGGGACAGGCTGGTAGGTTCCAAAGGGACATTGCTGACATGGGGCCACGCCAGCAGATGAGAAGTGGCCCTCTTCACAGATATCTGAAGAAGTCAATAGGTTATGATGCTTAGCGAGGAAATGAGTGAATGAGTGAATTGACTATTATGTACATATGACAGTAAGTAAACCAAAATTAAAACACTTAAAAATAATTGATTCAGGGGCAGATCAAAGTTCATGCAAAAGTGGGGGTTCATAATTTATAAAAATCTCTTATCACAGAGTACACATTTTTATGTACTCATTTACTTTAGAAATTCTGGCAAGCATAAGAAATGTTCTTACATTTCTCAAATGTCTGTTTGGCTCTAAAATTTGAAAGGGGGCAGTGAAGCTTATAGAGGTCATCATTAAACAGTTTAACTAAATGTGTCATTGGCATACTTGCCAACATTTGGAATTCAGAAAACGCACATTGGCAGGGGGTCCAGCCGACACTGTTCCGCTCATGGTTGCTTTTATTTTGACAGATTTTCTTCTGAAATAGAACCAAATCACAAATCATGTACGACTATTCTATTTACGTGATATGTACTCTGGATTCAACTTACGGTGCTTGAGCAACTCGCAATAGCTCTAACGTATAACGTATATGTACGTATTTAACGGTATACTATATGCAGCGAATGCATGCATGCTGTGCATATGGTTGAGGGATATGCTCAGACTATACGCAAAACGTTCCGTTTTTAATGGTTCTAAAAACTTCAAAAACGGGATGGTTCCATTCAAAACAAAATATTGGCATGTATGCATTGGTGAATGAAAAGATGACTTACCTAAACACTGAGTGGCATTGGTTGATCCTTCTTCCTCTGTCCACTTGCCCTGTTCACATTGAGTACAAGTGGTCTGCCCTTCAGAGTCTTGGTAGGATCCTCTGGGACAGGCCTGGCAGACCCCAGTCACATTATCAAAGAAGGTTCCCACAATACATGGAACTAGAAGATATGGACAAGGTGAGTAGAGGATCGTTCACATATGACACAATTTTTAAATTAAATCTAAATGAATGGCAAGTGGGATGTAAAAAGTGGCTGCATGCAATTGAAAACAAGGGGAGGTAGAAAAAAATATAACATAGACATACAAATGATGTCGTATTTCAAAGTAACAAAATATTGAAAATTATCATGGAAATTCCCATCTCATAAAAGCATAAAAAAGTAAAAAAAGTGGAAGAAATAACAAAAAGTTGTACATGTACATGCATGTAAAGACATAATTCCAAAGAATCAACATTAGCCAATTTCAATATCCTTGTGCTTCACGTTTTGAAATGTGTGATCATGACAAAGACATGTTACATAATCTGAACATGATTCCGATCATGGGAAATACAGTCGCTTATGAAAATTGCCCTTAAGTGGATTTCTTGAAAATATTTGTGATCATGACCAACAAAGTCATAGGCCTTCATTTTAGCATGTTCAATTAGTATATTGGCAAGATTTACAAAAAATTTGAATATTATTCTTTGTTCTACATTGTACATACTACACTGTAAATCTCTGTTGTCAGCTGTGTATCCATTATCACAGATGACCTCTGCATAGTGATAGGTCAGAGACTCCGTATCCAAGGTGATATTGGCACCAGGAATATCTGTGATGTCAGGAAAGGTCCCATCTAGGATCTGCTCGTAGAGGATATGGTGCATGGACACCATGATGTCTTCAGCTTCTATGGCAGCATCAAAGTTAACTAGGCTTGGGTCTTGATTGATGTTCGCCAGAAAGTCCCATTCAATGGACACTACAAAGGGACTGTCAACCTCTCGTTTCAAGCGATGTTGTAACTGGTCCTCCATCTGTAATGCAGTCTTTGCTTTCCCCTTGCTTTCCGATATCCTTCTTTGAGGAATCTCTCTACGGCCTCTGCGTCTGACATCAATGTTTGGTCCACATGTGACCCTTACATTCTCAACAGTGCATTGGTCTGACTGGGTGCACACATCGCTGAAGTCTGTCCCTTGAAGGACAGCCAGGAAGGCATTGGCAATTTGGTCCAAGGTGTCCCGTGAACCACACTCTCCAGAGAAGTAGAGCAGCTCATTTGGAAGATTGCATCGGCCTGGCCTCTTGATAGCTTTAAAGTTGCAAACAAGAATATTTCATCGTGCACTGGTGAATGATGATGATATGAAAATTTACATAGCGTACATTACAAAATGTTTCAAAGCGAATTATGCTATCAAATCAACACACTAAATTCCAAATGTACAAATTCTTCAATTATTTAGTTATCTAAGTTATGGTTCAAAAGTTTAAGTTGTTAGTTTCTTCTTAAAACTGTCGATTCTTTGAAGGTCACCCTTTCTCTGTGCAAGGAGCATGTGAGTTTTCTAGTGATCAACTCTCTTGTATGTAAATGCAACATAATCGGAGACTCATATTTCACCTGAACAATCTGGTACAAAGTAGTCTTATATCATGCTATAAACTATGAAGTGCATTCAAAGGACTATATACATTTAGATACATTTACATAGATCCAGGAAGTATTGAAAGAAGGGGTCCAATTTCCCCAAACTCTGAAAGAAAAAAAGAAGAAGAAAGAATGTTGTCGAGCTTAAAAAGGGGATGGGGTCCAGTGCCCCCCAAATTCTAACAAGCAAAAATAAAAGGGGGAGGGGGAAGCTAGGACCCCCTGTGATCCCCTGGATCTGCCCTGTGTCCTCTTTCTTACCTGAGCAATCTGGTACATAGGCATGAGGGCTCCAGAGGCCACTTCCTCCACAGACATAATGTTCAGGAGGCTGGCGGGAAGATGGAAGCCTTGGAATATCAAACTTTTCATTACACAAAATGCTGCAGAATCGTCCGTATGCCCACTGGTCACATGATAATGCCCCATTCCCAGGCACTTTCAGGTCGTTGCAAGTAACGGCTGCAATGTAAAGTTATTACAAACATTTTTACCTGATTGTGACAATAACCCACATTTTATGGTTTGGCTCATTAACTTTTGATTCAGAGCCCCCAAAAATAGCAGATGCATGAGCGGAAAAAAAAATCTGCACACATTTGTGACATTTTAGCAGTGTTACTCTATGGCACTTGACACCAGGAATTTACAAAGGATTATTTTATTACTAAGAAATATTTTCATAGAAATAATGTCCACCTAAGTAATAAAATAAAAGGAAATTTCCAATATTAATTAATTCTTGTGGGGTCAACTTATAAACTACCACGACTTTCAAAACCTAAAGGAAAAATACACTTTTGTGAAAAATACTCTCAAAATAGTCTTACTTGCTTTTCTGAATTTACTTGCCAATGTATGATTGCAACCATTTCTGCAATCTGTAAAATATCTATGCAATATTTTTAGAGGGAAAAACAAAAATATCTTTGACACTGGATGCTTGTAACATTTAACGAAGCAGAACTTTGAAAATAAGTTTGTATCCTAAGTTTGAGTTTGTAGGTGAATACTTCAGATTATCTGGACAGACAATACCATACACTACATAACTTTATCTTGACATTTCATATTCATGTTTTACAAAAAAAAAGAACAAGCTGAATACAGGAACATACGTATTACTGCTACAGAAAATTCACATCCGACCGTTTTCCCATTGTCAGTGTTTGTGGCGAGATAGCTGACAACATGCTCTCCCCATGGGAATCTAGCCATATGGTTGTCATGGTTACTGGTGATGAGCAGGTCATCCCCTGTGACCTCTTCAAAGATTGGTGGTTTCCAGGTGACCTCGGTCAACACTTCGCTAGTGTTGAATTGGATGTCAGGAGGACAGAAGACTACAACGGGAGGTATCTCATCTGGCAAAGAAAATTTGATTAAATCAAATAATTGTTGATGATGGCAATAATAATAATGATCATAAGAATAATATTAATAATATATAAACTATCTTGTATAGCGCATATCACAATATTATATGAAGTCCCTATCCACTTCCAAGAAGGTCTGAATTATTTTGATTACCGTGGCTTTAGCTCTGGCTGCCGTTACCAGCAAATTTATAAAGATGGAAAAGATTAATAGTGCTTTCTAATATGTACAAAATGGGCAAAAAGCAACCTTTGATAAACCATTCACATCTGTAATGATTATTTACATCAAAACTTCCCAGTTATGTTGTCCACGTAAATCATACATTCAGTACCTTGTACATAGACAGAGAAGGAGCAGGTTACATTGTTGCCAGCCAAATCTGAAAATGTAAAGCTAGCCAAAGCATCCTCGGTGAAGTTAAAGGGAGAGGTCAGATTTTCAGGAAAGGTGGTCACAGAAAGTCCTTCATCTGCATTGTCCTGAGCTCTGGGTAGGTCAAAGGTCACTTCCACACCCCAGAGTTCAGTGCGGATGACCGACATGGGTCCGGGGCAGAACGTCAGCGTTGGGGCTACTTCATCTATTTTAAAAACACAAAGCAAACCATTAATTTTCTTATTTCCAAAGCTGATAAATGTCACTGTTTGATTATGATTAAACTATCTCTTTTAAGTATATCTTTAACACAGTACAGCTTACAATACTATTTCTTTCTCCATTCAAATGCACACCAATTAACATGCGGTCTACTGCATTTTCTCATTCCTATAGGCTTAGTACAGGAATAGGCAATGGTTTTATAAACTTTATCCATACCAATGCACGTAACATCAATTGCTCCAACATCCGCATCCCACTCTCCATCTGCGGCACAGGAGATCGAGGGTATAGCAGCCTCTAAAGTCAATCCATTTCGGCAGAAGAAGGTGCATTCTGTTCCGTAGTAGAGCTTCTCCAAGCTAATACATGTGGCAGGGTACACGTTAATGTCTAGTGGAAGGTTCAGAGGATCACATCCAACAACTGTAGGCAAGAGGGGTAGGACAGAATGATACAAATAAGTCCAAATAAAAAGATTTACCCAAAGGAGAGAAATAGTGAGAGAGAGAGAGTGGGAGAAGGAGAGACATACTGCACATGGGGAAAAGCACGAGGGAGATTTTTGCTCTTCAACAAATCCTGCCTGAAAATTCACCACTTGAAGAATAATAGGTGGTCACATCTAACTGGCTAACAAGTTACTGTGCTTAATTAAAACATCGTACAAATGAGAGGCAAATCATTTAATTCCTTACATCCTAAACCTTCTGTACTATTTTTATTTTCTAATAAACCACTCTACTTCATTTAGCAGTGTAAAATGAAAAGTGCTTATTAAGTGACAGAGGGAATATCATTTTTACTACACACTCTAACCAGTCATTTATACACACTAACTTTCTACAAATCTGAAGTAATCCACTCCCCTTCATAAAATACACTTTCTTTCAAATACTATGCAAGTTTTTTTCAGAACTGGAAAGGGATATAGTTCAGCATAACATAAAATGAAGGCTGTATTTCCCGGCACCTTCCTGCTATGAAAATTCACACTTACTATCGCAATAGGGCATTGTTTCTCTCTCCCATTGCATGCGTTGTCCAGTATAGTTACAGTTGGTTAAACTTGGACCAACAAGGGAGTATCCAATGGCGCAATCCACTTCACACTCACTTCCCCATAAGTTGTCACACGACCCAATCACATGACCAAACACAGGCGGGTGGATAGGTAGACATCTTCTCACTAAAAATAAAAGAAAATATAATTCTGAGGATACATCAAGGACTCAATTGTTGTAGCATTAATTAATGTACAAAAGAATGTAAGGTAGGTTAGCTGGGATGCTTCGGGCCAATCAGTCAAAGGGATCAGGAGCTGGCCTAGCGGTAACAACTACGGGCAGCTCTTTGAATTTGCCTACAAACTGACTCTGATCAGACCCATTTTGAATCTCATTTAATCAAAAAGATTCAAAACCAAATAAAGCATACATGTATAGCTAGAATAACATGAGCATGAAGCATAAAATGAAAACTGGAATATTTTGTACTGATTTTACTGACATAATCTCTAAAAACATTTATGAATGAAAGAAATAGCACATTAGATCATTAAGGATATTAAAGTTGGAAGGGACAAAAATATCAATATACCTCTTTTCACCCTGTACCTCACAAACATACCCTGAAAAGTTTAGGAACTGACAGAGAAATACACAGCGTGGACTAGATAATATAAATTCAAAAAATTATATCAGCTTTCCTAGACTCTGTCATCTACTTACCTCTCACAGAAATCTCAAAGAAGCAGGTCTGAGTGTTGCCATGGAGATCTGATGCAGTACATGTCACAGCATAGTCTCCTTCAGGCATCAATCCTTGCTCCATGTCACACACAATATTAGTGGCAGCGGTGGGATTGTTATCAGTTGCCTGAACATTCCAGGTGATATTGCCAAGCAATTCTCCTTCAGAAGCATACACGATAAAGTCACTTGGGCAAGCAGTGAACACAGGCTTCTCAATATCTGTTAAAAATGAGACATGTATAGTTCACATAATTATCAACTTTTGTGCCTTCAAACTAATTACGAAATAATTATATCTGTTTTTACAATGTCTTAGTTCAGGAGCACCTATTGTGGTTCTCCTACAGATGTATCAATTCACTTTTCTAAAACTTCTACGAATTGCAGGCCTTCTTAGAAAGTTGCAGCATCTTCATTAGTACATTCATAGGAGTGGTACACTGCACAATTTAAAGGGAAACTTATTTCAGGTTTAACCAAAGAAAATTAAAATCTGATAATACTAAAATTGGTAAATATTGCACTATAAAGTCCTGTAAATATGGTGTTATATTCAACAACAAGTAAATAGAATTTGAGAAAACAACTGACCACTTACCAACACATGATGCTTGGGTGATGTTCCTAGACCAGAGCCCATTTCCAAGGCAGACCGTATCACTGAGGATTCTAGGCTGGATCTGGAAACCTGGAGTGTCACAACGAAGCAGGCAAGTCTCTCCAAACCTGGGATCTGTCTGGCAGTCAGCAGGTGAGATGGTTGCTCCACTGATTACTCCTAGTGGAGCACAGGCGATGGCTGTCACAAGACAAATTGACACCTTTTAAAACACCTTCATTCCTCTTCCCAATAAATCTGCATATTTATTTAGTTTTTTGGTATCATATCCCAGGCCAGATATTAATTAGAACATTGTGCCACACTTTTCATTATTGTGCAATTTTTTCAGTTAGTGTGCATTCCAAATTGGGACTTGACTTTCCATTTTGTCTTGATGTTTCCTACTTTTCTACATTTATCTATCCCTAAAAATATCAAGACACTAATGATGATTTCCAACTCCATCGTAACTACAAGAACAATCAAACACAGATGCAAAGAATTTTGAAAGGTAGAAAATGCCCTCAAGTCATGCCAATTTGAATCCTGAAGTCAGATCTACTCCAAAGTCCCATCAATTTGAAAATGTCTCATAATCTCCAAAACTCTAGTTGACACAAAATAAAAGAAACTAGAAATATCACTGAAGATGATGATTGATACCCCCGCCCCGTGAGAACAGCCTTTCTTGACTTTTGGTCGAAAACTGAGGAAGTAGTTCGATCCGCAAGATTTTTCCCTGATTTACTGCCATAGATATGCCGTTTCCATGGCAACGCAGCTTCCGACACATCAAAAAAATATGTTGTACACATCTTCCCAGTAAGACCAATGTGTGTACCAAATTTCATGACTTTTGGTCAAAAACTGAGGAAGTAGTTCGATCCGCAAGGCGTTTCCTTGATTTTCTGCCATAAATATGCCGTTACCATGGCAACGCAGATTCCGACTCATCCGAAAAATATGTCTTGCACATCTTCCCACCAAGACCAATGTGTGTACCAAATTCCATGACTTTCGGTCAAAAACTGAGGAAGTAGTTTGATCCGCAATGTGTTTCCTTGATTTTCTGCCATAAATATGCCGTTACCATGGCAACGCAGATTCCGACTCATCCGAAAAATATGTCTTGCACATCTTCCCACCAAGACCAATGTGTGTACCAAATTTCATGACTTTCGGTCAAAAACTGAGGAAGTAGTTCGATCCGCAAGATTTGCAACGGACCGACCGACCGCCCGCCGCCCGACCGCCCAACCATCGACTGATTCCTATATACCCCCTTCAAACTTTGTTTGGCAGGGGTATAAATATAGATAGCTCCACAGGTCACATAATACAAACTAACTCTTACAATCGCAAATTAAGTCGGAACTGCTTTAAATATACCCTATGAGATGGCCAATGAAAATAAAATTTATCAGAAACCAATTCTTCATATGACAAATCAGGTAAAAACTGCTCCACATCATATCAACACGGCAAAGTTTACTTCCAATGGTCTTCATACTAAACTTAGCATATAGCAAAATGAAATATAGCAGACAGGAAGACTATACCTTGACAGGTAAATTCAGATCCACTCCATGTCCCATCAGCTTGGCAACGCTTCTGATGATCACCAACCCCACGGAAACCATATGGACAGTAGAAGGTGCAGAGGGTTCCAAAAGTCTCTTCTCCAGGAGGTTCCTGATGACACCCTGACTTCACAGCTAAGGTTGGAGTTTGAAGGGCTGGACAGATACGTGCTGAGGGAAGAAATGGTAGAAAATATCAGATTTGTGGGAGATTGTAGTGAAGTCTTAACCACACGGCTGAGCACTGCAAAGTGTGAGGTTGGAAGGGCTGAGGAAGCAAATCATAAGAAAATTAGGGTATTCATTGCTTCTTCTTTGATTAAAAGTTCCTTTTTATGTGATTGTTTGTTTTTCATGGTCATTTATCTGTCTTTCTCCTTTTTTACTTGTTGATTTTCCCCTTTATTTTTCTTTTATATTTTCTTGGCATATGCATGATTGTTTATTTAATTGTTTTATGTATGGCATGAATCATTATATACCTTTTGCCAGGGACCAACGTTTCCACAAGCTCTGCTTTTTTGAAGGTCTCTGTTTTATTTCTCATTTCAAGTAATTTGCATTGTTAATTCTTACTTCGAAAAATAAAAATGAAATGAAAAAAAAGTCTATGAAATCTAAATCTAAAATCTAGTTGGGACACCCTAACCTCACACTCAGGAGAGGTGGTCAGGTATGGGCTTAAGGAGCAAACTATCGCACAATAAATAGTTTATAGCATGGCAAAGGGTGAGGTCGGAAGGGCTGAGGGAGCATATCATAGAGATAGTGGTGACACCCTAACCTCACAGCTTAGGGACCAAATTACAGGCATTCAAGAACATAACTGACAGCACAATTCAAAGACTCCATTGGTTCTTACGTCGACATGAAGGTTGTTCTCCATCCCAGGATGCAGGAGCTTGACCTTGGGTCAACTCACAGGTGCGTGTGGAAGGTCCAAGAAGTTCGTAGCCCAGGTTACATGTGTAGGAGCACTCAGAACCATATATGGGATCTGTGCAGTTGACAAGGGAGCCACTGGATGGGGCTCGAGGCCGTCGGCATCGGAAAACTAGACACAATGCAAAAAAATGCCGTTTAGAGTTTCTGCGTAAATTATTGCTCTAACAGGGGGGGCTCTTCTTGTTTAAAAATTTTATCAAAATGTTAACGATACCTACTTTCCAAATAATTTGCATCTGTTTTACTTTTGACTTGATCCTTAAAATATGGTGTGAAAGAAACTATAAAAAGTCTGATGCATTTCGATGCAGTAATATTTTCAATTTACAACAATTTATGCATAGGAACTGGTGTAAAATATCAATTATATAAGATGAAGAAACTGACTAATCAAATAATACACCATGCTGTAATGAAAGAAGATCTGTTTTCTCACCATTTACATGAACATCTATCTGACAACGAGCTGCATTGCCACTGACATCTGAGGCGATAAAGGAAGTCATAGTAGTGCCTTCAGAAAAGGTAGTATTAGGTCCAAGGAGACCAGCAACTCTGTATATAAAATAACAATGAAGAATAACTCCACAAAATGAAGAAGTATAGCATGGCCTGTTTTGAGAGTTACCAGTAAACAAATGGATAATAGGCTCTGTATGAAAATATGGAAGAACTCTTTTAACTGGTGATACATATCTCCTTTCAACACCGTTGAGTACCACATTGTCATATGAGACGTGTCTGCTCAAAACTACCAAGTCTTGAGTCTGACAATGGAGCAAATGGTGGGGGGGGAGATGTACGGTAATCAAACACTTGTAAAACATGATATTTAAGAGAATACTACTGGTTTAAACATATATAAATGTTCTATACACGCTCAATCAGAAAGTCTAAAATCCCTGGTTACAGAAAATATACCCCATATGAATTCAGGTGACATAATGGTATGGCTAATCATTGGTGGTTTTGAGCCAATGGGTCATATATCTCGCTGATCCACTTTCGACTTGCCTTTTCACTGTCACATTCCTGGAGTTATCTGAAGCATGTGGAATATCAAAGTCTACTCTTGTATGGAGTGACCCCCTGTCAGCGTTCACGTTGATATACCTTGGGCATGGTTCATCAAAAGTGGGTTCCTGACGATCTGTATCAGATATGAACACATCAGATGCTATTCAATTGGAGTTTGACACATGAAAGCGTTTTTTGAATGAACTGTTTTATGGTTCTATTAAAAAAAATTCTTGTATAAAATGAAATGGGGTTTTTTTGCACAGTGATACACTTCAGGGATGGTTGGAAGTTGATTCCTGATGCTCTGTATCAGTTATGAATACAGTACTTGAACTGAAAAGCTGAAGGTAAGAGCTTGATAAATGAAAGATTTACCTGAACGACTTGTTCAATTGTGCTATCTTAGACATTCAAACTCTTAGTCCAACTATATACCTTTAAAATTGATACCGGTAGTCAAAATGGAGTTCCTAACAACCTCTGACAGATATGCACACATTGCTTGAAACAAAGTACTGTGGGAGTAAAGCTTGATACATGAAACATTGATCTTTAAAAAAAAAAGGATATATTATTTTTTAAAAAGATATAAAATTCATCTTTTAAGTCAATAGCTTGCTTTGTCCTCTTGCCTTTTGCACCGTTTTAGTGGCCTACATGTATGTCTTTTGTCTGTTTTTTTAATTAGGTAATGTGACGTCTGTCTTATTTACAACTATGAATTTAATCTACTTGTTTTGGGGATTAACCTTTGAAAGGCTGCTTTCAGCCTATGTTGATTCCTCCACTCTGTAAATACATTTTACTTATACTTTTTTTTACATTTGTACATTCTCTTATGCCTGTATGTGTTGATATATGTAACTTGATTTTTATCAGATTGTGGAAATAAATTGAATTGAATTAAACTGAAATCTTGTGAATGACCTGTTCTATGGTCCTACCCAAACACATTAAAACTCCTGAGTGAAAAGTCCCTCAGTCTGTGTGCACACTGATACACCATGGGCATAATTTTTTGGGCACCTTATGATCTGCAACAGATGTGAACTTATTACCAAACAGGAAATGGTGTGGGAGTGATGTTTGATAAATGAAAGATTTATCACCATGACCTGTTCTCTTGAATAAACTGTCCCCTTGCATGTGTTAACACTGATACACCTTGGACAACGTTTATAATATGTGAGTTTCTGACAATCTGTATCATACAGTATATGAACACTTCACATTTTGCTGCCTTTTTTGTCATGCAAGTGAATTTCATATATTTTTTCAGCCATGTTGTTGTCTATATAGAATCAGAAGCAGGTCTTTACTACAAAACAGTGAAGGACAATTACATACATGTACAATGACCGACATGTGAACTGGTTGAATGCTCTTGGTAATAATTCAAAGGATGAGAAACCCATGAATTTGATATAAAAATGACAGGAAAGTGATATCGATATCCTGATTCCTTGTTCCATGTGTGTGGGTGTAATTGAATTTTTACCAACGTTTATCAATCAATATGATTATTTATATCTGGGACCGACCTTTAACATCACCATCTGAAAGGCGTAACTCAGTTTCAAACTTTGGTCCGATCAGGCGAAGACAGAGAACTGACCGTGGACATGAGCGCTAGACCAACTCCTGTTTCCCATTTTGACAGTACACTAACCTTCACAGAAGACAATTCTGTTGTTGCTCCATGTGCCATCAGCCATACAGGTTTTGACAAAGGGTCCATACTGTAGGAAGCCATTGTTGCAAAGGAAGCTGCAGGATGTACTGTAAGGTAGTTTAGTATCAGCATTGGTACATTCTGCTGGCGATACAGTACCATGGTCAAGGCTGAAACCAGATGGACAACTCACAGGAGCTGAAATAAGATGATTCAGAAAAAGTAATAAAAGTAAAGTATTGATATAAATATAAAAGGGAGCCATTACTGTAGAGGAAGCTACAAGCTGTGCCATAAGGTAATCTACTACCACCATTGGTTCATTCTGCTGGCATTACAGTACCAACGTACAGGCTGAAACCCAGTGGACAGCTCCTACAAGCTCATATAGGAAGATAAGAAGTAATTGCCTGAGATTCTCATAGCGTCATCACAATAACCATCTTCAAGGTTCAAGGTTCAAGGTTCTAATCATATGTGTAATTATTACTAAATGTAATGTCTTTGCAGTCCTCAGCATTACAACAAACTTTTCAAACAGTATGAAATTTGACGATCAAACTTACCATTACAGATAAGGTCTTCTCCTGAGAATGTTCCATCCGCAGTACAAATACGAGTCACCCTCTTGAGTCCTTGTTGGGTCAAGTATCCATCATCACAAGCAAAATCACATTGGTCTCCATATGATGCAGCTTCAAAAGGGCAGCCCCGTACAGAGCTATTTGCAGAGGGTTGAATCTCACATCGTGCAACTTTAAAGAGAGATTTGTTAACGAAATATTTTTTTTAATTAATGATTAGGCATGCAAAGAATAATAACAATGATGAAAGGATGGAAAAGAGCTTGATGGCATTTCAATGTTATTAGAATTGATTCAAAGAAAACAAGAATTGTTCATATATTCTCATGAGCTGTACATACTGAGTTAACACCACCAAACTACTGGCGAAAATGTGTTTTACGCAATTCTATTCATCAGGGAGGATGGCCTATTTTTACATCCTCCCTGATGAAAAGTATTTCCTGCATATTTCCGCCAATTACCAAACAGTGAAAACTAAACCAGTTTTCATATCCTGGCTTGTCAATGTCAAAATTTAAAACTAAACACAAAATACATACATTGGGGAAATTTATTTCACAGGGGCAGATCTTTTATACTGAAGTTAACACAATCATGAGAAGCTCCCAATAATAGCCAGTCAGCAATCATATCAGGGATAACAGAGGACACTTTTTTCATACCTCATCCAATTTTAGGTAACCAGAAAAAGGAGCACATAGATACCTTGACATATCGGTGCACTTCCATTCCAAGCTCCTACAGTATTGCTTCCACCTTCACTCTGCCCACATGTTAACATCACATGGTCCCCTTTGTCTGGTAGGTCATAACCATGATCGCAGGTCACTTCACATGTTGACCCTAAGACAGCTCCACCCTGACATGACCCTTGACCAAGCAGTAGGGTCACATGACCATTTGAGGGAGCATAGATGGGTGGACACCTTACAACTGGAAAACACAAACAATGAATGAGTTAATAAGTTCTTTCATCAAACTTTACAAAGTCAACTGAACCACTGAGTCCAAGAATATTAAATATGTTTTTAATTTCTTTTCATAGCATACATAAACAAGCCCATACACATTCACACAAATAGAGAAAGGCATAGTACATGCAGTCCAAGTGAAATTAATTTTTAAAAATGATTTTAACATTAAACTGTCAAAGACTTATTCAACACAAAATTAAGACCCATTCAGACAAGAGAAAATAAACAGCTTTAAAAATTTGCTTCAGCAAAATTAAATGAGATATAGCTTAAAGCACTTCACATTTCTGTATTATATCACACACAGATAAGGGAGTAAGAATAGGGGCCATTGTTGTGTACAGTGCCTGTTAATTGCCATCACCCTTCATGTTAAGTACTACCAAAGCAATGTTTGAGGCATTTTATTATATTAGTCTGAAAGAGGCTTTAGAGATACAAAGATCACTGTGGCATATTTCACTACAGACTAATGAATTGGCTTATATCCACAGTGATAAAGTACTATGACCCTTTAACTTTCACCTTTGACCTGGATATCGAAGGAGCATGTATCTGTGTTGCCTGCAGCATCTGTGGCTCGGTAAACCATGGTGTGTTCTCCCTCTGTGAGAGTGGTTGGTTTTGATCTGACAGGGTCTGAGTTGATGCTCTCCAAATGAGCAGGTATCATCAGGCCTGCATCTGAAGCCTGGATGTTAATTGTGAAAACAGTGAACAAAGTCTGTCATCATCATCATCATCATCATCATCATCACCATTGTCATCCTTATGCCCTGTAAGTCCCTTTCCATAATTTTCTTACTCTAATATATCTTAAGTTGATCTTCATACACATGTAACAGAATTCATATTAAATTGTAAGGTGAAAGAGTGAGCAAAAGTGCAAGGACCACCCATTTTATTCAATGAATCTTGTCAAGAGCATTAAGCTTTCATATGAATTTACCTGTACTGGTTCAAGCTGATCCCAGCGTACTGTGCACACTGAACGGCCAGGTTCAGCATAGATCACAATATCAGAAGGGCAAACTATATTGGGAGCTGTCAAATCTATAAACAAAAAGTGAATAAAAATTAATCAAATGTTTTGAAAGGACTCAATAAAGGAAAATAAAATATCATCAAGAAACCATTAATTTCTATGTCTTGGATATTTTCCGAGATGTGATATATATTATGAGGCTGAGTACACCAATTATCAAACATAAAGAGTCTTAAATGAACATATTCATTTCAATAGCAACCTTGAATTTCTTGTAACACTTTAATAAATAATATAGGCTTAATCAAGATTACCTTAAGCTTTAATTGTAGCATGATAAAACCTAAATATCAAGTAAATTCTGTTATCATTTCAGTATATTCTATTACTATTTACAATTGTGAAATGTTAACATTCATCTCAGACTTCTTTCTACTGCCATTTCATTAAAGATGTCCTCACCCTGTTGGGATATTCCTTCAACATCCATTTTCCATGAGCTTAGTCCGAGTTACTTTAAGCCTACTGTAAAACCAGACATTTTCGCAAATTTCAAAAGTGGCCAAGATTCATGAAAATTGAATGCTCCAAAATAATTCAATCAAATTTATCACAAGACAAAATTTTACGAATTTGCAAAATTTCTTCTGAGAAAATGACAGTCATAAAGTATCTGTGAAAGTTACATGCCACAAAAGTGTCTGGTTTATAGTATGCAATAGGTTAAAAGATCTCCCTACCAACACATGTCTGTGCCACACCGTCCCACTGGCCATCCGCCATGCAGTGTCTTGTTGTCGTACCCAGAGCAGTGTAACCCTGATTACAGTGACTGATGCAGATAGTCCCATAGTCTTGTCTCATAGTGGCATCAGTAGCTTGGTCAGCTAGTTGGCAGCTGTCCACAAAGCCATGGGATGGAATGTCCAAAGGCAGACACTCGACAACTACCCAAAACAAAGTTTATGGCAATGAATGAATGAATAAAATTGAAGTGGTCCTTATTCCACTTGTGCAAGAAAACAAGTACATGTAAAAGTAATAAAATGAACAGATTGATCTTAGCCTTAACCTGATATGAGTTCCTGCATTTCAAAATTCAGAATGCAGTTTCCATCCAATATAATTATATTGCTATGTCAGAAAAGCTTCTACCAAACTTTCTGGTGGTCAATAGCAATCAATGTATTAGAAGTGCGAAAGCAAGCATAAAATCCATAAACTGGTCTACTCTGGAGAAATGAATCATAAAAAACCTCACTTGATCAACAGCAGGCAAAAACACAATATCTCAACATTTTAATCTGCATATTATAAATATAAAATTACAAACCAACATAGTTTGATAAAAAAAGCCATTAGCTGAAGAAATGATGAAAGAGTTTAACTCAACAGGTGCTATATATTAATGTCATAATTATTAAAACTTACAAAATATGGCATCTTTCAAGATAAAATCATCCACGTTCACTTGTCATAATCACATTTTTTGGTTTATGTAATCTTTCATTTACGATAATTATGCAAATTCAAATGTTGAGAAATCATGTTTTTGTGTCATTCCTTTAACCATGGAATTGCGCAACGATAAGGTTGTACATCACATCCTCCAATAATTATTCCACATTCAATATCCTACACTAAATAATGAATTCCTCCCTTCAACACTGGAACACACATTAAACCTAACCCTAACCATAAACCCAAGCTAAAACCCAATCCCAACCCTAACCTTACCCCTATATATTTAATGATGTTAAGCCCAGAGCAATTCTTGAGTACCAACTGCAAATACTCACTTGAACAGGAGATAGGACCTCCACTCCAAACTCCGCCCCCTTGCCCGTCATCCTGACACACCCTCCTCACAGGCGTTGCCTCACTTGCCTCATACCCAACATCACAAAAGAGGGTGCATACAGTGCCGAAGAGTTCTTTATCATGAGGGCATCCACTTTTACCTCCATGGAGAGGCGATGGCAGGTTACTTGCGAGGCAGGTAACAACTACACAAGAAAAGCAAAAAAAAAAAGAAGACATCATTGCATGAAACCATTGAGTAAATAAATAAATAAGTCACTGAGTCAATATGTAATCATGAATTTAAAACAGAAATGCATAAATAGGCAAATATGGTGATAAACACATGGCCAAAATTGAATAATTTTGTAAGTAAGAATATGTAAATGTAAATAGATTAATGTATAAGCTTCAATAAATTAATGAGTGAATAAAGCAAAGAGTTGCTATTCAGAAGATGTTAGCTCAACGGTGTATACACTGTCATAATAAAACCATAATCCTTGTGTAATAAACACATGACCAATATGTGATAAAAATGGTGGCAGCGGTGGGATAAAGCCTTTGCTGTCAAATAACTTAATCTAGCTTGTGTCTAAATGGGCTCACCCTGCAAAGTATGGCCTAAATTTCAGAAAAATGGCCGTTACTCATAGAATATGGAGTACATGTATGTGAAACAGGCTGCTGAGATGTAAATAAGGTTCTATTACATCAATATTGGAAATAAGAGGTAGGAATAAGTGGCAAGCAACCTGTCAATTCCACATAGGACAAACTTGGTCTAAACGACCACACTATAAGCTGAAAACCTTTGACTTACTAAAAATGTTGAAACTGTATAATAATAATAATAATTTTTGAAATACCTCATGAATATTAATATAACTTGCCTTCACAGGATGGAAGAGGGTACTCCCATGATCCAGAAAGGCCACAAGTTGCTAGAGATGCTCCTTGTATAAAGTAACCCTGGCTACAACCGAATGCACATTCCATTCCAGCAGGGATCTGAACCTCTGCCCTGCATACTGAGGAAATATCAGGCACTTCCAGGGGTCCTCCCAGATTAGGCCTGTCACAAGTTTCCACTGAAGTAACATATGGATAAAGGAGTCTGTCAATGTTCTAATCATACATTGTATATTACAATTTAATGTTAAATATGATAGTCTACATCGACAGCACTTTGGTCAAATCTGTCCACAATGTTGCAACTGTGAACTGATGTATAAAATATGAGAATATAATAATAATAATAATAATAATAATATAGGATATTTATATAGCACTCATATCCACCAATGGTGCTCAAGGCGCTCCAATATTACCCTGGCTTTAGCCCAGCTGCCCTATAAGGCGCTGAAAGCATTCAAGGAATAAATTCCTACCAGGTACCCATTTACTACACCTGGGTGGAGAGTGGCAAATGTAGTCTTGCCAAAGTCCAAATCATCTCCAACTCTCTCCAGTTGCCCAAAATGCTACCTATCAATTTCTAGCAAACTGTCTTCCAATTATTTTTATGAAATTTATCAAACAGAAATATAAAAACCCTCACCAAAAAGTAGTTATCTATTAACACACTTTTTGCTTATAGAGGCAATTTTTTTAACAGGGTAAAGTGCCATTGTTGAGTGGAAGAGAGCACTTTAACCCAGCAGATATTTAGGATCATTTCAACGCACTACACATCACTGATAACTGTAAACACATGGTAAAGATTAACAAAAGTTGACTTTTGCCAGTTTTGAACATAAAATATAAAAATATACATATATATATCTGGATGTAAAGATATACATACATGTTTGTAGATATTGCTCACTATCATTGTACAACTATCAAATCACGATGAAATTTACGGACCTTCACAACTTGGAATAGTCCCTTCCCAGAAAGCCTCATTACTTCCTGTCTGTGCGGAACATCGGAGAACATTGTTGGTAATTCTAAAACCAGGCAGGCAATCAAAGTAGCAGGAAGAGCCATAGGATGTTTGGCAATCTCTGCCATTAAGGAACACTCCATTCTCTGGGGGCTCCAATGGGGGGCACTGAAGTTCTGGAGGTTTTTTTTATAATGACGAAAATTGCTGATGAAATTTGTAGTGATATAAAAAAAATCCTAAATGAGAGCGGGTTTAATAGAACATCTTTTTTTTTTTTAAATGGAAGTATACTATAAAGTCTTCACATGTCTTTGAGAAATATTCTTCAGTGCTGTAAACAAATCATTAAAAATATTGAATATTGTCTTGGCGATCAAAGAATACCCGATACGAAGTATAGTCCGACGTCAAACTATGAAGGTCTGGAAGGGTGTAATTTACAAAAGCGCCATGGTCATAAATTGTGATCTTGCGTTACCACCACAAAGCTCATCAGAGAACTTAGGTGTATGTTTACATTGAATTCAATTACAAATCTGCAAATAAAGGTGCTCTTTTTTCATTCACACACTTTTTCATCTTGCATTCTAGCCATTATTCTATTTACAGGTGTACATTTCACTAGCTTGATGTGAAAAGGGGATAACATAAAGCACAAAAATAACTGTTGAGATAACTGACTTCCAGAAATTTGTTACCCCACTTTTGATGTTTAATGCAATATCCCTCCATAAAAGAAGTCAGATAAATCATAACCTTCACAGGATGGAGGCAAGGAAGTCCAAACTCCCGAGGAACCATCTTTTTGACACACTGATGATCTAGGTCCCTGGATACTGTAACCATGACTACAGGAGAAATCACAAGTAGAACCTCTGAGGTTGCCATGTTGGCAGTTGACAATGAGTCCAGGGGTAATCGGCATGGTGGAGCAACGTATCACTGAGAACATAAGTAGAATTTCATACAGTACAAACCAATGAAAAATACAAGTCATAAAGACATATTGATATTGATCATTCCATTTAGTCAAGTTAATAGAAAGAGATTCATTAACAAAGATAGGCCTATGCATTATTTGCCAATGTTGATATTTATTGTATAATAACAGCACTAGCTAACAAATCAGTGTATACAAAGAACCTACACCCCCAAGAATTTTTATTTTAAAATGAAAGCAACAAGCAATGATTTTATGATGTCTCTAAAATAGTCAACCAACTTCAATGAAAACTATGTCTTCATACTGAATCTACATTTAACATAGATCACGATAAAACAGCCAATAAGATTTGACATAAGCCTTTCAGAGCTTTATACTTTTTCCTAATTTCAGAGAATAACATGAAAACTTCTCCATTAAAGCACAACTTTTTTTTTTAAAGCACTAAACTCATTTAGGCCCAACTCGGTTTATCAGCAGATATATTTGCACTTAAGATTCCATAAATTTTTATTGCGATTATTATTAATTGAATTGATTTTATTTTTCTATGCATCAAAACAGAGTAACATATCAACAAATTAAACAGAAATCAGATGGGAGGTGTTAGTCATTATGTGATGATCATAGAATATAAAACTGTCAATATTTCCAAACCTTGGACTGTGACGGTGAACACACAGGTCCCCACATTCTCTTCTCCATCTCGCGCTGTGTAGGTGATAACATAATGCCCCTGCGGAAGCTGTGATCCAGGGGCGGGGCCATCAACAGTGACATCGGTGATGGTGGCACCAGAGTTATCGACAGCTGTTGGCAGGGTCCATGATGCTATTCCTGTCTCCTGTCTGTCTTCAGCGTAAATGATCTGTGATAGAGGGCAGTCTTCAAAGGTAGGCCCTGTTGTGTCTGTGAAAATAAACGGTGTATTTCAAGTTTGTGGTTAATATCACATAGAAATCTTCAGGATTGAAGGCTATACAAATATGTATATGTACATGAAATATGACATTTGACCAAGAACTCATACATGTAATTTATCTAAGCTAGGCATCATCAAGAACCTTGCATATAATGCATCTTTCCTACAGCCTCCTAGAATTATCCAATTAAAAATTATGCTTCCCCCTTCCTGGATCTATCTAGCCAGGGGCAGCCAATTCACCAATAATTGTTACTTTGGTATAGTACAGGCCTATAAAAGAAACATTATATCAATGACGATCACACTGCTAAACAAATGTATAACTTAGAAATGTTATAATCTCTTTTTCTTTTTCTTGTATAGAAACAATAATCAATAATTTCTGGCTATAAATAGATGATACCTTGGCACTCTGGTTTGGACCCAGTCCACCCCACTGAGGTACAGACCCTGTCCCTGGTCTGTCCAGGTGGTATGGTATAACCTTCATCACATGAATAGGAACAGACACTCTGGAAGAGATTACTCTGGCTGCAAGAGATGCTCCCTTTCTCAGGAGGAGAGGAGACAACATCAGCAGAGCAAGCCAGCTCTGGAAAAATTAAGAAATTAATAGAATGAACAATGCATGGTCACCTTTCTGGTAAAAACCATGAATTAAGTCACCATAGTTGGCCTTTTTTGTATTTTCTGAGTTATATTTCATGCTTTTCAAATTTATATCTCCAGTACAGTAGAATTACCTAGCATAATTAGAGCAACCAAATTCAATCACGAGAAATCACCTCTCAACCCCCCCCCCCCCCCCCCCCATCTGCTCTATTGCCTTACAATATATGTTGGTGTCTATTAGGATCCATTGAGGTACATATCAACATTTTCAACTAAAAGAGGTGATCAAATAATCATGAAAACCCTTACATTTTGTTTATGTAGTCACAGCTGTAAAGTAGTATTTATCCTTGTTTATTTATTTATGTTATTTATCCTGCCTTAAGACACCACATATTTTTTAGCTATATTGAGCAGTGTCTCTCATTAATCCCTATACTAATACAATGTATTACTATATTACACTGTAGGCTATAAAAAAGACAGCCAGTCTCCTTTTTTTAGTTGATAGTACAATGAATGCTCCATTTAAGTTGTGTCCCCCAAAAAATGTTAACAGTTGTAAAAAGTTTTCCCAATTAAATATTTCTGAATATTTTCAAAATATTATAATTCTTATAGTTGGCTTAGGGTCCCTCCCATACAATAACACAAAAAATCTGAATAGTTATTATGCCTGAGTGATCTAAAACCACTTTTGTGACAGGTTGCAAAATTCAGACTTGACAAGAATGTGTGTTTTTGTTCTGACTGGTATGAACAAAGTTGAAAACAAAAGTTGAAATTGGCGGTTAGAAAAAGTCTCCCCAATTAAATATTTCAAAATATTTTCAGGAAAATATCATACCTATGGTTAGCTTAGGAGCTCCTCTACCAAATGACATTAAAATGTCTCACAATATTTTATGCTTGAGTGAGCAAAATCCACTTTAGAGAAATGGTGCAAAATCCATTCTTGACAAATGTTTGTTGTTGTTCTGGCTGGTATGAGCCAAGTTGAGAGTCATGAAAAGACTTCAAAATTTTATATTCTGATCATTGAAAGACTATTCATGAAAGAACAGACATTATTTAATGTATTTCCTGATATATCCCATCACAGCTTCATGGTTGAGTGAGCAAGCCAGATGGATTTAAAAGACTCACCAAAAGTAACATTTTGAAACACTCAGCAAAGTTGTTAATTGCTCACTCAAGGATAAAATGTTGATGGATGTGGAAGGATGTACAGAGAACAGAGCCTGTTATGTCATGAATTGTCTTTTATTGATTAGAATATGGAAATTTCTAAAACTTTACATGACTCTCAGCTCGGCTGATACCAGCTATAGCTATATCAATTCTTGTCAAGATTGGATTTTACACCCTTTCACAATATTGGCTTTTGCTCACTCAAGTGTAAAATATTGTGGGATATTTTGATGTCATTTGATAGAAGAGACCCTAAGCTATCACCAGGTATGAAAATTTCCTAATCATATTTTGAAACATTTATTTGGGGAGAATTTTTCCAACTGTTAACTTTTTTCTGGGACGCACCGTAGTTTTAAAATGCCTTCCAAAACTACGAACTGATATTGCAGCTACGACACCCTCCGCCTCCTATCACCGGACACTCATCCAAAGCACCGCCATAGCTTTCCCCCACTCATCATCAATCAATGCACCTTCAAAAATAATCATCTAAAACTATTTGAAGTACAACTTATGCATATGACAGTAATGTGGTTATTGTCAGTTAGCTGCCTCAAATTCCTTATTTCTAACACTTCAAAAATATGTGATCAGCTAAATCTCTATAAAACCACAAAATTTACTCACCGGTACATCTTGGCTGCGACCCGCTCCAATCAGCTGTTTGAGATCGTCTGTTTTCTGTACAAACTCTGTCAGCCGTTCCACCAGTGAGGGTGTATCCCTGAAAACAGGCATAGCGGCAGGTTGACCCGACCAGGGTCCCTTCTGTACAGGAAGCATACCCGCGGTCCAGATGGCCGATGGGGCTACATTTGATCACTTTATTGATAAATTAGGGACATGAAAATGAAAACAATTTAAATCCGATTACGGATATTCATTGATGATAAGGACCAATCACAATAAAAAAACAAGGGCAAAGCAAAGCGTACCATCCCCTCGCCGGGTACAAATGGCCTATATATGGCTATATATCTATATCTATATCAGTAACATTTGATGACAGTTTTCGTTTGAACTCAGATGTCCACACATTAAATACAAGAAAAATGTGACTTCCATCTACCGAAATTCACTAACTCATTCTTGCAAAATAAATCTATTAGATATCAAGGAACTCTACAATGGAAATATATGAATAATCACTTTGAAGGGTGATAAGAGTTATAACGCATTTAAAATGCAACTAAAAAGAACAATACTTGCCACTTATTGATTTGATAAGTGAACTTTTATTGAAATATGTAATTGATTCATACTATTTTTTATTATTTATTTGTTAAAATTTCGTCTTTTTCTATATATTTTTAGTATTTATATTGTTGTTATTATATTGTATTGTATCTGCACTTGTAATGTTTGGGGTTGCTTGTTTACAAGTTTTTAATTTTTTTAGCAATCCCGGCATGTAATTCAATATACAATATTTGTAATTATTTCATTCTGATTTTTATCTTTTGCCAAATAAATGTGAATTGAATTGAATCTTCATACCATGTACCTTCACCAAATTTCATTAAAATCCGTCTAACATATTTTACTAAATTATCGAACGGATACCACATTTTCGGATTTTTGCATATTTAATGAGCTATGACATTTGCCCTTTGACCTACATACTCGGAAATCCAACTTAGGCTGTATTGTAATGCCATGTACCTTCATATTAAATATCATTTTAAAATCCGTCAAACATTAGGCCTACTAAAGTTATCAAACGGAAACCACATTTTCGGAATTTTGCATATTCAACGATCTATGGCCTTTGACCTTTGACCTACATACTCCGAAATCCAACTTAGGCTGTATTTTGATACCATGTAACTTCTTCCCAAATTTCATTATAAAATATGTCTAACATTACTAAAGTTATCGAACGGAAACCACATTTTCGGATTTTCGCATATTTAATGATCTATGACCTTTGACTTTTGACGTACATACTCCAAAATCGAACATAGGCTGTAGTTTGATACCATGTATCTTCATATCAAATTCCATTAAAATCCGTCAAACATTACTAAAGTTATCGAACGGAAACCACATTTTCGGATTTTCGCATATTTAATAAGCTATGACCTTTGACCTTTGACGTACATACTTCGAAATCGAACTGAGACTGTATTTTGATACCATGTACCTTCAAATGGCTTGTCTCGAATGGGTGGGGTGCGGGAGCGGGATGGGAGCGGGATGGGAGCGGGAACGGGCACACCCTTTCGAGACAAGCCCCCCCGGTTATCTCGAATGGACGCGTTCCCAGCGAGAAGTTCAATGCACGCGCCACTTCGAGACAACCGGGGGGGGGGGGGGGCTTTCCTCGAATGAGTGTGTTGAGTAGACTTTTGTAACAGACGTTTTAGAATTTTTTTTGAAAAATGTACTCTTGCTGGTTTTTTCGTTTTTCTTTTGTCTAAGATGTAGAAAATATAAAAAAACGGTATCTAAAAATGCTTTTGACAAGGAAATCATTATTTGTGCAAAATAAATAGGAGAATTGAATAATTATGCATTAAAACACACGGGGAAGAAAGGGCAAGTGGCGTAGCTAGGATTGTTAATTTATTTTTATTTTTTTGGCGTGACCTGTTAAATATTGTGAAATTGTGTTACAGATATTGTGCTGACATAAGCCAAGGTGTGTTTATCATCTTTCCAAAGTTAGAAACACCTTTTAATGCCACTATCATTCTATCAATACCCACTATCAAAAGTCAAAACTCATATCAAAAGGTCGTTTGTACCCGGCCCCCAACTCCCCATACCAGGGGTAGGCCTATGCTCGTAACTCCTTTTCAAAAGTGACCCCCTATTCCGGAGAAGTTGGAATTTGTTTTACCCCCTATCCCGGGGAATTTTCTTAGATATTGGACCCCCTATCCAGGCAATTTAGGAAATTAACCCCCCCCCCCCACCTATCCCCGGTGAGGAAACCACCAGAGTCTGCGAAAATTGACCCCTATTTACATTTTCCCGGGAATATTTTTTCATCTTCCTCATTCATCTTCCTATTTTCTTACTCACCCACCAATAAGGGGTGGGGCATGGCCATCTTGTGCCTCCCCCCCCCCCCCCGTAAAAAATACGCCGCAGTGAATTAACATTCTATTCTGGACTGTCTGCCCGACCAGACCTTTGAATTTTAAATGAACATTCCATTATGAATTCATGCAACCTCATACATTCATTTGACAACCCCCGGTTATCAGTGACGGCACCGGGGGCATGGGGGGGGGCATTTGCCCCCCCCCCCCCAGTCAGAAGCTTTGCCCCCCAGTTGCCCCCAATAATTTTCGGAGTGAAAAAAATAAAAGGGTGGAAAATTTTGTTTGTCCGCCCTTGCCCCCAACAATTTCTTTTGCCCCCCATTTGCCCCCCCCCCCCCCACCCCACTTTAAAATCCTGGTGCCGCCACTGCCGGTTATATTTTCTACATCTTAGACAAAAGAAAAACGAAAAAACCAGCAAGAGTACATTTTTCAAAAAAATTTTAAAACGTCTGTTACAAAAGTCTACTCAACACACTCATTCGAGGAAAGCCCCCCCGGTTGTCTCGAAGTGGCGCGTGCATTGAACTTCTCGCTGGGAACGCGTCCATTCGAGATAACCGGGGGGCTTGTCTCGAAAGGGTGTGCCCGTTCCCGCTCCCATCCCGCTCCCATCCCGCTCCCGCACCCCACCCATTCGAGACAAGCCCCTTCATATCATAATTAAATTTCATTAAAATCCGTCAAACATTACTAAAGTTATCGAACGGAGACCGATTGACGGACGGACTGAAGGACATACTCCAAAATGGAACATAGGCTGTATTTTGATACCATGTATCTTCATATCGAATTCCATTAAAATCCGTCAAACATTACTATAGCCAATACAAAGTGAATAGGGTATTGAGTATTGACATTGTCCTTGAGTTGATTTCTTGAAATTCTTCTCTATCACGTCGTAGCAAGATATGTGTGTGTGCGTGTGTGTGAGTGGGTTTACATAGATTCAGTTGTGGGGTACAGAGAACAATAGAGCACAATGATGGCCTTTATTCCGTCATGCTCGTGGGTACAAAATACAATAGGAGAAGTGCTTGCGGGGTACAAAATACAATAGGAGAAAACAATAAAGTTCCCCACAAATCAACGTGTGTGGTGGTGGTGTGTGTGTGTGCGTTTGTTTAGCATTATGTCCGAGGACATTTTCGGACAGAGAACAAAAAAAAAAATCATGACAACAATGGTCCTCGGAAGGCGGACAATAGTCCTCGAACGTCGAACAATGAATTTATGCCTTATTCCGTCGACTGTCCGAGGACGAGTAACAATAGAGGAACAATAGTTGTCCTCGGAAGTAAAGCCATGTAAACGTGTGTGTGTGTGTGTGTGTGTGTGTGCGTGGGTGTGGTTCTTGTGGGGTACAGAGAACAAAAGAGCACATTGATGCCCTTTATTCCGTCATGCTTGTGGGGTACAAAACACAATAGGAGAAGTGCTTGTGGGGTACAAAACACAATAGGAGAAATGAATAGACCACAAGTCCATGTATGTGAATGTGGGTGCGCGCGTGTGTGTGTGAGCGTGGGTGTGTACATGTATAGCCATTCAAACCGATGACATCGAATAAAGAGAACAATGGGTCATCGGTAGTAATTCAATAAGTCATCGGTTGTCAAAAATTGGTGAGGTTTATTCCGTCAATGAATTTTGTGACGCAATTCAATAGTGGAGTCATTGGTTGAAATTCGAAAAATAAAAAACATAGATGTGTGCGTGTGTGTGTGTCTGTGTGTTTGGGGGGTTGCAATCGACTAACATTATGTAGGCCCCTGATACATTGACATTTGCTATTTATGAAAGACTGACTTACGAATAATTTCGAACTTGACCTCACATTGGCTGTAGTTTGGCACCTTGTCCCGGGCCTGATACGTGATCGTATGATGGCCTTCTGAAAACAAGTTACCAGGAGAGCTTCCAAGTCTCCTAACAGGGGGAAGGAGAGAGGGGTGGGGGGGGGGGGGGGAGAGAGAGAGAGAGAGAGAGAGAGAGGGGGGGGGGGGGGGGGGGGGGAGGGAGGAGGATATAATGAGCGAAGGTGTGAGTAGAAATAAAGTTGTCATATATATATAATGGAAGTAATAGGAGAAAACAACATCATTCATGCGACTTTTCTACTAGAGTGGTCATTGCTGGATCATCTGGATGGGCAAGAGTGAAATAATTTCACAAATGCTTTTCTGGGAACCTTTAAGGGGCAAACGCACCACGGGTCGTCCAGCAATGACTTACATAGATCAGTTAGAAAAAGACACTTGTCTACCAAAGCAGGAATTCCCATAGATCATGGAGAATAGAAAGGAATGGAAAAAGATTGTCAAATCAGTGCGAGTACGCTCGACCTTGTAGTATACTTCAAAGCAAAATAGATTACATACATGTCTTTGAAAATATTGCTGTTCAATAGTTCTAATAAAACAAAATGTACCTTTGCACCATTGAACTACATGAGTATAATAAACGACACACACACACACACTCTCTCTCTCTCTTTCTCTCCTTCCCTTTTTTCCTTTCTTCGATCCGTTCTGCTCACTCAAACTCTTTCTCCAAATAAAAATACAAGCATATTTAAATTCCGGGATGCGATAAAATGTCATCATACTCGATCGTGGCGGGTTTGTTGTTATCCGTAGCAGTAGGCTCTGACCACGGGACCGGGAAAGGAACGGTTGTCGTACGAAAGGTCCCAAGTGACACTGGGCACTCCACGTTAAACACTGGTGGAATGTTATCTGTGATGGAATGGAAAGAACATTCTGCGTGAATTTAAGTGAAGAGAATAACATGGGGGAAAGAGGGCACGTTTCCCATCGTATGGAAAAGAAAAGAAAAAAGGAAGGCAAAGGCGACATGGAAAGAAAATGGTACGGTAACAGGTACATCCTAACCTTAATTACTGCATGGCTTTGTTCTTTGGCATTCCACACATTAACACCTCCCCATAACACTCTTCAATGACTGGACCTTCATTACGCCACTGATAATGCAGGACTGTAGGCCTACATCTTCCCCCTCCTTATCATCAAAGGGGAGGCACGAGTTGGTTGTGCTTACCCCACCCCCGCCCCCATACGTCAGTGTACAGATCCACCTCGTAACTCAAAAGAACATAGGCCTATAGAGAAGCAAATATCCAAACCATAGTGGCATAGGCCTCAGGCTATAAACAGAACCTTAATCAGTGGCGGATGGGGGTGGGTGTCACTATCCATTTGCATATCTTAAGCAGGCAACAACAATACAAATTGCCATCTTTATTGTGCAGGTTTTTTCCGGAAAAGTGCCCCCCCCCCCCCCATATGGACAATATTCTTCATCTTACCCTGCATTCCACAAAGATCACTGAAAAATTGCTGCTAAATGGTGACGTCATATTCCGGGATATTTCCTGATTGTAATCATATAGGCCTACCGATTATGCATTACAATTATCATGTTTAATCGATAAGAAAATTACTATTCCTTACATTATCCAACCAGGAAAATAAAGGTTCTCGGTCTTTCCTGGTTGTAACCATATAGCCCTACTGACTTTTAGCAAACATTATTACTTTCAATCAATAAGTATATAAATGTTCCCTTTTTCCGACCAGGAGAATAAAAGTTTTTTTTTACCGATTGTAACCATATAGCCCTACTAACTGTTACCAAGGTTTTATCACTTTCGTCGATAAGTGAATCATTGTTCCTTGTATTTTAAGACCAAGATTTACTTCCTTTTTCTTTGTCCACACATCCGCCTTTTGCGGCCTAACAGGATAAGAGTGATCAAAGGTATTTTCAATATCTCACAACACTGCATTTAATTACTTTGAAATAAAATATTTATTGTAACCAGGGAAGTAGCTTGGCCTTTGCCCGATTGAATGGCAACCCCCCCCCCCCCCTCAAAATACGTCCAGAACTAGCATCGGGGGCGACGGTGGGGGAGGAGGAAGGGAGACACTTGGTGGAAGAAAGGGAAGAAAGTAACATGATAGGGACAGGAGCGTGAGAAAAAATGAAAAATACGAAGAGGGAAATATAGACAGAAAAAAGGGAAAAAGAGAGAGAGAAAAAAAATTCGAGTGGGAAATTGAGAAAGAGAAAGTAAAAGCATATTTACCGGCAGGTTCCGAGGGAGGGGGTGCTCTCCTCCTTCTTCTTCTACCCCAAAAGGCATCTAACGTAAGAAAACGAAGGAGACAAACATGTTATTGCAAACATTATACCCCTCATCGTTTATAGAAGCAGGATTCAAGTTACTCTAATTCCTTCACAATGATCGTGAAAACAATACACGCGAAAGTGGTGGTCTCCAACCCAAAGCTCAGTATTGGTGCCCATTTAACCCTTTCAGGACAGGAATTATTCAAGGGCTTAATTGATCACATTTTGTTCTTCAAATTGGCAACAATAATATTTTTCTTTTAGTGCTATATAGTTCTATATATAAAAAGGTGTAGTTTTTTTGAAAAAAATATACATGGCTATGAATTTTTGTCGAAAAAATTGCCAATTTTGATCAAAAGCAGTAGTTTTGGGTACCTCATTGTGTTGCCAAGGATTTTAAGGCTTATTCTCATTTTTAAAAATTCCTGGCATCAAACGCAATGTCGTCATGCAACAAAAATGGACACAGTGTGCGCAGCAATTTTTGCTCTTTCTACTCATTCATCTGGTATATTATTTAGAGCTCTGAATCAAGAGTTGTTGAGTCAAACCACAAAATGTGGTCAATTGTCTTGAAAGGGTTCACAGTAATTTACAGTATATATATATATATATATATATATATATATATATATATATATAGGCCTATACATGCATATATATATAAAACAAAATTACAACAGACAAAATCTTATGAAATATAAAACTTGTATAAGTGAAGAGGAAGTATAATGGTAAAATGAATGGCAAACTTAGAAAATTCAAGTAAATGACCTGCATAATACGGAAATCCGAATATAAGGACGGATGTATCGGAGAGAAGGGAAGAGTAAGAAAGAAAGAGAGAGAGAGATTTACTGGGGAAAAATAACGAGTTTCCATATTCATAGTTGTTAAACTTGTTAATCTTGCTTTTTGATGAAGGAATAGATCTGTTTCATGGAGATGTGTTAAGCATTGGGGGAGGTGCGTGTGCGTTTGTTTAGCATTATGTCCGAGGACATTTTCGGACAGAGAACAAAAAAAAAATCATGACAACAATGGTCCTCGGAAGCCGGACAATAGTCCTCGTACGTCGAACAATGAATTTATGCCTTATTCCGTCGACTGTCCGAGGACGAGTAACAATAGAGGAACAATAGTTGTCCTCGGAAGTAAAGCCATGTAAACCTGCGTGGGTGTGTGTGTGTGTGTGTGTGTGTGTGTATATATATATATATATATATATACAGTGTGTTTGTTCACTTTGTTTGGATATACATCATCACACTAATATGTTTAATTCTTATATAATCATGTATGGAATAATTTCAATTCAGTTACAGCATTAGAAACGCACATTTATTAGTTTTGATTTTACATTCCAGAGGAAGAATATTTTGCATGATAATTATATAAGTGATGATAAACTATTTTATTTTCTTTATATTGTTAAAACATTCAAAGAGAATATGTTGATTGTATAATTTGTGTTTCATGGAATCGTTAATAAAGATCATTGAAAAAAAAAGTGTTTCTTTAAAAAGGAAACCCAATTTTCTCCAGTAACATTTTGTCAAATAAACATCACTTGATTTATTGTAATACACCATAAAAAGAGGAATTTTATCCCCTTTCATGTGCTACCACATTTGTAATGATAGAGCCTGGGATCACTGAACTAAAACAATTTTAATCCAGCAATGTAAAAATTGATCTGCGCACTAGAGTGGCATCTCTTCATCATTCATTGAATCACACTCCGCTTTCTTGAGCACATCATTTTTGGATAGACAAAGCGTCATTTGGAAGGACATAATTGGGGATAATTTTGGGATAATTTTGGAGACATATCTCATTCAAGGTTGCACACATGACATGTCAAACATGTCAAATAGAAAACATAGATGCGTGGTTATGGGGACATTGGCATTGTTATACGTCATCCCAATGTGCCCATGATGTCCCCGTAACCGGGTTGTTTTCAACCTACGAAATAAATCGCATTGTCATATGCCCCCATAACTACAGTTTTGTATCTTTATATATATATATATATATATATATATTGATTTCATTTGATTTATTTATTTCTGCTTTTCTGATTTCTCAATTCATCAAATAATGGAATACATACATTATACAAATTATGCCATATACAATACAATGGAACATCATGACATTTATATATCTTAAACTACAAGGCTAACAGTAAGATAATAAGCTGAGGCTTAACAGCATGAAAATCCTTTGAGATAAAATATAATGATAAAATAATGAGAGAGAGAGAGAGAAAGAGAAGAAGACACAGAGAGAAATAGGTATGAAGAGAGGAGGATAAAGTGAGCCAATTGTACCTTTCCAAATATTTTAAATAACAACTGTATTAACAATAGAATGTTAATCATCCGGTTTGAGAGGGAGACATGATATTAAGTTTATTTACATAATAGCAAGTGGTAAACTCATTTTGTAAACGAATATCATATCTGCCTCCCAAAGAGGTGAAAATGTGAAAATATGGGTCCTATTTACATAATTATACAATGTATTATGGGTGTACTACAAAATCATTATTGTGGGGAATATTGCTTAATTAGGTGATTTTTTGCTGCTCGCTTGAAAGAGTACATTAAAGTCATGGTTTTTTTATTTCGGGGGAAGGGAATTCCATACATCAGGGCCAGAGTGTCTAATAGAATTATATGCAAGAGCAGTCCTGGGGTTAAATAAATGCACATTTTTGATTGTCTGGTGGGATATGCGTGAATTTGTGTGTTCCGTTGAAATAATGTTGCAAATACTGGGGGTAAAAGATGAAAAGAGCTTTTTGCAGGAAGTTAATATCATTGACCTTGACATTGCCCAGATAATGTTACAATGAGATATGTATGGCCAGATCAGTGTATTATACAGCGTAAATAGTACAGAAGTAGGTAAAAAATATTTTAGCTTAGTTAACAGACCAACATTACGAGAGATATTATGTGTTTTACATGATCATTCCATTTTAAATGTTCATTAATATACACACCAAGAAATTTAGTCATTATTTTTTTTTCAAAAAGATTACCATCAATATATAACTCATGATTTTGCAAGTCAACTTTTCTTTTACCTCTGAAATAAATAAAGTTGGTTTTATTTAAATTGAGTGACAAGATATTACTTTTACATTTACACCAATATTGCAGACATTTTGGTAGCGATATGACAAGTAATGATAAACTTTATGAATTCCGCTGATTCTCACTTTTTCTCATCTTGTGGCAGGGAAGGAAATTGTAAAGGAAATTTGAACCAACATTAAACTTTAAGATTCCGCTAAACGACCTAACAATATGTAAGATAGAGTTTGCGGAAGTGATACGGTTACTTACATAACGGGGATATTTAGAGGCGGACTTGGATTGAAATTTGATTGGGGAATTTCGATGCCACCGGGTTACTCAAATTTTAAGATATCAACCAGCCCTCAGACCACAAAGCGACCGGCCAGTGGGGGAAACTCCCCAAACTCCCCATGGTCAGTTCACCCCTAGGGATATTTAACTCCTTTGTCTTGAAGAGTAGACATTGGTTTGAAGAAATGTTTGGAAATATATCAAATATATTTGCAAAATATATTAGCAGATAGAAATAATTTGTACTCAGATAGAAATAATTTGTACTCAAATTTGGTTCCATCTTCGATTTCAATCAGTCCAAAAGCTCCTTGTCATGAATACCGATCTTATTCCAAAAAGATTACCTCGTAAAAACGCCAAAGACATAACCTTGTTGACCTTCCACTAATCTTGAGTGATTTCATTATCAGTCACATCATTATTTGGCTAATCACGTTGAGATATTTTCTCTCTATGCATTTGTGCTTTTTACAGCTTTTTACCCTTATTCTTATTCTTTTATTACGTATCTTATTTATGAGACTGTCTTGTCTATTATCATTATCTCTTGCTATGGAATAAGAACTATATGGAATATAGCTTTTGCAATCTTTTTGAGTTTAGATACAATTTGAAATTAATATTCAACTAGTTGTTAGTCCTTTTGGGGCTTTGGACCTAGTTTTTATCAGATCATTAAATAATTTAATCACAGACTCTATGGACTGGGGTGGTAGTGGTGAAGCTACAGGAGGCACAGGGGTATGTGATCCCTCAATCAAAATAAAAAGAGGAAAGAGATTAAAAGGGAAAGGGCGAAGGGGATTGTGAAAAGAAAACGCCATGCCCCTCCAAAGGTTGTATAAGACACGTGATCCGGCAACAATCGGTCCAAGTAAGTTCGTACTCTAAACGACTAAACCCTGGACCAAATACCATAACTTTCTTTAACCTTAACCCTAAACCTAACCTATTGCAACCCTAAACCCTCAACCTAAAAGAAAACAAGAGTACATGCACACTGTAAAAAATATTTGTATTGTTACAGGGGAAAAATACAGATTTGTTCTGTTTATTATAAATACAGCAGTTTTGATGTTATTTTTACATTTTTCCCGTAAAAGTACCTCATTTGTAATTGTGAAACTGAGTTACATCAGAAACTTGTGATTTTAAGGCAAAATAGGGTTTTTATAGAGTTTTTTGTATAATTTTAGAGTTTATTTTTTTACCTTAATGTATTGTAGGACTCGGGTTCCAACGCAATTACAAAGGAACCTGTTATCTGAATTACAGGTCTGAAATGTATGCTAAAATTACATACAGCAGTATTTTTACAGCAAATTTCTGGCGACTCGGCTGACATCAGATTTCTGTAATTTTACAGTACTTTTTTTTTACAGTGCAGGTCTGAGCAACCCTTCCAACGCCCTCCCTCTTAATATTGATCACCATGTTTATTTGAATTTCATCCTGCCAGTATGACCGGTGCCCCCTCAATGTATGGACACACGTACGCTACGCCACTGAGGAGCGGGTAATCTTGAAAAGCCATTAGGAAGTCCAGACGATCGTGATACCAGGGAACAACCTCAAAGCATTGCAACGTGTTTCGCAATCAAAACAATGGACCGCCGAATAACGATTTTAAGGGGGAAATCCCGATCAAAATAGAACTTTCTCGAATGGCTTTACGACTTTAAAATGAAGTATACATGTACGTACAATAAGGCTGCGCATGGTAAATTGAAAATGAACAAATAAACAAACAAAAAAAAACATTATTTTTATCACAAGAAATCATTACTAAACAAACAAAAAAAAAGTAATCGAATATGTCTTTCTTAGTTGGTTTTGAAATTTTATCTTGTCGATCTGGTCAACTGCAAACAAGAAATCAGTATTGCAATCGTACCAGAAATCTTTTCAGAGCAGTGGAATTATGGCGCCTTGGGCGCCATACCTAACTAACCAAACCTATCTACGCTACAAAACTAAGCAAACCCATCGGAGTGGTAGATTTATTTCGCATTTTGAAACCCCAAAAGGCAATGTCCAGGGACCGCGGAACCGGGAGCTGGGGGGGGGGGGGTGCAGACCCCCACTTTTTTCAGTAAACACGTGCAAACGTATGGCAGTGCAAACATGTGGTATACACGCAATGAGAAAACAATGAGACTTACACTTTATATTTCAAACTTTGAACCCTTTAAGAATGCTATTTATAAACTGTATCCTATACTGGGGTGCGAATTCCCGAAATCCTGGACCTACCTATATGAGAAGAAGATAAACGACCGAGCTTTAGAAACTTTTCGCATTTTAAACCGTCAAAAAAACTCTTATTTCCATGCATTTACCCTGCGGATTTGGGGCGCATTATCCATTGGTGATCCAGTAAAATCCTTTTTTGTAGTGAAAATGTACAGAAATAACATATTCGGTGCCTGAATATGAGATGGTGGCTGCTTAAGAGCCCCCACCTCGTATGCCTATGCTTTTGATTTAACCTTTTTTTTTGTCTGTTGTAGTGTCATTATCAACAGTGAAATGACTCATGGATATTTGCGAGCGAGCGAGCGAGCGAAGAAGATATTTTATATTTAATTTCCATGCATAGGCCTAATATAAAAAGAGTGTTCAAATTCGCTCTGTTGGGCTTTATATGTGCTCGAATATTAGTTCTATTCAGTCACCTTCTTGATGGTTTGCTTGAAACGTCTATTGCATGATATTGTGTTGCGAGGTCGCCTGCGCCCGAGCGAGAAAATTTTTGAAAAAAAATCTCCTTAATTTATGAGATTTTAAGAGCAATTTGGTTACATTTTCCTTTGAAATAAATGCTACATTATGATTGAAAGAGTCATTTTTTATTTTCATGATGTTTTCATTTTATTTTTCAGCGGATGAACGGGGGGCACGGCATGGCCCCTTGTGCCCCCCTGGCGACGCCTATGCTGATAAACATTTACATGAAGATTTCCTGACATAAATGAAACTAATGGAAAATCGTACATGTACATCTATATAGTTGCCTTAATATTCTGCTCAGAACTGCAATGTCCCATGTTGCCCCAGCAAATTATCATTCACATATATATTTGATTAACACACACACAATGATCTTTATTTCAAAACTTCAAAACTTCACAATGTGAACACTCAACTTTACAGAGCAGTGAATAAAAGTTTTGTCCGTCACGCGCCAATAAATGCATGCACAGACAGCATTCGTCATGACATCCATGGATTTAATTTTTCTTGTCGAAATATAAAACATCTGAACATTTTATCGCGAGAAATGCACTCGTTTCTTGAAGAATTGCAGCATTATAACATGTTTGGATATATGATACCGTCCTCATTGGCTTAAAATGAAAAATCACAAGGTCCCATCCTTCCACTTGTTCCATCTGCACCGCCTTTCTCTACTTTATTTTATTTGATTAAAAGTTCTAAATGACAGAACTCTCGAGACCCGACTAAAATAACTGCAAAGTTGTTTTCCTTGCTAAGTAATCAATAGGAGTATTTTCAAGATATTTGTAACTGGCTAATAATTTTTAATAAGGCTATAAGCTAAACACTGGTGGGTTACGGTGTTGTGGAGACAACAAACATCTTTTTAAACACAAAAGATCACATGGTTATCAGAATATATGAATTGTTTATCATGCAGTAGACATGGTAGATGGGTTGTTTGGACAAGGAGGTGGAAGAGTTCCACCTCCCTGGTTAGGACTAGCAACACCTCCTGGAAACTATAATGACGTATTACGAAACCATGTGTCATTATACTTATCTTCCTTTGCTAATTACCCAGCTATTATAGTACATATTTTTATCAACATCGTTTGATTTCGTTTGATTTAGTGAGATTATGTTTTCCATCATTATCAAAACTCGAGAACACCTTTAAAATAAATTAATAATAATTCCACAAGGTTCAATATTACTGGAAATATCCTATTAGCGTACACTGTAAACAATTTCGACCTTAAATTAATCTTATCAAGTCAAGAAATTATCCTAACCCACTGACGTATCATTGGTAGAAAAATAGCGCATTGACGATAATAAACAAGGTATACAGGCTTATCTCGAAAGGGTGCGTTAACGGGCCACTCCGTTCTCAACGCACCCTTTCGAGAAAAGGTCCCCCCCCCGCTTGTCTTTCGAGACAAGCGGTGGGGGGGGGGGGGTTCTCGAAAGGGTGCGTTAACTAGTCTTCCACATCAGTCGTTTATAATAAAATTAAAATAACGAAATATCATCTATTTTCCAACTGAACGTGGAATTTAGCTTGCATGTGTAAAGAGGCAATATCATGATACAGGCCCCGCAACTTACCCGTCTTGTAATCGATCTTCTTAGACGTCTAACTTCAGCCAACTCACTAGTTATACTTGCGTTACAATTAAGCCCCGCGCAACCACGTTGAACAACTTACAAAACGGAAATGGGGGGGGGGGGGGTTGAAATGTACATGTATTTATATATTCTTGATTTATTTATTCGTGGGCGTACCGGACGGGGCCGTCAACCACCCCCCCCCCCCCCCCCCCCCCAAAAAAAAAAATCCCAATTTTTAAAAAATTTTTTTCACATTGTCATCACAGTGAATTTCCTTGAGTGTATTCTACCTTTTATTTTTATTCTGTTATTTTGCTCAACCCCTCTTTTGTTCCTGAGGACACCCCCGCTTTTTTTTTTGGCTTTGCTTTACAGTTGGACCCCCTTTTAATTTAATTTTTATTTGCCACTTCTGCGCAGTACCTCCCCCCCCCCCCCAAAAAAAAAAAAAAAAAAATATCACGCCATTTTATTCATCTGTTCATTTAAATAATGGTGTACCGGGGCAACTATCCCCTACACAATCTCCCCCCAAAAGAACAACCATTCCCCCCATTTTTTTTCTCCTTTTGTTTCTTTTTCTTTTTGATCATTGTTCTGATTAACCGGTACATGTTAATTGAAATGAATAAAGCATAAAAACCCAGATCAACTAAAAGGGGGAGGGCACGTCCTATTCTGCCTCCCCCTGGACCTGTCCATGTCTTTATCCCCTTCCTTGCAATTACATGTACCCCCAGAAAAAAAGCAAGTGAATATCCCCTTATATATCCCCTTATTCCCTCCCTCGCCATTACCCCCCCCCCCCCAAAAAAATGTTTTATATCTCTTCATCTCCGATTTATACTTAATAACATGATATTGGAGGAAAGTATCCCCTTATATCGTTTTAGCCCCTCCTTTGCAATTCCCCCTCCGCCTGTCCTCCAAATAAAAATAAATTAAGGAGGTAATTTCCGGGGGTAATTTGTTTTGTGTAGTTAAGGGTTTCAAAAGGGGCCGCAGCCTATTCTTTCTCCCCCGGATCCGCCCAAGCCTTTATCCCCTCCCTTGCAATCACCCCCAAATAGGTTTAAATATTGGGGAAGTATCCCCTTATATATATCATTGTAACCCCTCCCTTGCAATCCCCCCACCACCGCCAAAAAAAGAGGCAATTATTTTATTGTGTAGTTAAGGCATGCCACTTGGATTTTAAAGGGGGGGGCACAGCCGCTTTAGCCCCTGGATCCGGATGCCCATACCTTTATCCCCCTCCCTTGCAATTACCCCCCCCCCCCCCCCCTCGCCATTACTCCCTCAAAAATATACATTGGGGGAGTCCCCCATTAAAAAAATATATATTGGGGAAAGTATCCCTTATATCCCTTTAACCCCTCTCTTGCAATTCCCCCTCCGCCCCCACCCCCAATTTGTTTTATTATCTACTTAAGTTTGTGTACTTAAGGGGGCCCCGGCCGATTCGAATCCGTCCCTGCCTGTAGTATATTGAAAGTGCATTATCATATACACATTATTTGTATCATATCAAAACTTTTGCGTAATATAATGTCTCCAGACAAGCTGGTGGACAAAACTTACCAGGAATTGGTGGAAAAGATGAACGAACATCATTGTCCAATGCCTAGTGAAATTGTGCAAAGATGCAAGTTCAACAGTCGATTCAGGATGGAAAATGAATCTATCGCGGATTTCATGGCATCGCTAAGATCGTTGGCGGAGTTTTGTAACTATGGGTCAACGCTTGACAACATGCTCCGTGATCGTCTGGTGTGTGGCGTCCGAGACGACCACATTCAAAGAAGACTTTTGGCGGAGAAAGTGCTTACTCTCCAAAAGGCAATGGAGATTGCCATCAGCATTGAGATGGCAGAAAAAAATGTTCGGGATCTTCAGTCGACGCAGGCTCCGAGGGAGAGGGTACACAAGATCGCTCCTAGCCATCCACAAGAAAGCGGCAAGCAGAGGAAGGCAAAGCCTTGTTTTAGGTGTGGGAAGAGTAACCACACACCTGAAAATTGCAAGTTCAAGGAATCTAACTGCCATCACTGTAAAAAGAGAGGGCACATTGCTACAGTATGCCTCAGCAAAAAGAAAGGAAACCCTCCGGCAGCAGCTGTGAAAGATTTGGATGCCGATTACGAAGATGAAACAGGCGAAACAGAAGAAACAGAAGAAACATATGAGCTACATCAACTAACCGGGAAGACAAGTATGCCACCAATCATGACTTCATTACTCCTGGATGGTCATGAAATCGAAATGGAGATCGACACTGGAGCATCCATTTCGCTGATATCTGAGGCGACATTCAAGAAAGTGTGGCCAGGGAGGCAGCTGACGGTGAGAGAAATCAAACTTCGCACTTACACCCAGCAAGAAATTGACGTAGTAGGAGCTTTTGAGGTGAAAGTTACAACAAATGGGAATAACATGAATAAAGACCACACTCTACCACTGCTGGTGGTGAAGCCGGATGGCCCTAGCCTCATGGGTAGAGATTAGTTGTATGATGTGAAGTTAGATTGGAATCAGATCATGCAAGTTAACTTTGTGAATCACAGTGATTTGGCTAGCGTGATCAACGATCAGCAGGCACCCGCAAAAGAGACTCTCCACCAGTGGAGTTGGACTAATCAGCCATGGTCAAGGCTGCATATCGACTATGCAGGTCCCTTCATGGGGAAAATGTTCCTGATCGTCGTGGACGCTCACTCCAAGTGGATGGAGGTAATGCCTGTTTCATCCTCCACCTCGACTTCGACTATCGAGAAGTTGAGACAAATATGCACGACTCATGGCCTTCCGGACAAGGTCGTATCAGACAACGGAACTTGTTTCACGAGTAGTGAATTTGCGAAGTTCATGAAACTCAATGGCATCCGCCATTCGACAACCGCGCCGTATCATCCGTCATCAAATGGACTGGCTGAACGTGCAGTGCGCACATTCAAAGAAGCTATGAAGCGTACCGACAGTGGATCTATCGAAACGAAAGTTGCACGGTTTCTGTTTCGATACCGAAACACTCTACAACTGGTCGATCTCCCGCGGATTACTTCTTGGACGGAGGGTGAAAACACATCTCGACAATTTGCGACCCGATATCGCTTCCCGCGTCGACAATCGCCAGGAACAGCAGAAATTAAATCACGACATGCACGCCAAGCACCGTTCATTTCACGTAGGGGAGGGAGTGTTTGTAAAAAACTTTGCGAACGACAACAATCCCAAATGGTTACGTGGAACAATAGTAGGAAAATCGGGACCGATATCGTTCGAAATCGAACTCGACGACGGCCGTATCTGCAAACGACACACTGATCACATTCGAAAGAGCGAAAGTGCGACCGAGATTTCCATTAGCCGTGCCAACGACATCGATAATGACATCGAAGATAGTAGCCCAGCTGCTACTTATGATGAAGGTCCCCCGGATCTTCCCCTGCCTATACGTGCTACGGAAAGACCTTGCGACCCCGAGCAACCGACTTCAGCTCCAGAGCGGAAAAGTTACCCGACTCGAGATCGACACCCCTAAACGCTATGGTCTTACTTATGAACATTAAAAATTGTTCGCGAAGGAAATTTAATAAACTCAACCTTCATGTATTTGAAGATGCATGATTTACACACCATGTATTTGGACTCTAAAAAAGTAGGAGAATTTTAGACTTGCTTTTGGATACGAAACAACAAAGGACTGTTATGAGAAAACAAATAATGTGAACCCTACCCACATTTAAACTCAGTGAACTCAAGTTTATTACAAGTTTGGAAATTAAATTGTCTCATCTCTGTGTTTTACTTCAGACATTTTCTGTAGCAGCATGCATGTACAGTTGTTCATTTTTGTTTATATGTACAGTTGTTCATTTTTGTTAATCATTCATTACAAGTAGTTGAATCTTATTTTAAAAATCTTTTGTTAGATTTATTGTCTCTAATTAGGATAAGCATTCTTTAGAAAGGGAGGAATGTAGTATATTGAAAGTGCATTATCATATACACATTATTTGTATCATATCACCTACTGCTCTACACTGTCTTACTTTCTATTTCTTGGTACATGTATCTTCCTCTCTGTCATACTTCATTCTCAGTTGTTTACTATTCTGTATCTAATACCCCTTTCCCACTGCCGTCCAAATTTGGTCCGCACCAGGTCCGGACCAAATTATGTCCGTCGCAAGTGCTTTCACACCGCCGTGAAGATTTAGGCCGGACCTGGGCCGGACCAAACATATCCGTCGCAGTTGCCACGGAAACCACTTACCCCCTCATGAAGCGAGCGACATTTGGAACTGGCTAGCTAGCAAGCTTCGCGCAGGGCATGCATTTGGTCCGGACCAAATTCTTTGTGCTTTTCACACCAAATTTGGTCCGGACCTGGTCCGGACCTGAAACACCTCTTGGTCCGGACCAAATTTTGGTCCGCACTAACTTTTTGGTCCGGACCAAATGCTTTCACATCAAGATTTGGTCCGGACCAGGTCCGGACCTGGTCCGGACCAAAGCTTGATGTGAAAGGGTATAAGTCACTAAATGATGTATATTGCTCATATTTGTAATGACAGCTTTTTCTGGTCTTGTATATGACACCCCATTATGAGTATCCATTAGACTTGACCCAAAGGTCATATGTCACTATTATGACAGTGATAATGACCAGCCGATTGTCAGGCCAAGGAGGAACTCCTTGGCCAGCTTGTGTATATAAAGTTACAGCTCTAAATAAATGGACACTTGTATTTCAGACCTCAACTAGACAAGTCGGACATCTCCTCTGTTCTAGTCTTCGTATATTCTTATGTACTAAGTTGATACTTTACACTGCGTTTATCCCCTCCCTTGCAACTATGCCCTTATATGTAATCGTGAAGCCCCACTACCATGTTGTCTGTCTTCATTTTGCATAGGATGGGGCCTTGTTCACGAGTTTATAATGTTAAATCGTGATACAGGCCCCATTTCCGTCTGTTGTTCAACGTGGTTGCGCGGAGCTTGTAACACGAGTATAACTAGTGAGTTGGCTGAAGTTAGACGTCTAAGGAGGTCGATTACAAGACGGGTAAGTTGCGGGGTCTGTATCACGATATTGCCTCTTTTTAAACACATGCAAGCTAAATTCCACGTTCAGTTAGAAAATAGATGATATTTCGTTATTTTAATTTTATTATAAACGACTGATGTGGAAGACTAGTTAACGCACCCTTTCGAGAAAAGCCCCCCCTCCCCGCTTGTCTCGAAAGGGTGCGTTGAACGCTCCCCACCGCGCCGCTCCGCACCGCACCCTTTCGAGATAAGCCGGGTATACATACCTTTCAGTCAACTTTACTTAAAGGATTGGAATATGATTTACTTACACAGATGCCTGTATTTGTAATGAGCCATTTAATCTAAACATACATATATGTTTTAAGTAAAAGCGTATTCTGCTTCTATGACTTCAGTAAAATCCAACTTGCTCTAATTCCAAGGTGTTGTTTAATTACCATAAATCTCAAAGTTATTTTACGAAATAGGGAAAATTCCTGAGTCTTGACCATTATTTTTACATTGTAGCTTTAAGAACTGTGGAACCGTGTCGCACAATAATTTGATTTAAATTTCTGGGCGTTACCTTCAGTTAAACTTTTATAGGACTGGTCTATGCGTTGCTCTTCAGGGTTAAATAGATCAGTGGCATATCCAGAAATTAATAAACGGGCACGGGGCCACGCAACTGCAGTCGAGTGACAATTATAGGCAACGACGTAACAACTACCAAACACTACAAAAGATCACTACTATACGGTAGTACAAATACTACGCCTACAATCACTGCTATTACTGCTTCTACTACTAGTGCTGATGCTTATACTACTATGACTACTACTCCTCCTACTACTACTACTACTACTACTACTACTACTACTACTACTGCTATACTTCTACTACTAGTACTACTACTAGTAGTAGTATTATTACTATAGTAGTGGTAGTATACTACTACTGCTACTACTGCTGCTGCAGATTCTACTACCACTACTACTACTACTACTACTACTATTACGACTACTACTACTACTACTACTACTACGACTACTACTACTACTACTACTACTACTACTACTACTACTACTACTAGCACTACTACGACTACTACTACATGTACTATTACTACTACTATTACCACTACTATTATTACTACTACTACTATACTAATACTACTACTACTACTACTACTTTTGCTTGTCAGAGAATTATTGAGGGAAACTGGACCCCCATAACCCCCCCCCCCCCCACACACACACACACACACACTGAGCGAATTTTGGAGGTCTGGCGAAAATATTTTTTTTTGTCGCATCCCCCGCCGCCACTGAGCAACTTTTCGAGAAGCTGGCAAGACCCCCCAAATGCCACCCCCCCCCTTATACTAAATCAGAGATCCGCTCCTGACTACTACTACTACTACTATTACCACTAATATTAATAATATACTCCTACCACCACTATACCACCACCACCACCACCACTGCAAATACTACGATACTACTACTACTACTACTACTACTACTACTACTACTACTACTACTACTATTATCATTACTATATTACTGCTGCCGCTACTATTACCATCACTACCACCAGATTATGCATGCACTCTTGACATTACCTGTTTCTTGAGGAAGAAGAGATGTAACCACCAAAATACACAAGCCCCAAAGTATGGGACGCTTCATGTTGATGTTCTAAGGTAATGACGACACTCTGATAAGATGCCAAAGTCAGAAGCTGGACAGGTAGAATAGAAGGGATATGCAACTTTTCTCAACGAGTACGTATATCAACTATCTCATTCCACGGTCTAGCATGTCAAGCGGAAAAGTTTTGGACGAATATTCTGCACCACGTAAACTTGTACCATTCGCTTGTGTTTACATGAAAGTCATTAGACGATCGAAACCAAAGGAGAATGTTTAAACACGATCGGCAAAATCACCCTCCAGCGAGGTTCAGTAACCAGCTGGGTTGGCTCTTAGGTGGGCGGTACTCTGGCCGTTGATTGGTTAAAAGGCACTCCGCAGCACTTTATTCAGTTTATCATGACTTTGTGCGCCGTCTCATCAAGGAGTTCTGTGATAACTCCTTGGTCTCATTATAAAAGTTACCTCCTTCCAGAGTTTGTTTTAATAGAAATGGTGTTTATACTCGTCTAGGACAAAAACATAAATTCTGATGATTGTTCTGTGTTTATTTGATGTTGGATGTCCACTCGCCTCAATCCAAATATGAGAATATAACCAACGGACGGAATTCGAGGAGAGAACAAACCTCAGGCATCCAGTGGGGGTAACGTCAGGTCCGGAACTTTGAACTTATTGTTCAGAGATTTCTCTTCGCTTGTGAATTGTGTATGCTCAATAAAATCGACCGATTGCGATCAAGTTTTATCGCTGTCCATCGCTTCTTGTGCTTAGTTTTTCCAACAGTCATGCGCGTCTATTGTTCTCTTGTAAGGCACATGCAATTTCTTGTTCGATCGGAAACTGTGTGGGCGTGGAGGTTGGAATTTATATACACTGGATTCATCAAATCAGTATAGTCCGGTTGCATATCTCGGTAACTCTTTTGCAGAAAATAAGAATTTATTTGATCATCATCAGAAGTTGACTTCACTCGTACCTTCACTAAAAACATCAAAAATCCATCTCAACGTTACAAAATGTCAACAGGTAAGATTAACGCTTCCAATATTCATTTTTAAAATTTGTGAAAAATATAATCGTTATTTTCCATAGCAGATGAGTGATTCTGCAGGTGCAAGTATTCATTGTATGAAAACTTGGGTGAGTCCAGCCAAGGGGGGGGGGGGGGGGGTGGTAGGCACCGGTCACTGAGTCGGAAAATTAAATGCTTATTTAATAGGCCACTGATTAGGGGAGGGTGCGGGAAGGGGTCCCATCCTCGTCTTTTCTCGTCATTGTCGTTCCTCTCTTTCCCTTTCTCCCCTTTTGTCGTTTTCCTTTCTTCTTTTCGCCATGCGATGGGGGAAGGGGCCTTTGCCCACCCTTCTCCTTGTAGATACGCCTTAGGGTTGAGAGTTACTACGAAAGTTCATTTTAAGATATACATGTAAGTTGTGATCGACACGGACATGTGGATTGGCGCTTTTCGTGCCTGCAATACACATTTGAAACAATCTTGAGACCCTGAAGGTACGAAATTTTCAAGGATTGAAAGAAATAGGAGCTACATAAGTGATGCAAATTATTATAATTATTAGAAAAAATTGCAGTGATCATCATTACCATTAATTATCATCATCGTCGTCGTCATCATTATCACCATCACCATCCGACCATCAGTATCATTATTCATTAATTATCATCATCATCATCATCATCGATCATCATTCCCATTATCATTATCTTCAAGATCATTATGATGTCACAATAAAAACAAAAACGTGAAACTAGCAAAAGCCCAGCAACATTTTTTTCCCTATAGGTTACTTTTAATTGGATCTTTATACACAGCATGTAAATATGTAAAAAAAAAGCCAAAAGTAATTGCTACTTCTATTAATTCGTCCTGATAATAGTTTAAATCTTCATTCTGTTTTCAGGGGTGAGGTGATATAGTATTTGACAAATAAAATATAGTTTGCTATTCCATAGCTCTTAGAAATCTTAGAATATAATCCTTTGTACTGTTCATCAATTCCGATACATAACTTTCAATATTCGGTACATCTGATTATAAATCTGTTTGTTTGTTGTGGTTTTTTTCAGGTGCGGGAAGACCCCGACTCGGCAGCTGTCTGTTGTGTCTATTCTTCATCCTTATTATATCAGGAAGCTGTGGTAAGCTATCGTATCCGAGATCGATATGAGGTTTCTCCCGGATGAAATCAGTACCCGTAATCAGGGGCTTACTTTGGGATATTAAGGTGTCCTCCCTTAGGGCATACCGATAGTTTGCCCTTAGGGCCAATCATTAGAACCAAATTTAGTAAATTTAGTCCCAGTGTAATCACATTCCCATTTGTCTGCCCCATATATGTTTATGAAATAGAACAGAGCTAAAAACGTGTGGAGTTTGTAGTATAAAAGGCATTCTTAAAGATCACATTACAATAAAATTCCATCAAAATAAATATTGGCTTAATACTTATTATTGCATAGATGACATAAATTAAACAAGGTTATCCAAATTCAACGCTTGGAAACATTTGAAGTAATGATTATTATCAATTATAAAACGGTAAAATACAGCCCACGATATAGCAGCTGAAGAGCTCCTCGAACGCTGCTGAGATGTGTGACGACACACCAGGGACCAGTCCTGTCTAAGCAGACGATGTCCCATAACATCTTACACATTTTTCATTGCCTGTTTTGTCATCTCCTCTTCATTTATTTCTCTTACTTGACTAGGAATTAATTAATAAGGTTGAAGATTTGTCAATCTGTCGGTCAATTGAATCTGGTGTCGCCGAAACCACTAACCCGTCTCCGTGGTCTTGTGGTTAAGGCATTGGCGTTCTAAGCCAACGACCCGGGTTCGATTCCCGCCGGAGACATTTTTTTCAGCCTTTCCAAAAAATTATTTCAAAAAGGGAGGACAGCTCTGGGGAACTTTGATTTAAGTTACGCAACATTATTCTCTCATTTCTGTCACATTATATATATATATAAATATGTGATTTATATGTTAAAACCTTTTGACTAGGTATTTATTGTAGGCCAACAAGGCTCTTGTGGAAAGTAGTTTGGTAACTGACAAACTACAAATAAATAATAAATAAATAAGTAGATAAATAAATGAATGAATGAATAAATAAATGAATAATTTTGCACCGCCTTCAATGAGTTCACATGTATTCTCAAAATAATACAGCGCTTGTAGCGACTTATTATGCATTAATGAATATATACCTATTCTTGTTTATGCAGATGCATGGGGAAGCCGACGACGCCGTCGCCGCCGCCGGCCTCCCCAACCTGGTAAGATAGTTTTATGGTAACATTATTTTACTGATTGTGCTCTGAAATGATCTTATTTAACTTCCTAGATTCTTTGTAAACACATGGCACACCATGGTGCCTACCAGTAATGAAGATCCCGATAAAGAGAATTATCACATTACTCTTGATTACCCACGCCGATAAAATCGGCAGGGTTATGTAAAGGGCTCCGTATGTTTTCACCCACGCCGATAAAATCGGCAGGGTTATGTAAAGGGCTCCGTATGTTTGTTTGTTTGTTTGTTTGTTTGTTTGTGTGTTTGTTTGTTTCTTTGTTTGTGTACAAGATAACTAGAGAACGGGTGAACGGATTTGCACCAAATTTTCAGGGAATGTTCGGATAGTGACAGGAAAGAATCGATTAGATTTTGGTGATGATCGGTTGACCCCTGCAAATTCTGTGTGACCTTGAAGTTTTGACCCAAACTTCAGTTCGGATAGTGACAGGAAAGAATCGATTAGGAAAAGAATCGATTAGATTTTTTGTGATGATCGGTTATATGAACTTCATTTCGGATAGTTTTTTTTTGTTTTTAAGAATATTTTATTACTTCCTTTTTAAAAATATTTTTCACAATAATCAAGTTAAAATACACAAACAAATATATTCACATGCAGTAACAGACAGAACTGTACCCACATTCACATATTGCCCCAATGCAATCGGCAATCGGTACACCACCTCCACCACGCTGGCAGTCTCGTGGAGCACTCCGACTGCCACCGACAATAGTGGCTCGGCTACTGTATCGTAAGTATAGTCCCGCAGCTTATACCTTCTGGGAGTGCATAGGGGTACTGGCACAATTTCGACGCGGGGGCTGGGGGGGGGGGGGGGTGGTTGACCGACCTGTCTTCACCGAATATAAATTTTCCAGTTGCAAAATTTTGCGATGGAGCGAAGCTATGTAGCACAAATTTTGATACTTAAGTGACTTCCAATGTTTGTCCATTTATAATGTTAAAATCAAATTGATTTAATGAAATATGCAAGATAAAGTATAAAAACAAAATCAAAGAGATCACCTCGCTGGCCGAAAAAGAATATTTTAAACCTGTCCCTGCTGAAATGCATTTGTCTTCCGTAAGTTATCATGTGGGTAGACGGTAGACCTATAACCTGTTGCCACTGGATACTCTTTTTGATGTTTATATCAATTCTTAGCATCACTAACAAGATAATGATAAACACTAATTGATTTGTTTTGTTTTTTTAATGACGGACCTTCCTTGTAGCATAACGTCTGGCTCGGGTCCTGGTTCAACTTTCGTTGCTGGTTATCATTCAACAAAATACACAGCCAGTGATTCGGCAGGGAACCAGGCAACTTGTACCGTATCCTTTACGGTTATAGGTGAGAATCATGGCTAAACTCTTAAAAATATTGGGTAAAAGTTTGGCACGATGGTAATTATGTGTCTGACCAACTTTGGGCAGTTAAATAAAAATAAACTTGGGTAATATATTGTCAAAATAAAGAATATCAGTTGGGCAGAATATTACCTAAGTTGGGTAAACAGAGATTGCTCAATTTGGCCGGACACATAATTACCCTCGTGGCAATTTTTTACCCAATATTTTCAAGAGTTTCGAGGTGGAAGTGTGTGGGTTGTTACAATCGCCTCCTGTCGGCAAAGCGCCAAATTGATTATGTTTAATTTTGATTTGTTTCGTTTCATTTTGTTTTGTTATCTTGGTTGTTGTTAACCCCGTCGCCAAATGTGAAAATGTGATGGTTCTGTTTGTTCGATACCTTTTTCCTAAACTTGGAACGGGGTCTACACTGGCAATGGTCCAAGACTCCAAGCAGGGGCTAAATTTCTTATAAGTATATATAGTTATCCGTTAGGAAAAACAGTCAAGTAATGATCTTTTTTAAGGTAAAGTTTTCAGGATTACGCCATGTATTCCTTCAAAATGAATAAAATTCTTATTATTTTGAAAGAATACTTGATGTGATCATGAAAACTGCACCTACAAGTATCGGCAACATAAAAAACGCCGAAGCTTTACTCACAAAATTATTGGTTTTGTCAATGTCACGTTTTATCAAAGGTTAACGGGGAAGTTTACAGGATGATATCGGGGTAATTCCAGAAAGTAAGCAAGGTGAAATACAATAGATAAGAGGCAACATTTCTCTAGGTAGAGGATGCTTTTTAAAGGTTGATTGGCTCATATAGAAATGATTCGGTGATAAAGTTCTTGTCTTTATACTAGGCAATATTGTAAGAAAAATATCCTTCTTCTAACTTGTTGAGTAGCAGAGTGAAGAGAGGGAGAGGTGCTCAGAGAGAGGAGAGAGAGAGAGAGAGAGAGACAGCGAGAGACAGAGACAGAAGAGGAGAGAGGGGGCGGGGGTAGATGGGGTGAAAATAAAGAGAGAAGGCATTTTCTTTTTATCCCTCTCGCTTTATCGTATATCGTATATCATTTTCTTAAAGTATTCTCCGTTCTATTACTTTCTGTCCCTTCCTTTCTCCCTTCATCCATCACACTCCCTTTCTCTTTCTGTGTCCCCTCTCCCTCTCTCTTTCGTTTTCTCTTATATGCCATTTCTCCTATCTGTAATTGCTCTGTCACATATAATTATACACATATATATTTCCAAATGTGTAAAATCAATTGAAATCCAGCCCCAAACTTTCAAATTCCGGAAATCTTTCTCCCGGAAATTATAGCTTAGACGTCTCTTACTCTGGCGGCCGAGGCGGAACTATAAACATGAAAACCGGAATAAAACATACAGATTGCTGCCGCCGATAAAACACATGTGAAAGCCACTAAAAACAAAGTAAAATAGAAAATACATAGAAGGATATAGGATGTAAAATTAAAATTGTTTGTTTTTATAAAGCATTTTTGACACAGTTGTTAAACATATTTTGATTCCTCTTTGCGTGACATGATTATAAAAGGTGACAATATTTTTATAAAGAAAAACATGTTTGTCCTTATAATATAGAAAAGAAATTTCGAGAAGCAATACTTTGAATGCGTTGGCAAGCAATCAGAGAGAGCCCTACCAATCGCAACTCTGTACATATGATATTCGTGTTTGCAAATTTACAATTGATGGGAGGACTTCCGTTCGATTTGGATCAAACTCTTTGAGACGGGGCCTGGAGATACATGGATCCTGTGTTGCCATATTTCAGGTTTTGATCACATAAACTCTGATTGTGATGCGTGGTCCGGTCGCATTATTGTTGAGACCGCACAGATTTTTCCAAAGAATATCATCCATATTTCTCGCCTTTTAAAACAGCAATCATGCCTACTGATTTACAAATGATTCCCTAAGTGTATCAAAATTTATTTGCTTTAATTTTCGTTTTCTTGCCCCCGGCCCCGCCCCCTCAAAAAAAGCTAGTGGTTTCACAATAAAAGTACATGTTGTTTCATTCCACAACGTGAGGAATTGCCCTTATTCATGGTGTAGAAATTGCGCATTCTGTAACAGAAATCTGTAACTTTTGTAAAAAATAGTATTAGTAACTATTCTAAAAATGTTGGTTTTAGAGTGTAGGCATCTGCACATGATTATCGATATGAGATGTTTATTTTAAATTTTCTTTTTCAAATTTGCCTCTCTAGTTTCATAGTGTTTTTGTTTAGAATGGGCTTTGATAATCTGTCAGAATGTCAAAAATGAAGATGAGATTAATGATGGTTTCGATTTATACCCAAACTTACGTTTTAAATAAACTACCTTATAAAAAATCATTGTGATTTAGTGTGGCATGCCAGGCATGGATCATTTTGCATTTTGCATTTTGTTCTACCATTCCGAGAGATTCTGTTTCAGAGTCTAAAATCCTCTTCCCTTAAAGTCCCTATGGAATGCAAGTACATGTTGATCTTTGATGATGTGTATTGTTCTGCATTATGTAGATCACAAAAATTACAAACATTTGATATAAATATGTGTCATATATTTTTAAATATTTTTTGTAATTATTTATTTTAACTGCTAAGCCTCGCCCCTGAAAAATCCTTTGGAGTCTGATTCTTCACGTGACATCATCAGTCAATCACCAGTCACCTAAAACAACAAGCCAAACAATAGACACTGGTATGTAATCCCTCAGTTTAGCACTTGCTCACAATATAGCACCTCATGTTTTCATACAATACCAACTCATAAACTCTCAATCACAATAGCAGATGCCACGTCAGAAATGCTCCTGCATCACAGGAAAAGAAAGGTACTGAAAATCTGTTGTATGAAAACACACGATCCTATTTTGAGCAAGTACAAAACAGAGAGATACTGTACATACCAGTGTCTATTGTTTGGCTTGTTTTAGGTGACTGATGATTGACTGATGATGTCATGTGAAGAATCAGACTCCAAAGGATTTTTTACGGGCGGGGCTTAACAGGTAAATTAAAATAATTACCAAAAAAAATATTTAAAAATATATGACAAATATTCAAATCAAATGGTTGTAAATTTTGTAATGTTCAAAACAATACACATCATCAAAGATCAACGTGTACTTGCATTCCATAGGTCCTTTAATTTCGTTGACGAACTTGCTTGACCATAACACGCATGCGCAGGAAAATGGGAAATTCCCTTCTTATTCTCAATCAAATGCAAAAGCGATTTTTCTTACTGTATCAAATTGATAAAATTACAATCAAACTAGTTTTCGTCAAAAATATTTCAAAACTTTTTATTCTACACCCTTAAATAATTCATGATCGAAATCTTAATGATTCAAGCCCACATTTAAACTTTTTGTGTGGTTTAGGAAAACCCCCACATATAAGATTAAGACTGGAGTCTGGACTATTTAATTTTAAAACTGTGTATGATGAAAGTACAGATGCCTGAAAATGACGTACATGGTTATGATATGCATTTTGTAGAATGGATCATTTAGTCTTCAACAGGGTGAGGAGTAGGACTAAGTGTCTAGGGCGATTAGATTCATACGATTCATACATGATCTGCTACTACTAGCAGTATCTCCGTGCAGCGAAGCGAAGCCCCTGGCCTGCCTTCGAGCCGCGCCGGGGCGCCGGCAGAGCCACAGCACAGCTCGCGCTCGGTGCTGCGGCATGGACACGGTATGGGCGCTGCCATCATCGGCCCAGGTTCCGCCGAAAATATTGGTGGAGGGGCGCCGGGGCTGGAACCCAGTTGGATGAAATGCAAATTAAAAAATCCAACTATTATTAGGGAGAGGGTGTGAGAGCCATGCTAGTAATGTAGTATTATGTTCTTTTCTAACTCAGAGTCCATCCATCAACACTTAACAAATGTCTTGAAAATATCATTTTCTATCATCAATCCTTTCATTTCTCGCTGAAAAGAATATTACCGGTATATTTATTTTTACTCATCTGCCTTTTGGATTATGATAAAACAACAACATCATATCAACCATTTGTTTTCCTACGGTTTACATAAATTTTCACTTGGAAGAATTCAATCATCAGTATGAATACTCTTGTGGATACCAACTGACTTTTTGCATTTCTAGTATATAGCAAAGTCATTTTATACTGGTTTACCCATTAACTTGTATGAAGCAATAAAACAAAAATTACTTCACTCTATGCATATGCCACATTTCCCTTTCTGCATGTAATTAAATCAAATACTGTTACATTAGTTTGGTACATGTATATCACATGAAATTTGGTACTACATGTATATTATGCTCTTCTTTACGTTCATCGTAAACCACATCGAATGTTAACCAATTTACCTAAAATCATGCTTTACTTCTGATGCATCACATTTTAATTTTTTTTATTTTGAGCATCTATCAATAAAAAAAAAATAAAAGTCATTTCGATGGCGTGGGTTCGAATCCCACCGCTGCCACCATGTCAAAAATCGTGGGTTGTTACTTGGTGTGTTTGCTTAGGTAGAAAGTGGGTTCACAAAGTAGTCCACATATTCTTGGTTGAGGTTTAGTAGAAGTTTATTCAAGAATCCTTGAGGCTAAAACATCTGCCTCCATGCTGAGCTGGTGATCATGTGCAACATAACACATACACATATAGATTACATATAGCAATGTGTGTGCTAAGTAAGAAGTGGAGGGTAGGGAGTGCTTTACACAAGCATGCTTATATTGACATTGAATGCTAATATTTCACATTTTGTTTTTGATATTTTTTAATTCTAGGGTAAAATATGAGGTTTTATTATTCTAAAGCTATGGTGAAGAGGAGATGAGAGAAGCTGGCTCACGGTAAAGGTGATTTTAAAGAGGTTCTTTAGACTCTAAATGGCTGCTATATTGCAGAGTGAGATTAAAAACCAGGCTCTATGAAGAGCAGCGTCAGCCTTCCAGGCTACACATGCCCCCTGTACCCCCTGACCTGTCACTATGCCACTGCCACTGGGTCTTAACTTAATGTAATTTCTCTTTTTCTCATTCTACAGTCATTAGATGCACTGCCTTGAGTGCCCCTACCCATGGTACTATATCTTGTTCAAACTCTGCAAATGTTAATTCTCGCTGTACCTACAACTGCTTGGCGGGATACCATAGTACATCTGGAGGAGCTGCGACTCGGACTTGTTCAAGGTCTGGGAATTCTGGTCAGTGGAGTGGATCTGCCCTTACTTGTGTTCGTAAGTTTTGTTTTAAAACTTTTTCCCCTTACAGGGAATTTCTAGATTCTCAAAACCAGCGTAAAATATGAAACTGCAGAGATGCCAAGGTCAGAGACCAGCTAGGAGTGAAATCTGCGCGTCAGTGCAGTGAAGGTGAGGGATTGAAGTGACTAAGCGAGAGGAGGCTGTGGGAGGGGGGAGTCCCCCCTACCATGGTAGGGAGCATTAGCATTTTTAAGCTCTAAATATTGTGATCTGGTGTATACTAAAATTACTATTTTAGCTTAGAGTAAGGGGGGAGGGAGGTTTTGGCCACTTAGACAAAATCCTGTTTTTGGACTTTATATATCACATTTATTTTCACTTACTCAAAATCAGGAAAGCCAATACCATTACTATTTTAACCCCCCAAATCCTGGAAAAAAAATCAAGAATTGCCATGGCAATATTCATTATCATTTTCGCTGTCTCGGAGGCAATTTTCGGCCTATAGCAGGTATGTTTTCAGCCGCATGTACAAAGCCATTGGGGAGCAAGCACATGCCCCTGATCAAAAGTCTCAGGGTCCTGAGCCTGCATCCCACCCCGCAGCTCCCGGTGTGCAATCCGGTCAGACTTTACCTCAGCGGTATCAGAAATCTCAAGACTAGTGAAGATACCGCATGTGCGTATCACAACGTGCAATTGGACACTTGAGCTTGCAGCATACAAAAAAATCCCTATCTAAAACTGAAAAGTTCTTGAAATACAGCTCAGATTTTGGAACCCATTTTCCTTATGGACATGCATAAGATACACAAATTTTCAGTTTAGGGTAGCGGGACCGCTGATTGCATCGCTAAAATGTGATATTTATTGATTATGGCACTACCAGGCCTGTGAAATCACCGCATTTTAGCGGAAATCTGCTTTTTTAAAACTTATTCTCGCCGATTTCAATTTTTGCTTTTTTCCCTGTGTGCTATTCCCGCTATTTTATTGGAAACCATTATTTCAATGGTTTGAAACAGCTGGAAACGTAGTTTAGCTAAACGGCTGCGAGTGCGAGCTATATAATAGGCAGAGTTTTGAGAAAATACTTCCTTCTACATTTTAGGATGATAGAATATCTGATTTCATCTACAATAACCTTGCATAAGTGTGAGTGGAAAAAGACTATAATGATGTTTTTTTTCACAGGTATCTCATGTACCACCTTCTCCATTCCATCCAATGGTCAAGTCAGTTGTTCTGACAGTAGCTACTACAACAGTCGTTGCAGCGTGACCTGCAATGAGGGATACACTCTGCAGGGAAGCTCTTCACGTGTGTGCGAATTCTATGGAATTTGGTCAGGCTCCAACCCTTCATGTGCAGGTATGATGGCTTGAAATTTTAGTAACAATAGAAATTATACCTAATATTTATATAGCTCTAAGTACAATGTTTCTAAGGACAGGAAATAATTTCAAGCACTAAGAGAAATAGAGACAGAAAGAGAGAGACGGACGAGAGAGAGAGAGAGAGAGGGAGAGAGATAAAAAGGACACACATAAATTTACTAACATTGCCTAAAGATATAAGTTTTAAGGAATGTCTTGAAATAACCTATGGTGGATGCCTCTCAAATGTGGATAAGAATATGTTTTCTGAATTTTGTGGATAATGAAAGTGCCAAAGAATCATCATTTTTCTGTCTTCCATTATTTGTTAAATCTTGAATTCTAGATGCTGCTGCACCAGTCTTCACCAGATGTCCCCCATCTCAGACCGTCTATGCTCCACCATTGTCCTCTTCAGCAACAGTCAGTTGGCCAGCACCAACTGTGTCTGATAACTCAGGAGAAACCATCACCCCTCGCCAGACCAGTGGCTCAGGAACGGGAAGTTCATTTTCGGAAGGCACCCATGCTATAGCTTATGTCGCTGAGGATAGCTCAGGAAATGAGGCCTCCTGTCTATTCTCTGTAACTGTAGCAGGTTAGTGGAAGATTAGCACAACGCCACTTGCTCACATTTGCGATGTTATGTTACAACATGATATATCATGAGTTTGAAGCTCTAGCCTGTCTCCCTTGCAGCATGGTTGGGAGGTAACTTTACCCATAGAAAAGCAGGAATAGTAGCAAATCATACTTGCCGATGACAAGGGCGTTGGAATGAACTATCCTTGCTGAGATGATCTCAGGGCTACTATCATCATAAGCCACTTATGTCAAGGGAAAAAGTATAGCCCGTTCAGTGAGGATAGTTTGTTCCACCGCCGAGTAAAGGAGATGATTATTTGCCTTATATCCTACAACACTTTTAGTAAATTTACCCTGATTATTTACACACACATGATCTCAATGGGCCTACCTGTATTTGAGCAGAAAGCCTGTGCTACTATGTATGTGAAAAACATCTTAACATTTTTCACATACACAGTTTTATAGTTCTGTGATACCTTGACCTTTGGCTCTTAGCATGTATGTCTATGCAGCATCAGCAAAAAAAAACTATTGCATACATACATGTAAGTCCAAGGACTCCAGATTCAACGGAGTGTAATTCTTTGAAAGCAGGGATGTACAACAGTTTCATGAAAAGAAGGGAAAGACAACTTGACCTGGATAGAAAAGAAAGGCAACTCGACCTGGAAGCAGGCAAGGACTTGGTAACATCGCGAATGTTGCAATTTGGCACAACAGGAATAGTCTTTTCTGTGTTCGGTGAAGGTGCTTTTGAGCGAGTTTGGGTTGATTTCTTATAATTTTGATGATTCCAAAACCTCACAGTATACACCAATCCTTATTTAGACATGATCAACCTTTCCCAATTGCTTCCAGACAGTTTCTTTCACAATGTAACCTCATGACCAGAACTCAACTTTCTCTTTAAGTTTACAAAGTGCATTGCTTTATAGCATGACTTTCGATATTGAAACGGTCTTTATGGTGGTCAAGGAAAAAGTGCAAGCATTGAGCCACATGATCCATTTTTTCACACTCATTTATATCATTTAAGTTCTTTAATACCTTGATATTGTATGTTTAATGAACTCTGCTCTGCATATGTACCTCGGTTGTGACATATTGATGACTTTCCATAATATGCCTGTTGTTTTACAGTTATCCGCTGCAGTGCTGTGTCTGCTTCTGCCCCGCTCCAAGTGACCTGTCCAAATGGTGCAATTCGAGGCTCCGTCTGTACGTATGGCTGCGGTATCGGATACAGACTTCAGGGTCAGAGATTAACAGAATGCCGGAAGAGCGGTTCAGCAGGTTCTTGGAGTCAGCAACCTCCAACCTGTCAGAGTATGTGATTAGATAAATGTAAAATTTGTTATTTCAAAGTGTTACTTTCACATTTCATTGTGGTATAGTGGTTTATTCATTTGTCTAATCGTGAAGAGGAAAGATCAAACCCTTCCTGGTGTTCAGTATCAATACATTTTTTTTAACCTGACCAGAGTCTGAATGACTTAAAGCTAAGGACTAGACGTGAGTCAGACTTTAGTGAGCATTTTTTTTCCTTGACTGGAGTCAGGATCTTCCAAAGTCACAGTTGAGAAAGACTTGATTTGACTTGTGACTCGAACTTCAGTATTTTGCTCAAGTTTCAAAGTCCTCTGACTTGAGTAAACTGTCGCCAGCTTAATGTCTTTCAATTTAATGTTAATACATGTGTGTCTATTAGATGAATAATCCTGATAAAGTTCATAATAACCTGGCAATTGAGTTAGGTTTTCCAAACTTACTCCACAGTTTTGCAGTGTCCCAGCTTGGTTGCTCCTAGCCATGGCAGAATTGTAGGAGCTTGCTCAAGGAACTATGGCTCCAGGTGTAACTTTGCATGTAACACAGGCTATGAGATAAGCAACAGCGCTCTGCGGTGCAGTGCCCGAGCAGGAAGTACAGATGCCTTCTGGGAAGGGTCGACGCCCACCTGCACAAGTGAGTGCTACGTTCCACTGGTTTTTGGTGATTAAGTCAAACCTGTATAAAGTCCCCTATTTAAAATGAAAGTGAACTAAAGTAGTTCATTAGTAAACTTTCTCTGTGGCTAATGGCCAAACTGCAAGATCTTTTATATAGTATAAAAAATGAAAAAATATATCGTTATAACTGTTCATGCTGTTGTTTTCATTTGATTTCTATTCAACCAGGAATCAAATGCAGGAAGCCTGGCCTCACCACAGCTCTACAGATCACCCCCTCCCCAGGCTGCCCCACTGGAGACCTTGTGCCATCTGGCAACCAGTGTGTCTTCTCCTGCAGCGCAGGCTACTACCTCACTGGGAATGCTGCCCTCACATGTCTCCATGATCGAACCTGGAATCACCCAGCACCAACATGTCACTGTAAGTGTACCTTGATATTCAATCAGGCAGCAGGTGACAGTCATACCGAGGCCAGGGTTGGCTTATATGCACCCCCATCTTCTTTGATTATAGGCTCTTGTTCTGAGCTGTCAGTAGCAAAGTCATGTCCACTGCTTGATGTTGTATTACCTGATTTACCTGCTGGGATCAGATGGTTTCTGTATTAGGCCCATGGGAATGAGAGAATGTAGTAGCCATCAGGGCCCTGTTGCATAAAACTTACCATTAACGGTAACTTTGCCATCAATGGTAACTCCCATGGAAACCTTGATTTTGATTGGCTTTTGAGTGATGTTACCATGGGAGTTACCATTGATAGCAGAGTTACCATTAATGGTGAGTTTTATGCAACGGGGCCCAGGTGTATTGTTCCACATGTTAAAGTATTAACAATTAAAAGAAAAAGTGAGAGAAATCATCATCCATTAATGAATTTCTATAAAGCAAAAGTCAAATTCAAATATATTTATGTTTTTTGTTGTAAATAGTGTGAATTGTACATGTATATCGAAATGCAAATGTAAATTGTAATTATAATTGAATGTCAAGTAATTTGCTCATGATGTTTACTGGACTAACCTCGATTAGCATGTTTACTTTTTTGTTACTTCCCTTTACCGAAATATGTCTACTGTAAATCTGTTTGATGTATCTATCTGACAAATTTTGGTAATACATGGTTAAATCAGATCAAATCTTGTTTTCATCAGTAATAACCTGTGCAGGGAGTGACCTCCCTACCCCGGCCAACGGAGAGAAGCGGGGATGTTCCTCTACCCGGGAGAACTATGGCGTGGTCTGCACCCTGGCCTGCAATGTGGGGTACCTACCAGCCACGCCCATTCAAAAGACCTGCTCTGGCGATAGTAACGGCAATGGTAATGGTATCTGGACTGGACTCGATCTAACATGTACAAGTAAGTAGTAAAATCTAGTGACCACCTGTATAGAAAGGCCACATTTTTTTTCCTCTTTAACCCGTTGACTACTGAATTCTCTGGTGTCCAAAGGCTTAGTACGGGGACCACCCGGTTCCCGTAGGCAAAGGGTTAACAGTAATTCTCATTGAAACCTGAACTAAAGTAACCTGTACATAAAAAAACAGCATGCTAATAGAGACTTATACACAGGTTTCACTGCATACTCACACCTGACAGCATTAGTTGTCTTTATATGCAGGTGGTCTTTATTTACAGGTTTTCTTCAATACATGCTTCCATGAGAAACACTGCTTGTAGAAGTATGTACTAACAAGTCAAGGGAGAGGAAGACAAGTGGTCTTTATGTGCAGGTGGACATGGTTAGATGTGGTCTTTATATACAGGTCTCCTTTAATATAGGCTTCAGTGAGAAACACTGCTGTATCAGTTCAGTGCAGTAAAATCTGACTCAGCAAAAGAGAATAAGAAAAGTGGCCCTTATATGAAGGTGCTTTTTATATACAGGTTTCCTTTAACACATGCTTCAACAAGAAGCACTGGTAGCTCAAGTTAGTGCATTTAAACCTGATAGCTGAAGGGAGACTTAGAAGAGTGTTTTTATAGGTAGGTACATATACATGTAGTCTTGATATGGTTGTAGGACACATGCTCTGCTGTTAATATCCTGCACTAACGAAAGTCCTAGCTTCAAGCATGGACATAACACTATACCTAACCATAACCCTAAAACTATCCTAAAACCATCATAAAACCCAGTTATATCTTTAACAAAATAAAGCCTGAAGCAGTTGTCACTGGTGCATATGTTGGAGCACCTGTTATAAATTGTTTCCCTTGTTCAGTTTAAGTATTTATAAAAAAATTCATGGCCAAGTATATGTATAACATCCATCCCTTTTGCCTTATAGTTGTGACCTGCCCGGAGCCAGCCACGCCCGGCAACGGAAGAGTGAATGGATGCGTGTACCAGGGATCATCACAGGCGATAGATGGGAGGCAGAAGTACAGGACGTCCTGTAGTCTGGTCTGCTTTCAAGGGTTCACCAAGACTGGAGGTTCATCTCGTAGGGTGTGCCAAGCAAACGGTCAATGGGATGGACAGCAGATTGTTTGTGAAGGTAACTCAGAGGAAAAATACTCACATGTATGTAATGTTGAATAGCCTTGACTCTTGAGGGTGATAACACATACATTGCCCAAACTAGACTTATATATTGCCAAAGGTGAAGGCAAGGGCTGTGTTGGTCTTGTTAGGGAATTATAATGTCTCTCAAGTAAAGCCAGTCTATATTATTATTACATGTATTATCATCTGTCTACTCCCATGATCACATTTTCGTTGACAATACAGACAAGTTTGGTTGTCTATCACTCCCTTTGGTCGCAGGGTTTATACACCTGCTATTCTACCATAAGAGTGGAAAGTTGTATGCATCAGTTTCCTTCTGGTTCCTGCAAATGCCATTCTGAGTGAAAATGTAGTAAAACAAAACCATAGGCACTCACTTGTTGTACATGTGTAAAGAATTTGCTCAAAATATGATTGAGATTATTGCTATTGAAAAGCATAGAATGAGAACTGCGCGATGGTATAGTATAGCTGAATTCCCCAAAACTGAGTTTACTCATTTTCTATTCTAACCATATGTTCAGTAGAAAAGTATGAATGTCAGTTTTTAAGATAAGGAGTTGCGGCACTAGCAAAACTTTGATTTGGTGCAATAATACCTTGCCCCTTCCTTAGACTCAACAAGGTAGAGTGGAATGAAATTATATTGCTAGCTATAGAATCTCAATTTTTTTTATAGTGACAGGTGTTCATGTATTTGATTCAATCCACAGATAGAACTCCTCCTGTCTTTGTGTGTCCGTCCGACAAACGCCTGTTTGCAGGAGAAGACAGCACTTCTGCCTCGGTACCCTGGAGTGACTGGGAACCAGTAATGGTGAGAATAGCAGGCATTTAGCCCTCATGTAACATGTGTAGCATGTCCCTTGTCAGGAATTTGTTTACCCTTGGTCCAAATTGAGTGGAATATGTGTGCAGGCATGCATGCAGGCTTTTCACCAGAAATCTGTTTACTATTGGTCCAAAGTGAGTGGAATATGGCATCGTAGCATCCAAAAGGGTGGTTTGGAAGGGTCAAAGCAATTTTGCAGGTTGAAATTATGCGTTGACATATTTATTGGTTCAAATTATGACTTTTCGGCATCCTTGGGAGATGGTTTGGGAGCACTTAACCAATTTTGCAGGTTGAAAATGTGCTTCGACATAATGTTTACCTGTTAACCTATAGATTCACCGGTGAAGTTTTTGGATTTAATTTATACATACTACATGTAGCTTTACACATATTGTTTTTGAGCGCTATTTAATTTAATTGCAACTTTCAAGACCCTTCTTGTAAGAAAAATGTTTGTGGCACATGAAATAATACAAGTACATGGAGCTGTAGAACTGTTGAATTGTAATCTTTGCTATGAAGGGTACCGACCGAGGTTCACCTTTGCAAGCTGCACTGTACACTGTAGACTCAGTAGAAGTGGGCTCTGCCAAACCAACCTCCCTATCAGAAGGTACACACAGGGTTGTGTACAGAGGCACAGACCTTGCAGGACATCCAGCCATTTGCTCCTTTGATATTGAAGTCCAAGGTGAGTGTGATAAGCACATAAAGAGAGGAAGAGAGAAACAAAGGGAGGGAGGGATGAAGTAAGAGAGTGAAAGGGAGATAGACAGAGAAGTGAGAGAGAGATGGAGAGATATGATAGTAAAAATGTTTGGAATTGTAGAGCTTTTGAAAATTTTAGGAGAAAGAAATGACACAAAGTATGAAATTACATTAACTTTCAAACATATTTGCTTCACTGATTTCACCCTTAAATGAGGAATGGTATGGCAAATACAGGTAATGTCTTTGGATTGTTATTCACTAACTTGTCAGATATGCTTAATTTCAGTTACATTATTGCTTTTGGGTTGTGTCATATTGTACCTGTAATTATTACTAAATATATTAATGATTAATACAGTGCTTTTTTCACCGCATATCACTTCTGTTCTACGTACATTTAAATATGTTTTCTATTTAATTGAGAGGAATGTTTTTCTCATTATACAGTGACTCGTTGCCCACGCATTCCTATCCCCGAGTATGGCTCAGTAGCCCTCATTTCTGGGACCGGCCGCTGTGAAGAAGGACCAGTCTTAGGGGCAGATTGCCGGGTGGCGTGTGATAGGGGCTACCGACTTTCGTCAGACACCGATCATACCGACAGAATTTGCGAAAGGCTCACAAGCACATCACCGTTGGGCTACTGGACTGGTCAAAATGAAGTATGCAATGGTAAGGAAACTTTCCGTTTAGGGGGCAAGTCATTAATCTACATTTGCCACTTACCACCCAGGTGATGTAAATGGGTACCTGGTAAGAAGTATACCTTGAATTCTTGAGCACCTATCATGTTAGGTTTGCTGAAGTTGGGGTAATAAAGTGCTTTTATCCTCAGGAAATAGTGCTGTAAAATCTGTGTATTGTTATTTTGTATTTTCAGATTTTTCTATTAAATATACGCTACATATACTTTAACACTAATAGTGCCATGGCAGTATTTATTGCACATATTCAAGCATAATATACATGTATCCAATATTTCTGGAAAATAAAAAAAATTGTCTTTTCTGCTGAAATTCAAAATTGGTTCATGAATTATGAATTTTGAAGTCTGATGTGATATTAACATAGAGCACTGTTTGTATAGAGGTGAAAAACTGGAACAGCAACTGTAATAGCATATTTGCATTATTAACTTTGTGGCAATGACAAGCTTAAACCATAACCAGTAGAGGTGTTGTGGTCTACTGGATAAGTATTGATTTAAGGTACAGGGTTCAAGTCCTTGCCGCATCACTAACATTCTTTGGCAAGACATACTGTAGTCTAGATAGGTGAGGTAAATGGGTACCTGGTAGGAAGTGCTAGAGCACCAAAATAGCAGCCGTACTAAAGTCAGGGCAATAATACTGGATTTCCAGGAGTGTCAGGTAATGACAGACTTTAGTACAGTACAAGAACCCACTATTATTATATTTATTAAAAGTTTCACACTATTGTCTTCATTTTTTCAGTGAAAAACTGCACTGTTCCAGCTGTCACCAATGGTCGTACTGGTGTTGACTGCTCAAGGCCCAAGGTTGCTTACGGAACAAACTGCATATTTTTCTGCAAACCTGGGTTCACAGCGCCCTCTGGTGTTGTCTCTATGAGTCGGACATGTCAGGCAGATGAAACGTGGAGTGGACAAGATATCCAATGCACAGGTGGGTTGATAATTGATTTTTCATTGCTGAATGATGTTCACTAGTCCCCTTGTGCTTGATATTTCCCAAAGCAACACAGTTCAAGTTAATAATTTTGAGTACTGGTTGTGCAATTGCATTATGAAAGACATTGTCTAGAAGTTAGCATGGAGCCTTGATATATATTTGCGTGACATTTAGTACTAAATTGTAAGGACCTTGTTATTTTCTATTGATGTAGTAATCAGGACTTGTCCTGCCATGTTTGATGTGGACCATGGGAGCGTCCACCCCCTGAGTGCGAGACAGCTGATGTTGTACGATTTGGCACCAGATGTGAGTTCTCCTGCGATGAGGGTTACCAGATACAGGGTCCTGCTGCGCTGGCCTGCAGCACGGAGGGAGACTGGAATCATGATCTGATACCGCATTGCAAAGGTTAGTTCAGAAAATCTTTTGTAAACTTGTCGATAGTGGCCACATCTGCATAATTGCTACCTGATCACAGTGGCTACTTATGTTTTCTTGCGAAATAAAATAATGATTTGGAGTGAGACCTGCTTTAGCAGTCACCTGTATAGGATGTCTGCTTCACACCTCGGGAGTGTTTCATAAAGCTGTTTGTAAAGTTACGCTTGACTTTACGAATGACTTAAATATGACAAGCCAAATGTGATGCTCAATCATTTTTAACTGCATCAACTAAAGTTGAACTGTGCAGATGTAGATTAACATTCTTATTATAACAAACATTTTTAATGTAAAGTATATTTTGTGCAATAATTTAATTGAGGTTATTGAAAATACAGTCACATTTGTTAAAACATCAGGAAAAACTTGGGGTATCCTACATGTATCTGGCACTTCATATTCAAGTCGTTCGTAAATTCATGCGTAACTTTACGAACAGCTTTATGAAACACCCCCAGGACATGTTGCAAAGGTTAATTCATCGATCTATTGAGACCTGTCTATAATGGCCATCTTTTCAGAATTACCACCTGTCTGTAGTGGCCACTTGTGTTACCTTTCAAAAGAAATTCCCTTTTCTCAAGTAGCCAACCTTGACTAGCTTTTACTATTGGATGAGTCCTTTTACTACTACTAATAATAAAACGGTTTCTTATAAAGCGCTTTACCAGAAACAACTGACGGAAGCACTTACATTATTATTATTATTACCCTTGTCACTGAATAATAATAATAATAATAATAATATTGGATATTTATATAGCGCTCATATCCACCAATGGTGCTCAAGGTGTTCCAATATTACCCTGGCTTTAGCCCAGCTGCCCTATAAGGCGCTGAAAGCATTCAAGGAATAAATTCCTACCAGGCACCCATTTACTACACCTGGGTGGAGAGTGGCAAATGTAGGTTAATGTCTTGCCAAAGGACATTAGTGCTACATGTAGCTATTCTGCACACTACAGTACACAAACTCCACTCCATTTTTACGGGCACGCACATGCTAATCCAATCACACTCGACTATGACACCTCTACTTTTACTGAATGGCTACACAATTGTAACAAAACATTTCTTTTTTAATTTAAAATATTTTGACAATAAATCAATACAATATGATGGGGATGAAATGAAACATAAGGAAAAAGTGTGTGGGTGTGTGGGTGTGTGTGTTGGGTGTGTGCAGGAAAGAGATAGGGCAAGAGAGAGAGAAAAAAGGGGAGAGAGGGGGAGAGAGGGGGAGAAGAATAAGGGAGGAGGTTCAAATGTTATAGGAAAATGGTGTCCGAGCTTTAGGGGCTTGACCCCATCGAATTCAAATATTTCTAGCTTGACCCTGATGTGCCTCAGATGCAACATGCTGTTTTGAGGTTGGTGGATAATGTAACCATTTATTTATATTCTTTTACTTTTTGCTCTCATGCCATGTTCTGTACCATTTTGTACTTGTTTTTGTTACGTTTATTAGATATTCAGCCTCCATCTTTCCGTGGGCCATGCCCTCGTCATGTTACAGTGGCTGCAGAACGAGGAACTCTAGGGGCTCAGGTGAACTTTGAGGAACCTGTACCCGCTGATAATTCTGGTCGTGTCAATCTCACCAGGTATAAGGTTTTTTCTGTTGTACATTATTATTGCTGTAATGCAAGAGTTGTAGAGGTAGGGGTCCTGACCCCCATGGGGTACTACTTCATGTACATTGTAAAGGCTCGTTCACATATGCCTTTGTTTTTAAAGGGAAGGTTGAGTTCTGGGAAAGGTAAAAAATAAGTTGTGAGCTTTCTTGTTCGTTTAATGTTAGTTTGGAAGATTATCACAGTAGAAATGTCCCCCTGAAAAGGATTGTTCTTCAAATGCCCTCACATTCAAAATATGAAAACAAACAGCTGACATGTTTGGGCCAAACACTTGTGTGTTGTCCCATATACACATTTCGGTGTGCAGGATTGAGTCAATTTCTTATCAAGACCTTACAACATACATCAATTCATATGTGCTATATAATCAACCTTTCCCAATTGCTTTGAGACAGTTTCTTTCACAATTCAATCTTATGACCAGAACTACACTATAAAATGGAGACGAAATGGCAAGTAAATGTACATGTATCTCTTTAATACCCCTCCCCCTTACAGCTCTGCCCTGAACCATGGCCCTGGTAGCGTCTTCCAGGAAGGTGATACCACAGTTGGTTACCTAGCAACAGACTCCACTGGGTTATCTTCAAGATGTGATGTAGTGATAACTGTTCAAGGTAGGATGAGAAAGAACATCTATTAAACCCATTTTCTGCTGAATTCTGTCATTTCCATGGGCTATGCAAAAGAAGGGTCCAATTGCCATAGACAACTGGTTTAAGTTTATAATTCTGGGGTGGTCTTAAAATCAAAACGCGCATTAAGTAAGTAAATTACTGAGCATTTAACTAAGTAAATGGCTTAACTCATATTCAGATCACTTTGAGGTATTTTTCTTAAGCAAGCCGACTTTAAGGCAAAATACTTACTGATATCCATTGTGACGTCACATATCCTGTCCCAAATCATGCGCAATAAATGTGTCACAGTAGATGCGCGCTTACAAGGTTTACAAGGTTTGCTTGTGCGCAGCTTATACTGCTCCGCGTATGTATGAAAGCCATGTACCTGACAATCACATAATTGGCTTAAGTCTGCTAGGGAGCTGTCGTAGACTTAGGGTAAAATACTTAGCCAAAAGATTCAACTGCAATACCAAAATTGCTTAAGTATTTTATCTCAGCCGAAATCTAAGTAAACTACTCAAATTTCATTCTTAAGTATTGAATTGAATACGGGCCCAGATAACAGACAAACCAATGATGTCTAATATGTCAATTTGGGGGGGATTTGGATAAACTTTTAGATTTCTTTTACAGAAGTTCTGCAAAGGAGAATTATCGCAGTTAACCTTTAGAAAGAAATCAGGATGAATTTGGTATATGAAATGAAAGAATTAATGATGGTACTGTACCAGTATAGATATATTTAGAAATTTGAATATTTAAAGCTACATGTAGAATTTGGTTAACTTTCAAGGTTTACAAAATGCACTGATAGAAATGTACACATATATTGACAAATTCAGGTGTTTAATGCCAGAATTTAGCCAGCTGTGCTTCATTGATAATGGTTCTTCATTGTATGTACTATTGTTTTAATAATACATTACCTCCAGATTTAGATACTAAAGATTAAGTATTTTCCATTCTGCAGTGTCCAGGTGCCTTCCTCAGCAACCACCCCTCCATGGGACTTTGGAAGGATGTCCGGACCCCTTCCATGGGTGCCAGTGTCAGTTCTCCTGCGATGTAGGTTATGACTTGATTGGTGAAGACACTGTGTCATGTGATCTGTCACCTGACAGCAACCCTGTATGGAGTCATGACAGGCCAGGTTGTCAGAGTAAGTATTGGATCTGTTTGAATGATTCAAGGTTTGATTTAATCCAGCACATTGATGGCATTCATGTATACAAATTTCCCTAGGAAAAGTGAGAGTATATTTTGAATATTCTGAGGCCCCATGTTTATGCCAAAAAGCTCACCCAGAGGCTTGGTTCAAGTTCAGTCTAAGTTGATTTTATCAAAGGAACTTCTGTAGAGAGGGTCTTTTTTCTACTAAACTTATATTAATGAAGCATAAATCCTGTAGTGGATTAATTTAATAATTGGAATACAAGCTTTCATGTTTATCCTTATAGTGATATAGTGATAGAAAGTTGGCTCATCAGTTATATACAGTATATACATTTAAGAAGTATAATGATATTTTTTGCAAGATCTAAACACTATTGAATTTGTCAAAACCTAGTAAATGTATAATACTTCATGATTAGATGAATTGATTTGAATAATTATGCAATCAAAGGTTTAGTGGTCAAAAGTTAGTTTTAAGATTTAGATGAGTCTGTGTTTATTACAAATTATTATCAACCTGTTTTATTGTTCATTTATACATTAAGTAAATGACATACATATAAACAAATATATTTATCCTCTTTTTTCCTCTTCCTAAATGTATAGTTCGGACTTGTCCATTACTGGTCATTCAAGTTCCAGCTACCCTCACTGGGTGTGGTCACTTTGAGGAGAGTGTCCCTTATGGCTCGGTCTGTACCTTCCATTGTCCGTTCGGTTATGAAGGTATGGGAGAAAGAGAGAAGAGGTGCCAAGCAGATAGGAGCTGGACTACTACAGACTTTATCTGTCATCGTAAGATTTCTTTTTCTCTCTTTTTCAACATTATAAATTGACTCGAAAGAAACATTTGTTTCCTAACCCCTGAACTAAGCCAGCAGATATTTGAAGCATTGTCGTGAATGAACCTCCAAGAGTTAAATTTTGACTTGCATTTACATGTTAAATTTGACTTTAATTATCATTTTTTGACAGCGTAAACTCTATTAAAGAAAAGACAAACCTTGATTTAACCCCCTGTCGGGTAAAATCTTACTGTAGATACATGTTAGAAATGTTGTAAGGGTTAAGAAGACTCTTTGATCTGTCTGTTGTAGGCAAGTCATGTCCATCGCTTGAGGAGACGTCCCAGATATCCATCAGACCAGGGTCCTGCTTGTCTGATCCACACTATGAGGATACCTGTACTCTTACGTGTAGGACCCCAGGCTTTGAGATTAGACCATCCAGTCTCCGCGAGACAACATGTTCTGGGAACCAGACATGGACTAAAGATGCAGGCCAGGCCCAGTGTGTAGGTAAGATGAAGATTTTAGAATTTACAAGAGAAATGATGGTGCAGTCTTAAAGCACATTTTGATGTGAGAGAGTTTACCGTTCCAAAAGAAAACAACATCACTGCATAGTACGCTTCATATTTCTGTATCCTACAGCACAGAAATTAACCTGTTGACTGCTGCATTGTCTAATTCCCATAGGCTTAATACAGGTACCGCCTGGTTCCCATATGCAGTGGATTAAGGGCCTTTGTTGCAGCTGACACGTTCTTTGATCCTCAAAATATTACCCCTTGCCTTTCACTTTTCACATATATACCACAGTGATGTCTTTAGACAGTGCACCACATATCTAAAAGGGGCTTGATATGCTTAAAAGGGGTAATGATTTTCTGTTTCATGATATTGCCTTTTCTGTTTTGGTTCAGGTTAGATTCTGTTTCAATGTGACTGATGAATAGAAATTCTGTTTGTCCATAGATATTGTACACATCAAATTCAAATCTGCTGAAAATCTTTGAATCTAATCAAGAGATGTAACTTCATTAATGAGATAAGAGATCCAAAAACTTCAGTTGGTAACACAGTGGCTCACAATTTTCATGTGCGAATTAAAGCTCTGTCATCCGTATTACTGTCCGAGACTAGAAATGAGCAAAACTTATGAATCTTTTCTTTTCTGACTAAATTTTTTTTCTGACTAAATTGAAATAAAATTTATTGCAAATTTATGTCATGGGATGTTAAAAGTACATTTCTGTTGTTTTTTTTTTTTCCATTTGGAAACCTGTTTTCAGTTTCCAGTGGTTGCTTCTGCTTTCTCTGTTGTTTTCTGTAATCAGTGCCTCTATCATTTTGGTTAATGGCCATTGAAATGTTCGGTGCAAGTAGCCTAGTTGTCTGAAAGTCAGACCTGTCAAACCAGCTGATGGAGCCTTCAATAAAAATGTGTTCATTTTTCCTCATTATTCAGCTCAGATAAAATATGAACTATATGAGTACATGGACATAGTATCTTAACTTCTTGCTTTCATTTCACCTTTTAACCTGTTTATTATATGTTGGGTGATCATATCCAATCTATTAAAAATCATTATCTCTTTTTAATAGTATTTTGTAAGTTTTTTATATTGATACCGAATGGTAGTTGATTTTGGTGGTGCTGTTTAGTTCTGAATGTGTGTGTGTGTGTGTTTGTTTGTTTTTGTTTTTGTCATTGTTGTTGTGTTGTGTTTTTTTTTGGGAGGGGGTTGTTTTTGTTTTCTTGCATTGGATATTTGTATTGATGTGGCTCTATTGGTGTTGGCAGTTTATTGATGTGTGCATAAAATGTGGGTGTTAAATTGGTGTGTGTGTGGGTGTGGGTGTGGGTGTGTGTGTGTATGTATGTTTATGTTGGTTTTAGTGTTGGTATAATAGTGTGTAGTGGAAATGAGCATGAGTGTAATTATTGGTGGTAAATTACTGTAGATACATATATGTAGCACTATTGGTGTTGGTGTTGGAGATGAGTTAGAGACAACAAATAGAGAGGGGAAATAAGAGAGAGAGAGAGAAGGGGGGGGGGGGAGGGAAAGAGAAAGGGGAATAAAAAGGGGTGAAATAAGGAGACAAATAACAGCAGAATAGATGAGACAATTTTTAAAGAATTGTATTGTTACTGATACCTAAAGGGAAATCCAACCTTAATGGCAAGTTGCTCTGAAAGAAAGAGAAAAAATCAGAGATTTGTGAAAGTTTGAATGAAATCGGACAAGCAATAAGAAAGTTATGAAGTTTTGAAAGTTGTAATCACTATACATATGGGAATTTCAAATTAGCCGAATAGGTAATGTCATTGTGATGTAGCTGTGGAGAACTCCCCCATTTGCTCCAACACACAAAATGACTAACATGTCATTTTTTATGCCTCCGCCCACCGAAGGTGTTGCCGGAGGCATTACATGTGTAAGTTTTCGGGTTGTCCGTCCGTCTGCCCATCCGTCCGTCCAGCTTTCTCGTTCTAGCGATAACTCAAGAACCACATGAGGTATGAACTTCAAACTTAGTGCTAGTATGTATCACCACAGGAAGACGATCTGATTAGATTTTGGGGTACGTAGGTCAAAGGTCAAGGTCACAGAGGCCAATTTCTGAAGTTTCAGGTGTTAGCCTCGTTCTCGCGATGACTCAAGAACCATTTGAGGTATGAACTTCAAACTTGGTACTAATATGTATCACCATAGAAAGACGATCTCATTAGATTGTGGGATATGTAGGTCAAAGGTCAAAGGTCATAGAGGTCAATTCTGAAATTGCAGGTTTTAGCTTTAATGTGATATCTCGAGAACCATTTGATCCATTAACTTCAATCTTGGAACTAGTATGTATCACCATAATGAGACAAACTGATTAGATTTTGTTCATGTAGGTCAAAGGTGACAGGTCATAGAGGTCATTATACAGGTGTATGTGAAATTAATGGGGTTTTTTACCTTTGTTATCACCATCTCAACTATTTTGTATTCATGACTAGGAGGAGATAAAGTGATCAGACTTTTGGGTTATAAGGTGTAAGTTCAAATGTCAAAGAAGTCAATTAACATGTAATTAGAGGCTTTTTATTCTGGTTATCACAATATTTCAAGAACAGTTTGAGCTATCAACTGAATTTAGGCGGAGGCATATAGGGGACACAGTTGCATTCATCTTGTTTTCAAAATGTATTACTCAGTATTATATTTTTTTTCATGAGGACCTATAAAAATATGCTTTGTCCAATATATTTTAAGTACTGCCCCAGCAAAACAGCAAATTAATGATATCTTTGTGTACGTCAAATGGGAGAGTTGCTCAGAAGTATGTCACAATTGACTGACGAAATTGCCAATTTGAGAGTTGCATAGATGTAGTGATCTCATTTTTAAAACATCCATAACTTTCTTATTCCAATTTCTTTCAAACTTTCAAATCCTAGTTTTCTTATTTTTTCTGTTTTCACACAAATCATCTTATTACCAAGGTTGAATTGCCCTTTACTAACAATCAGGGACCGGGGGGGGGGGGGGGGGGGGATTGGGGGACACACATCCCTGGAATTATTTCAGGGGGGTTGTACATGGTACCCCCCTCCCCACTGAAATACCTGATTTTTTTTCTCCCATGTGTGAATTGTGATTTGACACTTAGATTTGCTTGTGTGATCAAAATTGATCTAAAAAGCTGTTCCAAACTGCAAAATTTGCTCCCTCAGTCACTATGCGACCTCGCAAAATAATAAACATAATTTACTGAGGAATGTGCCAAAATGCAATGCAATGGGGGGGGGGGGGGATTAACTATCACAAACCCCTCCCCAGTCACTAGTCACGCACCCCACCATGGGCGGGACAAGAAATAGCCGCCCCTGAGGATAGTTGTACAAAAGTGAGAGAAAATGAGAGTAGAGAGTGTGAGAGAGAGAGAGAGTGTGAGAGTGACTGAGAGAGCAAGAGACACCTGACATAACAGATAAAAAGAGATAGCAAAGGGCAGATTATAAAGAGCACATTGTTTTTCGCTCTCCATCTTCTCTCCTCCCCTCCCCATCCCTCTCCCTCCTCCTCTTGCTCTCTGTTTATCTCTTTTTCTCTCTTTTCCTGTTCTCTCTCTCTCTCTCTTCCTCGCTCTCTTTCCTTCTCTTCTTCTTGCCACTCTATCTCTTTTTTTTCTCTCCTTCTTCCCCCTCTTCCCCATTCCTTTGTCTCATCCCCCTCTCTCTCATGCTACCCCTTCGATTTCACTTTCTTACCTTCCTTCCCTGTACTTTGTTAACAAAAGCAAAAAGAAAATCATTTGTTTTTTACTGGTGGTATATTTTTTGTTTTATTAAAAGTGGTGATAAAGAAATACATGTATAGGACAACAGCATATTTCCTATGTTTACTTAAGTTTATGAAAGGCTTTGGCGAAATGTCTTGCTATATTATAACATTATACTTGTAAACAAATCTTTCGGCATATTACTCCCAGTGTTAAAGATCGTATGCTCGATCTGTAATGAAAAACACAAGTCAGAAAAAATTGGAACCAGCGGGATTCGAACCTGTCATCTACTGCTTGCCGGGCAGCGACTTAACCACCAGGCTATTCTGGTTCACGGCCAAGTCACGACGAACTAGAATTAACACTGGGAGTAATATGCCGAAAGATTTGTTTACAAATTAAAAATTCCTCCCCAGTCAAGCTTCTTTTTTTATTATATTTGTAATTGACTGACCGAAAACAAACTTTTTCTTGTTATGTGCACACCAATGTACTAGCAAAATTCTCTCAGGCTTATGATATTAAGTAAGAAATTAAAACAATTAAAAATATTCCTTCCTTTTTCTTTGTTTTCTACATGTACATACATGATTGTTAAAACGCTTGCCGGACATAGCTACAAATAATGTATGCAAACTGGATTCCAAGCATGGAGGCTCATTTATAAATAGCAGGTTCATGGAATAGCTTGTCACTAGGTGCTCAGAGAATATATGTGCATAAATTTGTATACATTACAGAAGCGGTCTAATTGAGTACAAAGGCATCAAGTAAATCCACTCATACGTCACTTTTACTCTCGGGGTGCAGTTTGGGTTTTTTAGCTTTTAATATTCTTTAGTTCAGTAATATCAAGAGCTGATACATGTATTTTTGAATAGTACATTTACATGTACATATACCAGACAGTATCCTAAACATATAGAGCAATACAATTTTTGTTGACCGGTCCTTTTAAGTGATCTGTCTTATTTTAGGAGGTGGAACAGTTTCAGAGAGTTAGATGTGGACCCCCCCCCCCCCCCCCCCCGCTTTGCCCTAAGAATTCCTTTACATAGACCGAGATTTAAAATGTACATAATTCAAAGGAAAATAATTATGACAATAAATTACAAGTAATAATGTATGAAAAGTTTGGAACTTACAGAATATTGTGTTGATTTACCAGTTGATTACCAATATTGGAAATACTCCAATTACATGTA